>CM040121.1:11218577-11619364 GCA_022559845.1 Amorphophallus konjac
ACGGATGTTATCTTGATTCACAGGCCAGAACACTTGGGAAAAATTGAGTCGACACTTGTTTCACGTGTTTTATTTTTTTTATGTGTTCTGGCAGAACATTCGTGAAAAAGAGTCGACTCCATGAGTCGACAGTTTTTCTGAACATTCCGATCGGGTTTTCCGGATCTGTTTCGAACCCACTAAATGGAGATCCATTTGGCTTGGTTATTTACTGTAATGACCTTAGGGCGTCCACCATATATTGTATGAGTTTTGAAGAGGGTTTGGGAAGGGCTTTTAAGTCTTATAGGCTTTCAATCCCTTGTGTATAAGACGCCACCCTTGGTCCGATCGGAAGACACCCCTTGAGCTTTTAACGTGTTCATCGTGTGCTTGTAGGAGAAGAAGGTGGTGTGTGCTCTGCTGGAGGAGAAGGGAAGGAATGCCAGAGTCGCCCCTTCATGAGCCCGATCCGAGATTGAGAGGCAGCGACTGCGGTCCTCTTCATCCTTTGCTTTGGGCACCTGAATCTTCAAACACCGGCTCTTCCTTCTCTCAGTTTCATCATTCTAAGCCACACATCATATACCTCCGGTTTTGGTTGAAGGACTTAGGGGAGATCCATCTTGTTTCATCATATTCTCTGTTGTTAGATATTGTGCTTAGGTTGTTATTTTCAGAACTGGGCATTGTATTTTCCATTCTATCTTCGTTTTGACAATTTTGGAGCTTGCTCCGAGTGTGTGTGGGGTGTCTCATCATCGTGCGAGAACCCACGTGTGTGGGCCATCGAGCCCGTGTGTGGTGGTTGCTGCCATCGTGCAGCGTTGTTAGGAAATCCTCTCGAGGTGAGAGGGGTGGACGTAGGACGGCACTTGGTGCGTCCGAACCACCTAAAAATCACTGCGCCGTGATTTGGTATTGTGTGATTGCATTTTCTCTTGTCTGTTCATTTGTCGAGTGTGTGTCGGTGAGACGAGAGTTTTATTGATTGTCTGTTCAATCATTGCTATCCGTGTGATATCATCATGCGTTGAAAGTTGTGAGTGCATGTATGCAGTTCAACGGTGCATTTTAATCAAGCGTGATTTAGTGCTTAATTTACCATCTCTGTGGTTTGATTTAATTTGGTTAGAATTTGTCAAGAAGGGTGGGCAATCAATTCACCCCGCTTTTGATTGCCTCCTAACCGGGCCAACATTTTTATTTTTTAGTATTGACATAAGGCAGAGTTCCCATTTCATATTATTCTAAAAATTGGATCTCTACGAGTTGCTGGTGGGACAATCAAGGTATTTGCTTTATATGTCACTGTCAGCTGAGAAGGGGAAATGTTTTAGAAGGAATATGCTAAATTCTTGCTTATACAGGGCTATGGGTGTCCAGGGCTTTCTATAACTGGAAGTGCCATTGCCACAGCAGAAATTGCCATAGTTGATGCTAGTTGTTCTACTTTTGTTTTGGTGCACTCTTCATTGGCATTGCTAACTATCGGTAACAATTCATCATTGGCTAGTCTTCATCTTTCCCATGTGATTAAGTGTAAGAGTCTTGACCAGGGAGTCATTACTTTGAACTTGTCATGAACAACATTATGTGGATCAAAGGAACAAAAGGTGAAGTATCTACCTTCATTAGCAGAGTTACATATTGTAGCATACTGGGTGAGTAAATAGTTCCATATAAAGGATTAGTGAGTTTAATAAGAATCTATATATGATCGGGACACCTAATTAATTCTTTAGTAATATGGTAGGCCTTGACTGAGCCAGATTATGGGAGTGATGTGAGCTCTTTAAGAACAATAGCAACAAATGTCTGATTTCTAAAATTTGTTAGTCAATAACTTGCAAATAGCATATGCCTTTCATAATGAATTTACTATTATTTGTTTCCAACTTCTGCCATTACTTGAAAGAATTTTGTTGTTATTTAATTGACAGATCTTGCAGTCTCCTTCTCTGAAAGAATTCTTGTTCCTTGGCATTGAGTGGTAACAGGTTGATGGAGGTTGGGTATTGAATGGCCAAAAGCGCTAGATTGGAAGCAATATTATTGCTGATATATTGGTCATGTTTGCAAGAAATTCAATGACCAACCAGATTAATAGGTAATCAATTATATATTGAAATGCCTTCAACATGGGTGGTTCTTATTAATATTTGAACTTCTATTTATGTGCTTACATATAATTTCATTTAAATTTGTAGGACATGAGTGTTTGAGAAACATTGATGTGGGTTGAAAAAGCATTGAAATTAAGTAAGTGTAAGGATTTGTACAAGATACTGGGCATCTCAAGGATTACCTCCATCGCCGAAATTAAACGTGCTTACAAGAAGCTTGCTCTGCAGTAGCATCCAAACAAGAATGTAGATTGCAATGCATTTGGTAGAGAAGAATGCAAGTGCAATGATCGCATGTCAAACTATCCAGTCAATTGAATTCCCTTACTATTTGTCCACTAGCAAGAAAATGTTTGTACCTAAAGAGCACCATGGAGAAACTATTTTTTATATTTTAGTCATAGAGTGAAAAATTGAGCCCCCACAGTCTGAGTTATATTTCAAAGTCATGGATGTTATACCTTTTGTAATTGAGATATTTTCATGATTTTATTTTACAATATAGCTATGTTAAGACATTGCTTTTATCAATGAGTATCATGTCCTATTTATGTTTCTATTAAAAGGCAGACAATTGATATATACGTGTGATGTATAATAGTGGGTGTTTGTGTATGTCAATGAATTAAAAAGAATAGGATTTGTGTATTGATTGTATGTTAGGAATGTCGATTTTAATTTTTACATTTTGGATGGTTATTTTGGTGCAATATTTAGAAACTGGAGCTCCTACACATTAGTCATTTGGGGCACTTTGGGGAATAAAATGCCCCTAAAACACATTATTTCAAGTGATTATTTTAGGGTGGTTTTAAGAAGGCTATCCTTAAAATATGTTATTTTCGACAGTTTGAATGAGAAATTGCCCCTAAAACATGCTCATTAGAGGCATTTGGTCATCAAAATTGCCCCTAAAACATGCTCATTAGAGGCATTTGGTCATCAAAATTGCCCCTATTAGAATATCTAGGGGCGATTTTTTAGTGTCTCTAATGACAACATTAGGGGCACTTTTTAAAAAGTGCCCTAAAAACCTTTAGGGACCGAGGCAATAGGGGCACATTTTAAATTGCCCCTAAAACTAATCAAACCGCCCCTAAGGTGTTTAGGGCATTTATCTTTATTTATGGGGGCAGTTTTGAACTGCCCCTGAAGGTCTATTTTCTTGTAGTGTCCGTTGCTACTTTTAGTAATGTGTGAAGCCTCACCGAGTTGGTGAGGGGTGGACGTAGGCAGACATTTTGGTCTGACTTAACCACCTTAAATCTTACGTCTCCTATGGTTGAATGCTTGAGTACATGTGGGCTAATTGTGAAACGTGTGTGAACGGTGAGTTTGAGAGAATTACCTTCATGCAATTTAATTGATCCTTGAATTTAATAGAGCTTGTAGTGCCCCAAAAATTTATATAAATCTGGAATTTATTAGGAGTTATAAGGGCTAAATAGATTAATAAAAGGATTATTGAATTTATAAGTCATTATAAGGCCCAATTGTGTTAAATATTTAACCTAGCCTATTTAAATAAAATCTAAAAGGTTTAAGGACCAAGTCCATTAAGTTTGGCCCATATTCTAGAAGGTTATTTAGCCTATTTACGTATTTTCAGGATAAATATCATTTTTATGGATAATAATATGGATAATTAATAAAAGAGTTTGATTTATGTTGAATTCTGTGCACGTTGGATGTAGCGGTCTATCGTACGACCGCCACAACCACGTAACGCACCAGTCTTGATGCATTACACCCTGTCAATTCCGTGAATGGAAGAACGAGCAAAAAGATTGGAACTTTGGGATCTTATCTACAAGTGATCAACTTAGGAGAGCTTATAACATTACTAAGGACTCTTAGGGATTAGGTTCTGGCATATTAAGGACTCTAGAATAGATCTAATCTTCAAACCCTAGCCAAAACCCTTTAAATAGGACCTAGTTCTGAACTAAGCGACCCTTACTTTTGGCTCGTGAAGAATCAAGGTAAGGAGTCATAATTTCGGGTAAGTTCTTTAGAAGATTTTGTTTAGTATACTTTAGACTAATAGTTCTCCAAATTTCATGTTAGGACATCAAGCAACCAAGGAGATTGAAGCTTCCAAAGTTGCCGGTTCGACCATAATAACTCAGGAAACTGAACGCAAGACCCCTGAAGATCAAGAGATTAGGACGTATAAACGAGGTAATTGAGCTCAATCCTTTAGAACTTTTTGTTCACCTAAGTTTCATCTTCTTACCCTCAAAATTCACATCTTTAGGTCAAGAGGTCGTGGAGTTAGAGCAGAGGGAAATTGCTAGAAAATCACTGGAAAAGGAGAACTAGGGCACAGTTTTCAGACTCAAATTAGAAAGCTTAAAGCCTAGTTAAGAGGTAGGTCATCTCATGATTGACAAAAATATCTTGTTAGGGATAAAAGCCCTCTAGTTTTGATTGATTTCATGCATCATAGATCATGAATTTCATATTTTAGTAGGTCATGCATACATGTATACTCTTAACCCTAACTAAGTTAAAAAGGAACTCTCTTGTCAAATTCACAGAAAACCCATGCACACTAGTGTGTTAGCCTTCATTATATCATGTGGAAGTTTATATATGATTTCCAGACATGATGTAAGTTGAAACCTTAGATTTTTTTATATCTTTTCTGCCAGTAGATGATCTGACGCATCAAGGTAAGACCGTCACAATGATCTAACGGCCTTACGATAAGCCGTCACACCCTCTACTACATCTCAATTACTCTATTGTCTCTAACGCACCTTAACAAGAGCGTTACATTACTGTAACAGCCCTACGATAAACCGTCACAAGCACTGTAACGCGCCTATCCTAGACCGTCAGACACCTGTGTTCTGTCAGCCCGAGGCAGAATGATAACCAGTTAAGTTTACTTATAAATAAGCTTAGATAGCTATGTTTGGGCCTGTTATCATGACTTTAAGTTTAGTTCCTGATTCATAATCGAAATTGCATGATTAAGGTGTCTTAAGTTATTTTAAGTTATGTTAATTTCATGTGCCAAAATTCTATAGTTTGGTATCTAAATCATGATTTTCAATGATGTATTGACGGAGTTTATCTTGATTTCACGTTGCTACATATTCTCTCTCTATCTATAGACTCATTCTTTAAGTAAATGGCATATATTCTGGTATATGGCCATTAGTTCACACTTTGCACTATAGGAACATCATTCTTGGACATGAGGACCTCTCTATTGGATATTCCTTCTAATGGACTAGAAAATCTTGTTTCAAGGCCTCCGTAATTCTCCGCGAGCCTGGGATTCCCACTAGGACGCCGAGTTGGTTGTACCATTAAAGCCCATTTAGGAGATTACACTATCGATGTTTCTGGTTCTAGCAATGTAACAGATCTATACTGGACCGTGAGGAGCATCTAACGGCCCAATATACGACCGTCACATTTCACTAAATCTATTTTACTATTTCTGGATTCAGACTAATGTAACGGCTGAATGCTGGAGCGTCACATCATGTAACTGCCCAGTCCTTGACCGTCACATTGTTTGAGTGCTTAACCCAAGGTTTGACCCAAGGGTTGATGTTCTAAAGTTTCTAGATGGCTTATTGATGATGTAGAACTTGCCATATTATCCAAAGAGGCTTAATATAATGAAATAAAAGTTAAAGAAATATACCGTTATGCTGCCGATTTATTTCCATAAGCATAACCTTGTTTAAGTCATTCTTGGCTCTCGCATTATTAAATTGAAGCGTTCATTCATTGAATAGTGTTATCATGAACTTATTGAATTGTACATTCTTGGCCATACTTTATTGCTACATGCGTGGAAGTAGCTTGATTTATACTTGAAGATGCGATCGAGCACTGATTGTGTTCAAGGGCTCTATGCTAGTATCCTCGACTGATTGTCGGAAACATACTATTATAAACCATGGGGTATGATGCTACTGACATCGCATTGCGCTGGGAGTACTTTCTCTATAAATAAGTGAAGATTCATGGCACGACATGACTTTCTTGTACATGACTTGATATTCCACATAAATTCATGAAGTACTTGCTCATAAGCAAAAGATACTAGAGTGATAATTACGTGGCTTGCTAGTACATTCTTGTTACATTCTTGTTCTTGAAAGGCCATACCATGTTCTTATTACACTCTTGCTAGTTCATACTTGCTCTCATTCTATCTTAACGATCATCTTTGTTACTTTGGGTGTTCACATGATTGATCGCATTCGCATGATTTTACCTTATTTCTTTAGAGCTAAAATGTTAATTACTTTAATGATGCCTTCATGTTGATGCGAAGATACCTACTGGGCAAGTGTGCTCATTACCTATTTCCATTCTTTTCAGGGAAATGAAAGTGATTCGAATTCGGATTCGGGTTATACAAGTAGCGGGTCCGAGAGCGAATGAAAGTGTTCTCAAGATGAGAGTGAAGACTTTGGAAAGTCTATATTGTTTAGATTGAGTCTATGTAATTTTCCTATTTCTTGAGTCTGATAGATTGAAAGAAGTTGAAAGTTATTGTATTTGAATGTTGATTATCAATGAAATAAGTTGGAGGCTTGATTAAAATAGTATGCAATTATATTTATGTGTGTGATTGTCTTGCGCTCTGATCATTCTTGCTTGCAAGAGACTTACCATGCCGACTGTTCACGTTTCTCGAGCGAGTCTTCCGCTGTCATAAAAGCTCGGGACGTGACAGTTAAGTTGGTATCAGAGCCTAACTCTCATGACTTAGGAAGAAGAGTCATGTCATAGGATAAGTCTAAGGTTTAAGGACCCCTACTTATGAACTAAGGAAGAAATTTTCACACCCATGTGAGAATTGGGTAGAACCCGGGATAAGATAGCTAATTAGTTTTAAGATTAATTTTCCTTCCAGTTTCACGAGAAATAACAAGTTGCTATTTTTCTCTTAGGTACCCTATTATTACCATGGCTCATCACGTAGATTGGAATGGTATGCAACAAACTATTGCTGGCCTTACATAGGCATTACTAACCATGGTGCAAGCTGGCGCAAGAGCAAGGGCTGGTGATTTGCATCGCAACTTTCAGAGCTTAAACCCTCTGCATTTCTACGGTTCTTCTAATCCTGACGTGGCAAAGAACTGGATAGATGAAATGAATCGTATCTTTGATGTTATCCAATGCACCGATCAAGAGAAGGTGCGTCTCACAACCTTTCAACTCAACAAAGATGCCCGCACATGGTGGAAGTCGATTCCGGCACCTCCGGTCGATGCCCCTCATACCTGGGATGGTTTTCTTACCCTATTCCGTGCCAGGTACTTTTCTGAGCACGTAAAAGAGAGAAAGGTTATGGAGTTCACCGCTCTTCGGCAAGGAATGATGACGATTACCGAATATGAACTACAATTCTCAAGGCTTGCACCTTACGCACCGCATCTTATCAGCACCGCTTTATTGAAGGCAAATCGGTTCATGGACGGGTTACGACCCGGTTTCATTCAGTAGCTCGGGACCCAAAACATCCGTACTTATGTGGAAATGGTTCAACGAGCGTATTTGTGTGAAAGGACCTTAGAGAAGGTCAAAAAATTAAAAGGGAAAGGATAAGAATCCAACCGACGCCCAGATCGGCGTTATAAGAAGGAAACGTTCAGCATCACGGAGCCCTACAAAAGCCGTGATAGTAAGAGAAGATCCAGGAATGGGAATGGTAGAAGTTCCCATAAGCAAAAGAAAGTCAAGGAAGAGAAAGAGCAAGTTGCTACAGCTTGCACATTTTGTGAAAAATTTGGCCATTCGGCTGAGGAATGCTGGAAGCGCCTCGGCGCTTGTTTACGTTGTGGAAGCAGGGAGCATCGCATGCCAAATTACCCCCTTATGAAAGACCAATCGTCTGGTGGAGGATGTAGGAGGTAGGCTCACCTCAATGCCATTTTAGAAGAAGAGGAAGCGCCCAGGGATGGTGGGCTTATGGAAGGTACTCTTCAAATTTGTTCTCGTCCTGCATTTGTGCTATTTGATACTGGTGTCTCTCATTCTTTTATCTCCACTACTTTTACAAAAATATTATCAATTGCATCAGTCCCCTAACCTTCAAATCTCGCTATTACCACACCCTTAGATTTTGGAACAAAGCTTACCGACTATTATCCTGATAGCGAAGTAATAGTAGAAGGTCATGATCTCCCCGCAAACTTAGTATGCCTTGACATGAAGGGTTATGATGCCATTTTAGGGTATATTGTCTTGTAGATCATGATGCTTATATCAATTGCCGAAATAGGATTATATCTTTTTGAAATCCCGATCTTTCAAGATTTTCCTTCCTTGGCATCAAGTATAAGAAGCATCCTACTATCATATCTTCTCTTCACGCTTGCAAACTTATCTCGCAAGGATGTGAAGTTTTTCTTGCTTCTATCATTGTTACCGAGTCTAAGGAGATTATCCTAGTAGACATTCCAAATGTAAATGAGTTCCCCGATGTGTTCCCATCCGAATTACCCAGTTTACCACCCGAGAGGGAAGTAAATTTCACTATTGAACTCATTCCAGGAGCAGCACCTATTTCTATAGCCCCTTACAGGATGTCCCCCACAGAACTCAAAGAACTAAAGAAGTAGTTGCAGGAACTACTGGATAAGGGCTTTATCAGACCTAGCACATCCCCTTGGGGTGCGCCGATTCTATTTGTCAGAAAGAAGGATGATTCTCTCAGGCTATGCATCGATTACCAGCGACTAAATCAACTTACAATCAAAAACAAGTATCCGTTGCCGCGTATTGATGAGCTCTTTGATCAGCTTTCAGGAGCAGAATATTTCTCCAAGGTTGACCTCAGATCAGGTTATCATTGGCTTAGAATTAAAGAAGAAGACATTTATAAATCAGCTTTTGGAAGTCGTTATGGCCACTATGAATTCGTGGTAATGCCGTTCGGGTTAACAAATGCCCCAACAGCATTTATGTAACTTATGAACAGTATTTTCCAACCATATCTGGACCAATTCATCGTCGTCTTCATCGATGACATCTTGATATATTCCAAGATAAAGGAAGAACATGAAGAACATCTGAAGATAGCTTTACAAACAGTTAGAGAACATAAACTTTATGCCAAGCTTAATAAGTGTAAATTCTGGCTCAAGAAAGTTTCATTCCTAGGCCACATTATTTCAAAAAAAGGTATCGCTATGGATCCTTCTAAGGTAGAAGTCGTCAAGAATTGGAGCCGGCCAACGACTGTATCGGAAGTATGAAGTTTTCTGGGTCTAGCTGGTTATTATAGAAGATTCATTAGGGATTTCTCAAAGATTACAGTTCCTTTAACTAGACTCACGAGAAAAGAAAATCATTTTGTCTGGTCAGAAGAATGTGAAAAGAGTTTCCAAACTCTTAAGAATCATCTTACTACAGCTCCTATTCTAACACTACCGATGGAAGGTGGTGGATTCGAAGTATATACGGATGCATCTGGCATTGGCCTAGGGTGTGTCCTCATGCAAAATGAAAAAGTAATCTGTTATTCTTCAAGACAATTGAAGCGTCATGAGGAAAATTATCCTGTGCATGACTTGGAATTAGCAGCTGTCATTTTCGCCTTGAAAATTTGGCGTCATTATCTCTATGGAGAAAATTTTACGGTCTACTCAGACCATAAAAGCTTGAAGTACTTATTTTCTCAAAAAGAGCTAAATATGAGGCAGAGGAGGTGGTTAGAATATCTCAAAGACTTTGATTTTACTATTCAATATCATCTTGGCAAGGCTAATGCTGTAGTAGATGCACTCAGTAGAAAACCAATGGGTATGCTATCAAGTCTCATGATTAGTATGACTAATCTTATTCCTCAATTTACTCAGTTGAACTTAGATATTGACAGGAAGGAAGATTTTTTCCTAGCTAATATTCAAGCTCAACCTACATTGATAGAAGATCTGGTCAAGCTGTAAAATGATGATCCTATATTATTGGAGATCAAGGCCAATGTTGAACAAAGGCCGAATTTTTCTATTAAGGATGGAAGATTGTTATTTAAAGATCGAGTATGTGTAATTATTGGAGATCAAGGCCAATGTTGAACAAAGGCCAAATTTTTCTATTAAGGATGGAAGATTGTTATTTAAAGATCGAGTATGTGTACCGGATCATGAGGATACGAGGAAATTGATTTTAGAAGAAGCACATAAATCCAGTTATACCATTCACCCAGGTAGTACAAAAATGTATCAGGATCTCAAAAGAAATTTCTGGTGGCCCAACATGAAGAGGGAAATAGCTGATTTCGTGTCTCGCTATCTCACTTGTCAACAAGTAAAGGCAGAGCATTTTAGACCCGTAGGTAAACTACATCCCTTGAATATTCCCGAATGGAAGTGGAGAGTATAGGGATGGATTTCATTATGGGGTTACCTAAGACAAGAGGTGGACACGATGGTATATGGGTAATCATAGACCGATTAACTAAATCTGCACATTTCATACCAATCAAAAGTCGATGATCTATGGATATCCTGGCAGCATTATACATAAGAGAAATTGTTAAATTACATGGTGTCCCAGTCACTATTATATCTGATAGAGATCCTCGATTCACATCATAATTTTGGAAGGGTCTACAATAGTCACTAGGGACTAGATTGAAATTCAGCACAGCCTTTAATCCACAAACTGATGGTCAGACAGAAAGAACAAATCAAGTGGTAGAAGACATGCTCAGGGCTTGTGTTATTGATTTTGGAGGTAGTTGGCATGATCACTTGTCTCTAGTAGAATTTGCATATAACAATAGTTATCAGGCCAGCATACAAATGGCACCTTTTGAAGCTCTATATGGAAAAAGTTGTCGATCACCAATATGTTGGAACGAAATAGGGGAAAGATAATTCCTAGGCCCCGATATTATCAGGGATTCTACAGAGAAGATCAATCTCATTCAAGAGAGAATAAAGATGGCGCAAGATAGGCAGAAATCTTATGTTGATAATTGAAGACGCGACTTGAAATTTCAAGTAGGAGACCATGTGTATGTCAAGGTTTCTCCAGGTCGAGGTATTCAAAGATTTGGCATTAAGGGCAAGCTAACTCCAAGGTTCATTGGCCCGTTTAAAATTCTTGAAAGGGTCGGTGAAGTGGCCTACAAACTGGCTTTACCTCCACAATTAGCAGGAGTTCATGATGTATTTCACATCTCTATGTTGAAAAAGTATGTATATGATCTTGACCATATTATTACTTATGACAATATGGAGATTCAGAAGGATATGACATATGAGCAAACGCCAATAAAGATTCTGGAACGGGAGGTACGTCAACTAAGAAATAAAGTTATTCCTATGGTCAAGATTCAATGGAAGAAAATATGGCCATATGAAGCAACATGGGAAATCGAAGCAGCCATGCGGAAAAGATTCCTAGAATTATTTAACTGTAAAGTACACTTTCCATAATCCATGTATTGAATTTGGGGACCAAATTCTTCTAAATGGGAGAGGGTGTAGTGCCCCAAAAATTTATATAAGTAAATTGTGATTATTTTTTGGAATTTATTAGAAGTTATAAGGGCTAAATAGATTAATAAAAGGATTATTGAATTTATAAGTCATTATAATGCCCAATTCTATTAAATAATTAACCTAGCCTATTTAAATAAAATCCAAAAGGTTTAAGGACCAAGCCCATTAAGTTTGGCCCATATTCTAGAAGGTTATTTAGCCTATTTATGTATTTTAAGGATAAATACCATTTTTATAGATAATAATATGAATAATTAATAAAAGAGTTTGATTTATGTTGAATTCTGTGCACGTTGGATGTAGCGGTCTATCCTACGACCGCCACAGCCACGTAACGCACCAGTCTTGATGCGTTACACCCTGTCAATTCCGTGAATGGAAGAACGAGCAAAAAGATTAGAACTTTGGGATCCTATCTGCAAGAGAACAACTTAGGAGAGCTTATAACATTAATAAGGACTCTTAGGGATTAGGTTCTGGCAAATTGAGGACTCTAGAATCGATCTAATCTTCAAACCCTAGCCAAAACCCTATAACTAGGACCTAGTTCTGAACTGAGCGACCCTTACTTTTGGCTCGTGAAGAATCAAGGTAAGGAGTCATAATTTCAGGTAAGTTCTTTAGAAGATTTTGTTTAGCATACTTTAGACTAATAGTTCTCCAAATTTCATGTTAGGACATCAAGCAACCCAGAAGATTGAAGCTTCCAAAGTTGCTGGTTCGACCATAATAACTCAGGAAACTGAAGGCAAGACCCTTGAAGATCAAGAGATTAGGACATCTAAACGAGGTAATTAGAGCTCAATCCTTTAGAACTTTTTGTTCACCTTAGTTTCATCTTCGTACCCTCAAAATTTCACATCTTTAGGTCAAGAGGTCGTGGAGTTAGAGCAGCGAGAAATTGTTGGAAAATCACTAGAAAAGGAGAACTAGGGCATGGTTTTCAGACTCAAATTAGAAAGCTTAAAGCCTAGTAAAGAGGTAGGTCATCTCATGATTGGCAAAAACATCTTGTTAGGGATAAAAGCCCTCTGGTTTTGATTGATTTCATGCATCATAGATCATGAATTTCATATTTTAGTAGGTCATGCATACATGTATACTCTTCACCCTAACTAAGTTAAAAAGGAACTCTCTTGTCAAATTCACAGAAAACCCATGCATACTAGTGGGTTAGCCTTCATTCTATCATGTGAAAGTTTACATATGATTTCCAGACATGATGTAAGTTGAAACCTAAGATCTTTTTATATCTTTTCTGCCAACAGACGATCTGACGCATCAAGGTAAGACCGTCACAATGATCTAACGGCCTTATGATACGCTGTCACACCCTCTACTGCATGTTAATTATTCTGTTGTCTCTGACGCACCTTAACAGGAGCGTTACATTACTGTAACGGCCCTACGATAAACCGTCACAAGCATTATAACGCGCCTATCCTAGACCGTCAGACACCTGTGTTCTGTCAGCCCGAGATAGAATGATAACTAGTTAAGTTTACTTATAAATAAGCTTAGATAGCTAAGTTTGGGCCTGTTATCATAACTTTAAGTTTAGTTACTGATTCATAATCGAAATTGCATGATTAAGGTGTCTTAAGTTATTTTAAGTTATGTTAATTTCATGTGCCAAAATTCTATAGTTTGGTATCTAAATCATGATTTTCAATGATGTATTGATGGAGTTTATCTTGGTTTCACGTTGCTACATATTTTCTCTCTATCTATAGAGTCATTCTTTATGTACATGGCATATATTCCGGTATATGGCCATTAGTTCACACTTTGCACTATAGGAACATCATTCTTGGACATGAGGACCTCTCTATGGGATATTCCTTCCAATGGACTAGGAAATCTTGTTTCAAGGCCTCCGTAATTCTCCGCGAGCCTGAGATTCCCACTAGGACACCGAGTTGGTTGTACCATTAAAGCCCATTTAGGAGATTACACTATCGATGTTTCTGGTTCTAGTAATGTAACAGATCTATATTGGACCGTCAGGAGCATCTAACGGCCCAATATACGACAGTCACATTTCACTAAATCTATTTTACTATTTTTGGATTCAGACTAATGTAACGGCTGAATATTGGAGCGTCACATCATGTAACGGCCGATTCCTTGACCGTCACATTGCTTGAGTGCTTAACCCGAGGTTTTGTTATGTTAGATAGATGCAGTCTATCTCCACTGAGAGTGGATCTAGAGGGGGGTGAATAGATCTAATGGCTAATTTAAAACACAGTTGAACTATAATGAGGAATTTAAAACAAACAACTGTTGAGCGATAGAAAGAACACTATGAGGAGTGTCGACACATGCAGCCACATAGCATATCACAAGCAAACTCACAAACACAAGACACCCAAGATTTTTAGGTGGTTCGGTCAGAGACCTGCGTCCACCCCACACTCAACCGAGTATGGCTTACTGCTGCGCAGTACAGCTTGCGTCTACTGGGCAATACAGCTTGGCCTACAAACTGCTGAGCAACATAGCTTGCTGTTCGAGACAAGTCTCGCCTGCTGAGGATTACAGCTTCACCTGTCCAGTGGAGACCTCCACTGCAACCGCTGGGGTTTACAACTTACCCGTCAAGAGGTAGCACCTCTGCTAACAGCTGACTCACAGCTTGAAGAAATAATTTCAAAAATAAAAGACAGAAGCAATCGAAAATAGAAAACCCAAATGGGAATGTAGCTCGGAATGAGCAAAGCTCAGCTCTGGTATCTGAACCAAGAGTCTGAGATATAACCTCTCAATCAAAACTCTCACAATCTCACTCTCTCAACACATCTCTTTCAATCTTCTCTTCTCTCTTTTTCTTCTTCTCTGCTTTTCTTCTCTCTGTGGATCGGTGGCTCTCTACTGCTTCAGGCTTTTTCTCTCACTGTATAGACTTTGCCACTATTCGATCTGCCTTCATCCGAAGAAGAAGACTCTCTTTTATACCAGCAGCAGATTGGATAAGGGCGCGTGGCTTCCACATTTCCCGCCCAAAGAATTCTCCAGATCCGAGGCAATTTCATCCACATGGCAGCATCCTGTGATGGGCTGCTTCCACGTGACACCATCTGATCACCTCGTCCTTCCTTGGATCACGAGCCAAGTCATCAATCCCTGCAAAGAATCTCCGTCAGACAGACGAAATAGAATTATCAGTTTAAGTATAAACCCTGTACAGACTTTGTGGGATGCAATGCATTGTATAGACTTCACTGTATAGACTTTGTGAACTTGAATGCATTGTATAGACTTTGCTGTATAGACTTTGTGAACGTGAATGCAATGTACAGACTCTGGAATGTATAGACTTCATATATGCAGTGCTGTGCGATGTACAGACTTCCTATATGAAGGCAACCGCTGTACAGACTTGCTGAAGTGTAATGCAATGTGCAGACTTTGAAGAACATTCAATAGCCCATGTATAGACTAGGCAATGTAAAGACATGCCAGTGTATGGGCTTGATGAGCGTGCAGCAATGTGCAGACTTCAATGCATGAAGAAGCACCGTGAAGACCTAGACAGACACAACGTGCAACAATGTATAGACTTGAAACACTAGATGCACGATGTATAGGCTTTAACTAAAATGATGCACAATGTGTAGACTTGAATGCTGTGCGATGTATAGACTTCATGTTATGCATGAGACTCTAAGTAAGACAGACGATGTGCAGACTTAGCCAGCATTCAACTCGATGTATAGACTTCATGAATGATGCATGCAATACACTGGACAATGTATGGACTTAGCCGATGCAGACTAGTCCGATGTACAGACTTGCTCATTGTTCAGACTTCATGAACGATGTACAGACTTGCCAAAGGAAAGGCTGTACAGACTTGATGCAATGCAAAGCAGTTGAATGTATAGACTTCACGATGTGAAGACTTGCCAAAGACAACTGGACGATATACAGACTTGAGCGAAGCAAAGTCTGTACAGACTTAAAGGTTCACAATGTGTAGACTTTAGCAAAGCAACGATGTACAAACTTGCACAGTTCAATGATGCATAGACTTTACGTGAAAGCCCAATGTACAGACTTGCAGAACTGAACGTAGGTAAAGATCCCAGTGTATAGACTTCGAAGTTCACTGACGGATGTACAGACTTCACCTCGAGCAAGCAACAGTGTAGTGTATGGACTTTGAAGAATGATGCCTGACGCTGTACAGACTTGACTAATGTATGGACTTAGCCTGTGTGAACAATGCAGCAATGTATAGACATTATCGTGCAGACAGTACCTCACATGCATTAGTGTATAGACTATATGCCTAATGGATGCACTGATGCAGTATATACATAGAGGAAGCAATACACCGATGCAATGCATGCACATAGCAGGTATTGAACTGAAGCAATGGATGTATAGACTTGTGATGCACTGATGCAGTACATGCACAGAGGAAGCAATGCACCGATGCAATGTATAGACATGCAAGTTATATGAGCTGCACTGTATAGACTCTGCTATGCATGAAGACGAGTGTATAGACTTGGAAATCTAGGGGCGTCGACGCATCTAAGAAGGGGGTCGACCCATGATGCATGGATGTATATACTTGTGTTCTAAACGATGCACAAACACAACACAAAGTAATGTATAGACTCTACGTGCAATGTGTAGACTTTGAGTGTGTGTGCAGTGTGTAAACCTGTAAAGTGCAAAGAACAGACAGACAATCTGATAAGAGCAATTTCATCAAAACATAAACAGTTGCCAATCAATCAAAACAAAGTGTTACCAATGAAGTAAAGCATATGTCAATGTTGACACCCGTTTTAGCCCACAAGTTGTGTCATTTCTCTTATTCATCATTTTTGATGTCCCGAATTAGCCATTATTTTGGAGCTTCCTTGGATGAATTTCAAGTCCATTTTTACCATTTCATATCCTTTGAGTCTTGGAGATCATGATTTCTTATAGCCCCGGAGCTTATCTTGTCAAATTCTGGCTTCCAAGTCGACTTTCGGCCCATTTAGGCCGGCTTCCCCCAAGTAATCGGCTCTCTCTCACTGCGCAGTCCTGAAAGTGGTTCTTTTTCACCTTCTTCCAATCCTCTTTTCAAAAAGTTGTCTTCATCAAAGTTGTTCCTCTTTCAAAGATCTACAATTTCTTCTTCTACACTGTTGGCCGGTTCTGCCCCGATTGTGAGCTATTTACATTTTTTGGCATGCCGTGCTGTTCACCTACATTCCAGAATTTTCCTCTCTCTTCCAGCCCTATTTTCACCCTCTTACAATCATTTTCTCAAATTTCTTTCTTCATAAAAGTTGTTCCTCTCTCAGTTATCTACAACTTCTATGTTTACCACTTTGTCTAATTCTCCACCGTTTGAGAGATACGCTTCGATTTCTAAAGTCGCGCGCAGTCTGCCCAGAATCTGCCTTCATCCAAGTGAAGGTCGTTTGCAGGTGCGTTACTTCATTGAAGTGACGGCCCAGTTAAGACCGTTACTTCAGTGTGACGGTCCTACGATAGACCGTCACACCAAAACTTGCCCAAAACAGCCCGGTTCAACCCCTAGAGTGTGGCGGTCCTATCCTTGACCGTTAGACCAAGTGACGGCCCTGTTTAGGTGCGTTACATCCAATCTCATCCGAAAACGTCTCGTTCGACCTCCAGAGTGTGACGGACCTACCCTAGTCCGTTACATAATATGTGACGGTCCTACGATAGACCGTTACATGCACCAGAGAGTCCAATTCGTGTTGGACTCTGCTCCGTTTCTGTGCGCCGTGGCCCTCTTGAAGAGTCCATAACTTCTTGACTTCTTATCCAAATTGATCCCCGTTTTTTCCTACTTCTAGCCCTTGGTATTATCTTGAATTTGGTTCATAGGAATCAAATTTTCATTGGCTATATCTCTTGGGATCTGGGTCGCAAGATCAGGATTTATGTTTCCTAGTTCAACTCAAACTCTGCAGATAAGGCTCCGGGGCTGCCTTCCAAAAAACATATCTTCTAGAATCCTCCTCTGAATTGATCCCCGTTTGTTCCTATCTCTTGTCCTTAGTATTATCTCGAGTTTGATCCAGAGAACTCGATTTATCTTGGACTCTATCTCCGAGATTGTGATAAGAAGATGAGGCTTTCTTACAAAACTCTATAAAAACTGCCCAGTTCGCAGTCGCGACGGGGGGGCTCTTTTCGGACGTGGGGCGAAGCCATGCTGCACCGCTGACTCAATCCTTCGACCCCATCTTGAAGAGGGAAGTATTAACTTTCAATTTTATCCTTCTGGGCTTGATTTCATGGTCTACACTCTTAGTTCTAGTCTCCTCAAAATCACAAATCATCACAGTTTCCTGCACTTTCTGTTACACATGCATTTTTCTCCGTTTTGCATCATCGTTTTCTCTCTATTCTCTCAATCAAATTCTATGATTTCAAATCTCATGCATGCACAACACACCCACCTATCTTTTCCACCCTTCCACAGGGGTTAAAAACCTCCCCCCGGTGCGTTCTCCCCCTTTTATTCATGCTATTTTATCACTGCGGGATTGATACTACACATGCATGTTCTAATGGGTTTTTTATCCTTGTTTTGGCTTTGTTTTGCAGGAGAGCATGAACACCACGTGAGGCCCTCTTCCTCTAGCCGGCTGGAAGGAGAGGAGGTTTGAATCCACAAGTTCCCCGCACCCCGTTTCAAGCGCGATCAAGTTTTCTTTCCAAGGTATACGACGCCGTTGCACTCCTTTCTTCATCCTTGCGGCGTTGTTAATCCTTGGTGGCGATCACGGTTAGTATTTTCATCCTTTCATCCCCTTGTCCTTCATTCACATGTTTATGCATGTATGTATTTAAAAGGGGCGGGATAGGAAGCTAATCTAATTAAAAAACAAATCAACAGTTTTTTGGCGATCACGGTGGGACACCAATGCCCATCACGCTTGTTTTCATGCTCTTTTGTAGGTTGGGTGGGTGCATGTTCATGTTTAGGTGATATTTCTTCCATTGTCCAACTATTTTTGGTGTTTTAAGGGCTTTGGTTGTGTGACGGTCCTGAAGTAGACCGTCACATGCATGTAACGGTCGTTTGGTAGACCGTTACACGGCTTCTGGCAATCTTGCATGCATGCTCACAGGGCCGTGTTCATCGAGGCATAACTTTTGATCCCGGATTCCGATTGAGCTGATTCTTGTTGCGTTGGATAGCCCTTTGTATTGTCTTTCCATCCATATATCAGTTGCATCATTTGGTTAACATTTGCATATTCTAATCTTGTCCATCTTTTTGAGTTTTGTGCATAAGTTCTGCAGGCAGGCTCAGGGACAGGTTCACAGGTACATCTTTAATGAGTGATTTGACTGCCTTCCCGATGTCTGATTACACTGATTTTTGATCCATTGGATAGTCCTTTGTATTGTCTTTCCATCCATAGCTTATTTGCATCATTTGGGTCTCATTTGCTTAGTTAAAAATTATCATCATTTTAGCATTTTGTCCATAAAATCTGCATGTGGTCTGCGCATAGGTTCACGGGGGCATCTTTGCTTAGTGATTTGATTGACCTCCCGGGGTCAGATTGATCTGTTCTTGGGGCCGTTGTGCAGATCTTTGTATTGTCTTCCCATCCATATACTATTTGTTTTTGTTGGATCATGTTTGCATAGTTTAAACTAGTCTTGATTTTCTAATTTTAAGCTAGAATTTGCATGCACTCCGGTGCACATAGGGCCATACATTGCATATCATAGTTGCATTTCCTACCTTGGTGCGTGGACCTCTCGTCTCCATATTCCTTGGAGCCGACCAGGAAAACACATCAAGGACCTCCATAAGTCCCCGTGAGCCGTGGATTCCCACACGGACGCCGGGCCGGTTGTACCTTTCCACCCCTTTAGGCTTGCATTTGCATAAGTGTGAGGGAGTTAGCCTTAGTCAACCCAAAGTTTGGACCTTATTCCCATGGGATTCCTATCTCGAGGGAATTATTATTAATTCAAATCATTAAAAGGTCTATTGAAACCCCTAAAAGATTTCCCATCATATTAACTTATTTGACTTGGGTGAAGACTCTCACATTGCATTGTTCGTGTTGATTGGGCTTGTCCAAGCTCATTAGTGATTTTTGTGTTGCATTCTTTCATCATCCACATGTTTTGTTATTGTTAGGCCCATTTAGGTTACCCCATTTTGTGTGTCCATTGTCTAGTCCATTGTCCCGTGGTCCGTTGTCCATTCATCTTTGCATTAGTGGGTCAGGCCCCCCTTGTTCTCAAGCCCATTAAGCCATTGCTTCCCCATTTGTATTGTCCTTGATCTCCATGTATTAAGTCTCCATTTGCCCTCATGGAGCAGTATTCTAACCCCTTGTATCATTCTTTTTCCCAATCTGCTTCCTATTCCCACGTGGAATCCTCTTCCTGCTTGGGTCCATCTTCTCGTGGTCCCCCTGACCCATCTGAGGAACAAGCTAATCTCATGGCCCGTATTTCAAGCCTTGTTTGCCAAATGGACCCGGCCCAAGCCCAACGTCTTATTGCATCTCATCTTAATGGGCCTTCTTCTCATAATGGGCCATCTCCTATTCATGGGCCTCCTCCTTCTCCTTCATATGTTGCTGGCCCAATTGCTAATGGGCATTATTCTCTTAATGGGCCTCATCCTTCTGCCCATGTTGCTGCCAGCCCATTCAACCCATATGCTCATGCCTCTTCCAGGCCCACATATCCTTCCATTCCCGGAATGGGCCCGTCTTCTTCTCAGCCCGGATCCTCTTATCCGTCCCAATACCATACTCCTGGTCCTAATTCACACCCTCTTGCTCAAGTTGGCCCATATTCTTCTCGATCTCTCCCTACCCAGGAGATGATTGCTCAAACCCAACGCCAGCTTGATGAGCTTCAACGCCGGATCGATCCCAAATCCTCCTTGAGTATCCCATTCGCATTTCAAGGTCTTCGGCTTCCGCCATCTTCACAAATTCCCGCATATCGCCGTTATAGTGGAGTTGGTGACCCATATGTGCACTTGAAGGAGTTCATTTATGAGTCGGCCCAATTTCGACATGACCAACACTTGATGGCTTATCTGTTTGGTCTGTCATTGGAAGGCCCGGCTCGGGATTGGTTCTTCTCTCTTCCGCAAGAGCAAGTTGTGAGTTTTCATGCCGTTCAAGAAAAGTTTATTCAGCAGTATCAAGACCAGGTTGGGCCCAAGTATTCTATCGCGGATCTGGCCCAAGAGATGATGAAGCCCGAAGAGGATTTCTGCACCTTTGCCGACCGCTGGCGTCACCTTACCGCGCAAGTCTCGGGACACATTCCGGAGGGAGAACAAATCAAGATGCTGATATCAAATGCAACACCCGAGTATCGGTTCATCTTAGCCCTCAATGACATCACCTCCTGGCAGCAACTTTACAGCCGAGCCCGCTTCATTCGCCAACAAATCCAAGATTCCCTTGACCTCGAGTCTCTACCATCCACCTCCACATTTCAACCTTCACCCTCCACATGTCAACCCTACGCTCCCATGAGCCGGACCGCCATGAGTCAGCCTTCCGCCACATATCCCTCCACAAGCCAACCTCCTGCCTCTACATACCTATACGCCTCAGCGTATCAACCTTCCATGAGTCAGCCTCCCGCATCCACATACCCGTCTCCATCTCCACTTCCGGTCAAGGGAACACCACATCCCGAGCAAGTAGATGCCGTCTACATACCCCCTCATCCTATTCCACACATGCCATCACCAAAGCCCTCCACCACTAGCCACGCACTCCTGCCTACGCAACCCCCACTTCCGACTCCACAACCTTCTCCACCATTACATATCCCTCGGCATCCACCTTGCCCGAAGCAGGCTCCTCGCCTTCCATTGCCAGAGTGTTTCACAGATATATTTCGGGCTTTGATGGCCAGTCACGCATTGTCGCTCCCTCCGGTTGTGCCTTACCGACCCGTGGTCAGGGATATGCTTCAGTTCTGTGATTTTCACCGCCAACAGGGGCATTTGGTTGAGGATTGTCCTGAGTTCCGGGATTATGTTTATGATCTGGAAGCTAAGAAAAGGATTGACTGGGCCGCTATTCACAAAGTCATTTTACATCTTCGTAACCAACAGCAGCAGCAAGAAGTGCCGCCGGGGCAGCCGTCTCCCTTACTTCAAGGCCAGGGGCACCCTTGTGATTCCTCGTCTAGTTCTGCACTCGCTCCATCACCTACTACCTCACCTACTCCATTACCTCCGCCATCTCCTATCCAATCTCCGCAACCTCCACAAACCCAAGCCTCTGCTCAGGCTAGTGCCTCCCCTTCTTCTCCCACCGTCACTACCACTACTTCTACCCTTAACACCGCTCGACGCATTGTGTCGACACGTCGACGGTGGACACCACAACCTCCCTCTTCACCCTCTCCACCTCCATGTCCACTACCCCCATCGCCTTCATCACTATCCTCGCCATCTCCATTGCCATCACCATCATCTCCATCTCCACTACCAATGCTTCCATCACCACCTCCATCTCCACCCTCGCCTCCATCTCCGCCATCACCTTTGCCTGAGCCTGAGCAAGCCAAACCTTCTCCTTTACCTCTACCCTCAGCCACGCCTTCACCTTCACCTTTGTCACCACCTGAGCCTATCATCGCCACATCGCCTATGCCTTCACTTTCCATCACCACTCCCGTTGGAGCCTCCATGCCTTCCAAACCTTCACACGTACCACCCAAACATATTCCCTTTACTTCTCCAACCACTTCCACCCCACGGAGCGGGTGTGCGCTTCCTTTGGTGCCCCTCGGGTCTAATCCCCAGGGAGATAATAAGCCAAGTCAGGATGATTCAGTGCCGACCGTGCATTTCAAGATTCAAGATTTTATCTGTCGGATGCCGGTTCGTGTCCTGGTCCCTGGTTATTTTGGGGATGATGTGCCTACACTTTCAAAGATGACAGTTGATAAGAAGAGTTCCCAGGCACTGCCAGTTTCTTCCCGAGCAAGGCCGGTGGCAATCTCATTTCTCGTCGGAGAGTTCACTATTGATGCTATTATTTCTCCTCGCTCTATTGCTGTTCAGATGACATGCCAAGAAGGGTTCTCTACCCGTGTTTTGCTAACGCAGACGGCCGCCAAGCAGATTATGGATTCTATGTTCAAGGGGCAATTGGATGTATCTTCTACACTTTCCAAGGATATTCTGCACTTGTTATGCAATCTTCCTCAGTTTATTAGCAAACCGGCCATGTCAACGCCGTGTATTACTCTCCCTCAGCTTCACCTTTTACCAAGGAGTTGTGCTTCAAGGCTGAGTTCCGAGTGGAGTTGCCGAATCTCATGCTACTTGTGCCAAGTAACAAGACTCCATGGTTTTATGATATTCAGTATTATGAGGAGTTAGTTGTTCAAGAATGTCCTACTATTGTTAGCTTTGGGAGTCTAGGGGCAACCGCCCCGATGAAACTGCATGTCCACAGTCGGGCAAGGCCATCTGCTAGATGGGCTCGCTATTTGAGAAGATATTGCAAGGCAAGGTACCCGAAGGTCCTAGTCCGCACCAGGCGAGTCCATGTTCAAGAAGTATCAGCTAAGAAGAGGCGACGGCGTAAGCTTAAAGGCCGTCAGTTGTGCACTCAGGGGTCCACTTCTCTTCCTTCTTCTTCATTTCACTCATCATTTCTTCTGCTCGGTTCCCACCCCTGGGTGGTGTATCTGCCCTCTCCTAATTCTCCCCCCACGATTCTCTCCTCCCATCTCATATCCGCGAATCCCCGCTCTTCCTTTTCCTATCCGGAACCTCCGGACTTTCCCTCCTCTCATAATTCTAGGCCTCGGCCTGTGTCTTTTCATCCCGATCTCAGGACATCTCCCAGTTCTTCTCCTCCGGTATCTCCGGGTTCTCCTTCTTATTCCCCGACCTTGTCGGGTGACTCTCATTCTCTTTCCCCGACTCTGTCGGGTGGTCCTAGTTCCTTTTCTCCGACCACGTCGGATGATCACTCTTCTTCCCCCTTACCTTTTCCGCAATCCTCTCACTATCTTTCTATTCTCTCCTCTTCACCCTTTCGGGGTCTTCGCCCTTTCTCTTGCTGTTTTCGAGGCTTTAGCCCGCCTTGATCTCGGTTAATCTGGTTTCTTCTGTAATTGGTTCCTTGTTATCAAGGTCTCTGTGCCTTAACGAGGGAGTTCTAGCCCTCGTCTCTCTTCCTTTTTATCCTTCTTCATCCAGTGTCGTGTCTGCCGCTCCTCCGTGTAGAGGAATCTTTGATCCTTTGCTATCCTCTCCCTTTCGTCCTATCAAGTAAGGAATATGAAGCTCATGTTGCGCGAAGCTCGATGATCAAGATCGCGTCAGGACGCTACTTCCACTCTATGGATTTGTAAGGTATCATCATTTTGTGCAAGAATATATTATCATTTCTATTACTCTTATTACTCCTGCACATGCTTATAACGTTGGTTCCTCGACATGGTTAAGTGGCTTTTAGAAATTTGCTTAGTTCATTTAGAATGAGTTCGCTTCTGCAGCATCCTTAGGCTGGTGATAGCTCCGCGCTGGGAGTCCAGTTCTTTCCCCGATCGTTGAGGGTGACCTTTGAGCATGGGTTTTTCACACACTTCACGGCAAGCCATAGCCGATCTCTCTAGTGCAACACCGTTGCTACTTTGGCCATACCATGGGTATGCACAAAGGTCTTTTTCTTTTCTCTGCTCGGCCAAGTGTAGGGGCAAGAGATTGATGGATAAGATGACCAACCTAGGCGCTCCCTAATACGAGAGAGGTCTCAAATAGGGGCAGTCTTGACCCTCGAAAGAAAGCTTTCATGTAATATTTAGCCAATAAGGGCTTTCAAAATCAATGATGAATCAAAAAGCAAGATTATGGATCAAAGGCATGGCAAGAGTGGCAGTACAGTTCCCCGCGGGACGTCATGAGCCCGGTCGCATACGTGCCTGATAAATATGGGTCTCAAAATCAAAGACACAAAGCCCCGACGCAACAGACCTACTCTTTGAGGGGTGGTGCCGTGGAAGGAATTCAAGTCATGATATCTCCCATCCTGCATAAAGCTTGTCTCCAATTTTCTTCTATCTCCCTCTTAGGCTGGGTTGTATCCCGGGTATGGCCTTAGTAGGGGCACCGTTCTTTTGAGGCGGTTGGTTATGGTAAGCCATCCTCACATGCACGCCTTGCTTAAGGGAAGCCTTTAATGAGAGGGGAGGGACGGCGATCCCTGGCCAGTAGTTCGAGCCCGTCTTTGGGTGCTACAGATTGCTATATCAAAATCCAAAAAAATGAAATATAGTTCAAAATCTAAAAACAACAAATATTTTCAAAATCCAAAAAAATGAAATATAGTTCAAAATCTAAAAAAATCAAATATGTCAAAATTCTGAAAAGAAAAAAAATGAAATATTTCAAAATTCTGAAAAAATTGAATATGTCAAAAAATAACAAAAATTTGAATATGGCAAAAAAAAAAATCAGAAATACAAAAATCCAAAAATACTTCTCTTTTGTTCCTTTTATTTTTATCTTGAGGACATATACGTAATCTGTTTGCTAAGTGTGCAGGCTGCAGGTTGCAGGTTCAAGCTTTCTTTGCTCTATCATTCGCTCTGTCTCATGCTCACATTCTTCGATCTGTTCTCATCTCTTCAATATCTCTTCTGAAGCTCATGGCTTTCTCAGCTTTTGCTTATCTGCTTAATCATGTCTCCATGAGAGGACATTGTCCCACAATTTTGAACCTGGCGGTTTCGCTTCATCTGATCTTGGGCTTTGATTGAAGAGTGTGTCCTTGTCATATATTTCTATGGTCCTCCATGTCTTTTGTCCCGCCGTGTCATTCGTCACACGTATCCCTATCCTGCCGTGTCATTCATCACACGTGTTGTCCTCCGTGGTATTGTCATCCCACGTGTCTTTGTCCCACCGTGTCCTTATACCACTGCATGTGTTGTCCCACCGTGTGCATGTTGTCTTGTCCCACCGTGCCTTTAGTCGCATGCATATTTGCCATTTGTTTGTTTGTTATATTTCATCCATCTTTGTTATGTTATGTTGTGCCATGTTTTGTTCATATTTCTCTTATTATGTTATGTTCATGTTATGCTCGTTCATATTCGTTCATGTTCACATTATATCATGTCAATGTGGTTGTTGTTTTATGATGAAAATCCACAAAAATCAAGAAATCGAAAATCTAAAAAATGCCGTTTCGCTTGGCAGGTAAGTCAGGTATTGTTCTCTATCCCTGCTCATTGTTGCATTACTATATGGTATCTACATTATTATAGTATCTCAAGGACCGGATGGTTGTCCGTGTGTTCTAGGATCTGATGTTCCCCTTTAACAAAAATGATGATGATCTAAGAGCATACGGTTAATCGTTGGATAGGCCGCTTGGTTGAGTCGAGTGGGGGACGATGGACTCTGTCTCGCACGCCGTGGTTGCAGAAGATTCTTGACCCCGTCTTGGCTTAGTCTAGCAATAATATCCTTGAGTACTTTCTATTTTATCTTTTTTTGCATTCATTTTAATGATTTCTTTATTTTAGCCCAGCATGCATCATGTCATTTTGAGCATTCATGTCTCGTGATCCGTTCAAGGATTTCTCCTCAGCAATGGTTGATTGCATTCAGCTCTCTTGGATAAGAGATTCCTCATTCCACTCCGAATTTGAACGATTTCTCTGATCTTGCCGCTTGGTCTGGTTGGCCAGCGTGATTCCTGTCTGGATTTTATCTCAGTCTTATCTCTCCTTTCCAGCTCTTATGCTGTGTTCCTTCCGACCCACTCATTGTCCGTGGATTGTGTCCCCGATGAGGCTGGTCGTGTTTCCTTTTCCTCCTTTAGTTTAGTTCTCCAGACATGTCTCATCCTTGTCAATCATTTCAGGTGGTTAGTTTGGCGTTTTCGGGAGAATTCCTGTCGCTTGTTGGTTGTAACGGGTGTCTTTTTTGGCCTTGATGCCCGCTTATCAGTTCTCTCCGCTTCATCTCCGCTTCATCTCCATTTCACGTCGCTGTCGCTTTCACTCCACCTCCTTTCCATTTTACCTCCGCGTCGCTTTCGCTCGTTCCCTTGCAAAGCGGACATCAAGGAGGGGCATCTGTTGACACCCGTTTTAGCCCACAAGTTGTGTCATTTCTCTTATTCATCATTTTTGATGTCCCGAATTAGCCATTATTTTGGAGCTTCCTTGGATGAATTTCAAGTCCATTTTTACCATTTCATATCCTTTGAGTCTTGGAGATCATGATTTCTTATAGCCCCGGAGCTTATCTTGTCAAATTCCAGCTTCCAAGTCGACTTTCGGCCCATTTAGGCCGGCTTCCCCCAAGTAATCGGCTCTCTCTCACTGCGCAGTCCTGAAAGTGGTTCTTTTTCACCCTCTTCCAATCCTCTTTTCAAAAAGTTGTCTTCATCAAAGTTGTGCGTCTTTCAAAGATCTACAATTTCTTCTTCTACACTGTTGGCCGGTTCTGCCCCGATTGTGAGCTATTTACATTTTTTGGCATGCCGTGCTGTTCACCTACATTCCAGAATTTTCCTCTCTCTTCCAGCCCTATTTTCACCCTCTTACAATCATTTTCTCAAATTTCTTTCTTCATAAAAGTTGTTCCTCTCTCAGTTATCTACAACTTCTATGTTTACCACTTTGTCTAATTCTCCACCGTTTGAGAGATACGCTTCGATTTCTAAAGTCGCGCGCAGTCTGCCCAGAATCTGCCTTCATCCAAGTGAAGGTCGTTTGCAGGTGCGTTACTTCATTGAAGTGACGGCCCAGTTAAGACCGTTACTTCAGTGTGACGGTCCTACGATAGACCGTCACACCAAAACTTGCCCAAAACAGCCCGGTTCAACCCCTAGAGTGTGGCGGTCCTATCCTTGACCGTTAGACCAAGTGACGGCCCTGTTTAGGTGCGTTACATCCAATCTCATCCGAAAACGTCTCGTTCGACCTCCAGAGTGTGACGGACCTACCCTAGTCCGTTACATCATATGTGACGGTCCTACGATACACCGTTACATGCACCAGAGAGTCCAATTCGTGTTGGACTCTGCTCCGTTTCTGTGCGCCGTGGCCCTCTTGCAGAGTCCATAACTTCTTGACTTCTTATCCAAATTGATCCCCGTTTTTTCCTACTTCTAGCCCTTGGTATTATCTTGAATTTGGTTCATAGGAATCAAACTTTCATTGGCAATATCTCTTGGGATCTGGGTCGCAAGATCAGGATTTATGTTTCCTAGTTCAACTCAAACTCTGCAGATAAGGCTCCGGGGCTGCCTTCCAAAAAACATATCTTCTAGAATCCTCCTCTGAATTGATCCCCGTTTGTTCCTATCTCTTGTCCTTAGTATTATCTCGAGTTTGATCCAGAGAACTCGATTTATCTTGGACTCTATCTCGAGAGTCGTGATAAGAAGATGAGGCTTTCTTGCAAAACTCTATAAAAACTGCCCAGCTCGCAGTCGCGATGGGGGGGCTCTTTTCCGGACGTGGGGCGAAGCCATGCTGCACCGCTGACTCAATCCTTCGACCCCATCTTGAAGAGGGAAGTATTAGCTTTCAATTTATCCTTCTGGGCTTGATTTCATGGTCTACACTCTTAGTTCTAGTCTCCTCAAAATCACAAATCATCACAGTTTCCTGCACTTTCTGTTACACATGCATTTTTCTCCGTTTTGCATCATCGTTTTCTCTCTATTCTCTCAATCAAATTCTATGATTTCAAATCTCATGCATGCACAACACACCCACCTATCTTTTCCACCCTTCCACAGGGGTTAAAAACCTCCCCCCGGTGCGTTCTCCCCCTTTTATTCATGCTATTTTATCACTGCGGGATTGATACTACACATGCATGTTCTAATGGGTTTTTTATCCTTGTTTTGGCTTTGTTTTGCAGGAGAGCATGAACACCACGTGAGGCCCTCTTCCTCTAGCCGGCTGGAAGGAGAGGAGGTTTGAATCCACAAGTTCCCCGCACCCCGTTTCAAGCGCGATCAAGTTTTCTTTCCAAGGTATACGACGCCGTTGCACTCCTTTCTTCATCCTTGCGGCGTTGTTAATCCTTGGTGGCGATCACGGTTAGTATTTTCATCCTTTCATCCCCTTGTCCTTCATTCACATGTTTATGCATGTATGTATTTAAAAGGGGCGGGATAGGAAGCTAATCTAATTAAAAAACAAATCAACAACGGGTAGAGTGTATTTGTGTGTTATGGCTTGTATGAGATTGTAATTGTGTAATTTCTTTCATTTGGACTCCTTGTAAGGCTTATATCAAGCCAATGGGCCATTTGTAATGTAAAGTCCATGGCTAGGTTGCCATTAGTATAGTCCATTAGAAGCCTAGGTCATATTGGACCATAATAGCCATTTAAGGCCAAATTGGGCCACTCCCTCTCATGGGCTATCTAGATGGGAGAACCCATGGACCAAGCTTGGGTTGTGGATTGGGTTGGCTGGCCTTGGACCAGCCTAGGCCCATAAAGGGGGCGCCCCCTCTTTTGGCCTTATTAGGCTTGTTAGGTGTGATTTAGATAGAGTTGGAATGGAATTAGTCTAAGTTTGAATAGAAATGGTCAAGTTAGATTAAAATATGTATTAAGTGTGTTGATTCACATTGCATCCCAGCCCTTCAATCCCCTTCCCTAGATCCTAGGGTGCACAATTGATTTGGTTGGAGTCATATATAACCTTGTATTTTCATATGAAATTCAATGGAAAAAATCAGAAAATTGTTGAGTTGTTTGAAGCTTGGTGTGCCCCTCTCTCTTCCCCTGCTGTTCTTCCATCCCCAACCCCAGATCTAGAGTGTATTCTATCTTCTTTCATCCCCTCTCAACCTCCGGTGATCGTCTGTGCCGCCGCCGCCGCCGTTCGTGCCGCCATCGAGCCGCCTCTGTAGTTCTATCTTCATCCGACCACAGCAGCTTCAACGAATTGTCTGTCTCAGCTACGAGCATGGATTGATCTGAATTTTTTATGGTGTGTTCAGCCCTTGCATCCCAAGATCCACCTAAAGTTTCATGCCAAAATTCCATCTTTTAGTATTTTTACATTTTTGTCCAACCTGTCATCCCAGATCTGCCAGGTTTCTATCTACAGTGATAGAACCTCTGAGTTCTCCCCCTCCGACCATCTTTTTGATTTATCCAAGCCCTCCCAATTTTACTGGAAGTTCTGTCCATCACCCTCTACCTACAAAAATTTTCGTAAATTTTTATCAGCCTTCTAGCTATTTTTAGAAATTCGTGTTCTTCCTCTGATACAGTGTTTTTAGTCAGATCCCAGATCCGACCACCCTTCACTTAAAAAATCAGAACTAATAACCACCACCTCCAAATCTAAATCCAAAAATAGTCTTGGTTTCATTGTTCAATTTCCTACAACCTTGCTGAAGAACACATCTTCCAATTCGAACATCTACTTCACGGTCAAAGGCAATTAACAGGGAAGTTATCTACAGATTTGAGTCTTCGGTTACTGTACAACAGCAGTATATAAAATTCGTCAACATAAAGTACAAATCTGGTGAATTTTTCTGAAGGCCATTAGATTGTAGTACTTTGAAGCAGCTTTCCAACGGCTCTGATCTCGTCACATTCCGACACCGGTGCTGATCGCAGCGTCCGTTCTCGCCGGAGCGCGCGCTGAAATACAGAACCGGCAGATTTCCGATCGGTTTTCCAACCGGTGCCGAACGGAGCCGCCCGGCCTCCGGCCGGCGAACCAGCGTGCCGCCAGCCCGGGGAGCGCTTCTCCAAGTGTCTCCACTACAGCGGTACCACCGGGTCCCACACGGCCCCTCCGGACAGCACGTGGGCCCCACGGTCGTGAACACGCATGTTGCCGAATCAACACCCGAAGCTGCCCGTCAACCCGAATTCGGTCCTCCCAGGCCCATTTGTATAGCCCTTTACCTCCCTGCGTGCAGTGGGCATGTTCCCATTGCTGTAATTATTGTGTGTTAAATTTCCCGGGAGTACGAATTTTCGGCCGAGTCCGTCTTCCCCACGCCGAGCGCGTGGAGGTATCGTTCTCGCTCCCTACACTCGGCATTTGCTTATTTTCATATATACTTGTTTATGCCGCTGCTAGAGAGCATGCTTTAGGTCCGTTAGCTTGCTATATTATCATTCACCGCTGCTACGAGAGAGCGTGTGACCGTCCCGTGACCCGATCCGGGCACGAGAGTGTGAGCCGACCACCCTAGCTCTTGCCGGTTTCTCAACCGCGCACGTCCGACGCTTCCCTCGTTAAGGGACGATCGCGAGCTTGTCGTGTCCGTGTCTCATCCCACATCACCTTTGGTCGGTCCAATCAGTGCTCCTTCTCCCACAACGGAAAGAAGATTTTGTTGTACCCGACACCCCCAAAGGTGACCCCGAGAAAGAGTTTCACCTCCACTCCCACCGGAACTCCCAAAATTCAGGAGAATCCCCAAACTACCATTGAATGGAAACCTCCCCTTCCCTCTTCTCCTGCGTCCATCACACCCGTTTCTGAGGCCCCTAAGGTTAGTCATGACCTAGTTAGGTGCATTGACTCCATGAATGTCGGTGAGCTAGACAAAGAGGTTGCTGAGGGTGCCTCTATTTTGGCTGTTGACGTCACCATCACACCCGAGGAGTCTCGAGTCTTAGTCCCAACTGAAGACCCGGCCATACTGCAAGACTTCCAAGGCATCGTCTCTAAGGACTTGCCTTCTCGACTCCCTCCCATGAGTGATGTACAACACGCTATTGAACTTGCCCCTGGGTCCACCCTACCTGACCTTCCCCTCGAGTCTAGACTGTCCAAGTCAGCCGAAGAGTTTGCACAACACGTCATTAGTCTGCATGAGTCAGCTGATTTGCATAGGCGTCACCATGAATCTCAAGAATGTGACTTGGTTATGGTACTGGCCCGGCCCGAACGACTCCCCTCGGGAGCCGTTGAAAAGTTACAAGCCTGTAGTGCTGGTCCCTTCCCAATCATGCGGAAGATTGGCGCCAATGCCCATGTTGTGGACTTACCTTCCGAAGAGGGGATTAGCTCGACCTTTAATGTGGCAAACCTAGTGGCCTACAAGGAACCCACAGCGATTCCTAGTGACCCTTTCGAGCCTTCTCCTCCCCTTGAGAGTGAGCCCACCCCTGTGCGTCCCACATCCTTGAGAGCACCGCGTGAGTATATTGAGAGGATACTGGATGAGCAGGTGACCACTATACGGAGCAGGGTGTACCAGTGCTACCTTGTCCGCTGGCGCGACCGTCCACCATCAGATGATTCCTGGATCAGCCGGGAAGATCTCCAGCGCCTCGATCCAGATCTGCTGGAGCACTACCACAGCCGTGTCCTCCCTTACTCGACGGAGTCGAGTTCCAGCCGTCCCGGGAGGGTTGGTGGGGACACCGGGTCCACTATCGGGCCCAGTAATCGGAGCCGACGCTGCACCGCCACACCGCCACTGCACCGAGCTTATGGCTCGGCGACTCGTTCGAAGATTCAGCGTCCTGAGCATAATATTTATTTATGTGTATTTGTATCGTACGTGTGTGTATTTGTATCGTACGTATTTGTGTAACATATATGTATTAGTACATGTATTTTTCTTTCGTCTTATTAGGCTAGTCTAAGTCAAAATACCATGTGTGTAATTTTTATATTTTATTTGGTTTTAACCCACAAGTCAAATATTGGTTGGTGGGTTTGTCTTGTTAGGCTAGGGTATAAATCCAATTAGTGGAAGTGTGAAAGTATTCATGTAATAGGGCCTTTCCTATATAAGGAGGTCATTGTGTGTGACGTATGTTATGAAATCTATGAAAAAGAAAGCTTGATCTTAAGGTGTTTTGCCTTATTCTTCCCTTCCCTCTCTTCTCCATTTGTGAGATCTGAGTGTCGCCCGGTGTGAGACCGTCCGGCGTGAGGCCGAGCTGTGTGAGATAGCAGTTATCCATCCCGTTTTGTTCGCGTCCCGGAGTGCCGTCGATCCATTCCCACGTCGCCGCCGGTCAGTCGGCCTGGCCCGGGCCCGACTTATCAAGAGTAAGGCCCGAGCCCGGCCCGGGCCCGACCTATGTCGGGTCGGGCCGGGCCAGGCCTGACATTATGTAAAAAATTCAAAGCCCGACTAAGGCCCGGCCCGGCCCGACTACTTAAATAAAATAATAAAAATAATAAAAGTTAATATATTTAATACTATAAAACTTATAATATCACTAAATAAATTAAAGTTTTGATATTAATTACATAATTTGTGTGAAAAGAGATATTTAAAATTTCTAATTAAGTAAAATAACGTAAGTTTGACTAAATAGTTTTTAAAATTTGAAGTGAGAATAAAAAAAGGGATCGGGCCGGGCCGGCCCGCGGGCCGAACTCAAAGCCCGAGCCCGGCCCGCGAGTCTAGTCGGGCCGGGCTTTTAGGCCCGACTAAAAGCCAGCGGGCCGAAAAAGACCTTGAGGCCCGGCCCGAAATCGGGCCAGGCCCGTGGGCATGTCGGGCCGGCCAGGCCCATTGACAGCCCTACCACCGATCAACACGAAACTAGCATGGATGGGATCCAGACATCCCAGCGGTCAGTTGGACACTAACTACGCCGCGAATGGTTGCCGTTTTCCGGCGAACCCTGAAAACCCCAAAAACTACGGTTTTCCCCAAACAAGCCCGATCTAGCCCTTTCTAGCGCCAAACCATGCACAGAAGCAGGGAAAACGTAGAGGACGAAGTGGTGATCCATCTCCCTACCTCCACCGAAGAAACCGTACCCCGAAGGGACTAAACCGCGCCGAAAACTGCGCCGCGAGCTCAAACGTCGGCTTTGAATCCACAGTTCGGGATCGCGCCAAAACCACTCCATCCTCGCCCCGCCGCGCACCCAACCAGCTCCACAGCATCCCCAGCACTCGCCCCTAGGTCCTCCGTCTGCAGCCGGAGCCGAGAAGGCGAAAACGGGAGAGAAACGGGAGAGAGAGACGGCGGCGGCGAAATGAGAAGGAGGAGAGAGGAAGGAAAATAAAAAAGAAAAGAAATTAGAAATTTTTTTAATTTCTAAAAAATCCAATTTTTGGCCCTATCTCTGAAAAATACGTAAAAATAGTCAAAACGATCGGCTCGACGAGTACATCGCCACTGTATCGTCCACGAGTCGATGAATTGAGAAATAAACTCACCGCAGGGTTTCGTAACTAGTACGAGAGAAAAACCCACACGGATTGTAAAACTCAACTCGGGAGCTACAAAAGCGAATCGAAACTTACCGAAAAGGATCCGAAAGAACCAATAAGGATCCAACAAAGATCCGGGACATTACATCCTCCCTTCCTTTAAGAAATTTCATCCTCAAAATTTAAGGACTGGCAAGGGTAAGCAGGGAAGAACAACCCGACAACGACAAGAAACGGAAATCACGAAACCTAACGTCAGCTGAAGACTGTACTGGACTTATCGACTCTGGAAACTGTATATCTGAGATTCCCATGTACTTCACACAACAACGCTCTGATACCAACTGTGGCGACCCGGATTCCGGATATCAGGTATACCCGGTAGGACAATCGAATACACGTGATACCACATGGAACCCGCGAGGCCTCCCAAGAGCGGTAAAGCTCCGAAGGGAAAAAGGATTGTCGTGTAGTACATTGAACTGACGGATATAACAACAAGAATTAAATTTCATTAGATCGGGCTACTATAGTAGCAGAAATAAAATTACTTTTTAATTAACAGATTTTAATCAATTATATACCAGAGTCAAGTCCAAAGCTAAAGACAGTAGTCTAGCAGTATAGTCGACAGAAAGAAAAGACGTACCAAGAAGTCGGGGGAAGCCCGACGGAGGTACCAGCTGGCAGCTACGACTCGAACTCCAGGATCCGCGGAAGTAGAACGAACACATCACCCCACCTGAAAAGCAGGGATGAGCGTCACTGGCTCCGTAGGGGTCACGCGGATCCCCACAGAAAAATACGCAGTAACACGGAACAACAGTGACAGCAGCAAGAAACAACACTAGAAAGCTGCAAAAGAAAGGGAAGCAGGAGTAGGGAACAGGTAAGGACGAGGGGAATAACCCGAACAGGCAAGCAGGCCTAGAAAGGGAAAGAGGAGTAGGGAGCAACAAGGAAAAGGGAAAAAGCCAAACAAAACACCCCAACCTACACCTACAACAGGCATGCAAAAGAAGGCCTAGAAAAGACCTAGACAGGCACAGACAACACGACCGGAGTGTCGTGCGCTGGACAAGACACAGACCTCGAGTGTAGCCACGGAAAGGCCAACTCGGACAGGTCACGACAACCCCACTAGTGTCTCGACTACCCACCGTTCGTGGCCTACGCGAGCCCGGTCGAGTCGCAGACCCACACGGAAACACATGTACAAGTACTAGTCAGGGTCACGCCCGTCGGCGTCAGTCCTCTGCCCCTGACCACGTGTGCACACACTGGCTCCTGCCTAGAGCCAGGCCTCTAGCTAGTTTTCTCCCCCCGTAGGACGCTATGGTAACCGCAGGAGCCGACGGAAACTAGCTTACATACCGTATATCGGAAAGTGCCCCGCTCCACGAGCTGTCACAAAGCGTTTGTGACGAAAGGCAACGACACGAGAAGATCACGAAACACGGAGCTGAAGTACAGACAGTCAAACATGCACTGTCACCCGTACCTCAAACACCGAGGGCAGCACAGGGAACTACCGACAGACTCGGAAACGTAGTCTTAGCCTTCATAGGAACATTGACCGACGTCCACGGGGAAAGCGGCCAGACCACGGGAACGACAGACATCACACACAGACCTACCCCCAAACAGCCCCTAACATCACCTAGAACGGACCCACAACACATGGCCGCACACCGAAAAGCCCAACGGCCATCACGGCCACAACAGGACTGTAACGGTCTAGCACAGGCGCGTTACACGAGCCTGAGGCACCAGGGCGGGCGCGTCAGAGCCAACAGGCTCAAAAGCAAAACACGAACCACGTAACGCACCAGGGCAGACGCGTTACAGCGGCCTAACGCACGAGCGCAGACGCGTTACGCCAACCTAACGCAAGTCTGAAAACTCAGACAAACAGCACGTAACGGTCCACGACGGACGCGTTACGACACTGTGACGCACGGGTGCAGGGCCGTTGAGACAGCCGACACAGCCACCCAACACAGCCAAAACAGGGTGTAACGACATGGGGCAGGCGCGTTACACAGCCCGACGCACCAGGGCAGGCGCATAAGAGGAACCGACTTAACCAAATCGCTAAACGATAAAACAGGCGTGACGCATCACCCCGGACGCGTCAGAGAGCTGTGACGCGCCTCCCCTGGGCCGTCACACTCTCGCAGCCACGAAGACTCAAAAACGCTTAGACACTGTGACGGTCTATCGTAGGGCCGTCAGAGACCTCTGGCGGTCACTGAAACGACCGCTACACCGGTCACGGCGGGAAAATAGTGGATTGGCCAAATCGAACCGTTCCACGCCCCATTCACGTCGAAGCACAGGGGAAACAAGACTAGACGACGAAAAACAACACTAGGAGGCTAAAAAGCCCACATGCACGCATTAAAATGCTAGATCGGGGCGATTTAGACAAATCGACCCTAAACGAGTCACCGAGGTTCCGGACTCCTACCAGCCTCGAATGACCACCGATCAACACGAAACTAGCATGGATGAGATCCAGACATCCCAGCGGTCAGTTGGACACTAACTACGCCGCGAATGGTTGCCATTTTCTGGTAAACCCTGAAAACCCCAAAAACTACGGTTTTCCCCAAACAAGCCCGATCTAGCCCTTTCTAGTGCCAAACCATGCACAGAAGCAGGGAAAACGTAGAGGATGAAGTGGTGATCCATCTCCCTACCTCCACCGAAGAAACCGTGCCCCGAAGGGACTAAACCGCGCCGAAAACCGCACCGCGAGCTCAAACGCCAGCTTTGAATCCACCGTTCGGGATCGCGCCAAAACCACTCCATCCTCGCCCTGTCGTGCACCCAACCAGCTCCACAGCATCCCCAGCACTCGCCCCTAGGTCCTCCGTCTGCAGCCGGAGCCGAGAAGGTGAAAACGGGAGAGAAACGGGAGAGAGAGACGGCGGTGGCGAAATGAGAAGGAGGAGAGAGGAAGGAAAAGAAAAAGGAAAAGAAATTTGGAATTTTCCTAATTTCCGAAAAATCTAATTTTTGGCCCTATCTCCGAAAAATACGCAAAAATAGTCAAAACGATCGGCTCGACGAGTACATCGCCACTGTATCGTCCACGAGCCGATGAATTGAGAAATAAACTCACCGCAGGGTTCCGTAACTAGTACGAGAGAAAAACTCACACGGATCGTAAAACTCAACTCGGGAGCTACAAAAGTGAACCGAAACTCACCGAAAAGGATCCGAAAGACCCAATAAGGATCCAACAAAGATCCGGGACATTACAGAGCCCTTTTAATTCCAAGTCTAATTCTTATGTAGAGATTCGATCTCTTCTATCATAACTTCACTTCATCTTTCTTTTTTTGGACAAGTTATAACTTCTTAAAAAGAACCCGGATCACCACAACTACTAATTAGAGTTAAAATATCATATCCTCATAACCATACGTCATTGGTGATCTGATAGCTCTCTTTGGTCTTCTGAAGAACTCTCTGGCTACTCCTATGGTTGCTGTTGGTGAAGATTTTCTGAGGTGCCCCTTTATACTGTGCCTTCTATTCGTGAGCTATGGCCTAACTCCACCTGCACCCTAAACCCCTTATGCATTTGCCTTAGTGTCATTTTTCCTGTCAGTGTATTGTATATTCTCCTTGAGCATAAATGTCTCATCAAACATAACATCTGTACTGACCCTCACCTTCTTTTCTTTTGGATCCCAGAAGTTGAACCCCTTTACTCCCTTTTTGTATCCAATGAAGATACATTTCCTGGATTTTGGATCCAGCTTGGATCGTTGCTCACTCTGGATATGTATATATGTTGGACATCAAAAAAAAATTAGGTCTGAGTAGGATATCTCCTCTCCTCTCCATACTTTCTCAACAACTTTCCCATCTAACTTTGTCGAAGGTGACCTGCTAACCAGATAACATGCTATGTTTACATCTTCAACCTAAGAAGCTTGGAAAAGTTGGCATGTAGCCTCATGTATCTAGCTCTTTCAAATAGTGTCTGGTTCATCTTTTTTGCCATCCCATTTTACTGTGGGGTACTAAGAGTTGTAAACAACCTTACAATCCCCTCATTTCTGTAGAATTCCATGAACTCACTTGATGCATATTTTGTATTGTCAGACTATAAACATTTCATTTGTCTACCAGTTTGCTTCTTAACAGTGGCCTCCTACTTCTTGAACTTGGTGAACACTTATGACTTTTGCATCATGAAGTAAATCCATATTTTTCGGGAGTAATCATCTATGAAACTCACAAAGTATATTGCACCTCCCAATGATGGGGTTGACATCGGTCCCCAAGCATCTGAGTGTACTAATTTCAAAACCTTTTTACTTCTATGTGTAGAGGTCTTGAATTGAACTCTGTATTGTTTCCCTAGTACAAAAATTTACAGAAATCTGCTTTGCAAGTTTTTATTGCAGGCAGTAACTTTCTCTTATGGAGTTCTATCATACATCTCTTACTCATATTGTAATGCCTCAGATTTTTTTGGATCCTTGTTCGCGGGTTCCAGATTTGGTTTCTCGGAGTGTCCGACTCTGTTGTGTCTGAAATTTAGTTTCGGACATCTTTTGTGTTCAGATCGGCACGATCCGGAGTTGTTTCGGAGGCCCGAAAGCGTTCCGCGGCTTTTCCGCATGTGTTTTCCGATTCCTGGTGTGTGTTTCGGTAATTCCTTCGGAACCTCGTTGCGGGTGAACCGGGCCGTTCACCTAGGCGAGTGTGGTACCGTTGCGATCGGTGCGTTCCGAGGATCGCGGAAACGTGATTTTCCTATTTTTGGTATTTTCTGGAATTTCTGGATTTTCCTATATCTATAACTCTTTTCTCTCTCTCCCCTCTCATTTCTCTCTTCTCTCCCTCTCTCTTCTCACGCTCTCTCCTCTCTCCCTCTCTCCGGTGGCCGACGGGGTGGAGCGTGGGCGAGGTGGGGATGGCGCGGGCGAGGCACGGGCGAGGATGGGTGAGGATCGAGGCGGTGGAGGCGCGGTGAAGCTCGGCCGTGGGTTCGTGGAATGGCGAGGCTTCAACGGCGTTTTCTTCGTGGATCGGCGTCCACGGTGCGTCGAATCTTCGGTGGAGGTAGGGAGATGGACTCTCAACCCACGTACTTCATTTCCTACGAGTTTTGTAGGACGTGGTGAGCCGAGAAGGCTTGTTTGGGCATTTTGGGGAAAATGCATGTTTTTTGGTGTGTGAGCCGAATCTTGCGTTTTGATCGTATTTTTGGGGTTTAAATGGGTCCTCTCGGTGCTAGAGAGGTTGGGGAATATTTTCCCCTTTGTTTCTCCTTCACCTGGGGGTGAACGGGGCGTGGAATGATTTTTTTCCGCGGTTTCCACTGTTTCCGGGCGTGGACTGAGAACGCACTAGTCTCAGCTAACGCGTTCTTGAGGGTCGCGCCGCCCCGATAGGGCATGTTCATCGGAGAAGATGAACAGTAAGGCGGTTCTTGTCGCGCTTTAAGGTCCCAGCGCGTTCTTTATTGTCGCGCTATAGGATCATAGCGCGACCTGGTCTGGTCACGCTATGGGTCTGTATCGCGTTCTTGTTGAACGCGCTAGGTATGTATAGCGCGTTCTGCCTGAACGCGCTATGCACGTGTAGCGCGTTCTTGGAGTGGCCTGCCGGGCTGCCCGGGGCGGGCAGTCTACGGCTGATTGTGCTCCCCTTGGGCCGTGTGTGTCTCGGACACCCCGTGGAGTTCCGTGACCGTGTCTTTGGGTGTTCGGAGGTTCCATTTATCTCGATTAGCGTGTCCATCGGTTTAAGGGTCTGGGTGACCTTCTAGCGTTCCGATCGTGTTGTGTTGGTCTCCGGTCGACCCGGTTGTGACCCAGTGATCGACCTTTGGCCTCGTGAGTGTTCCGGGCACCCCGTGGGTTTCGTTACCGTGTTTTGGGGTGTCTGGAGGTACCGTGTTTGTTCCGGGCGACCTCAGGTGTTCCGGGCTTCCGTGTTCTTGCTAGATCGAGTCACCGTGCATCGGTGTGAGTGCGGTGGGGTTTCCCCGCAAGTCGTTGCTTCTCTGGAAGGTGGCTTCCGAGTGGGCCAAGCGTGTGGCCTTGGACGGCGAGTCTAGTCTCTCAGCCTGGGGCTGGAGTTTTCTTAAGTTCCCTCCTCGAGGGATGGGTCTCGACAGTTGTGAACTGCCTTGTGAGTTATCGCATTGTGGTTTTGGACCTAGGGATTAGGCCAGATTGACGGCTTAGTGCTGTCATGTGCAACGGTCTCGACTCCGAGTCTTGTGACTCAAAGACCGTTGAGTTTAGTAGGTCTAGTGGACCATCTAGAGTCTGGTGGCATCGTGCCACCTGTTACTTCGCGATACTCGCAATGGGTGCGTGCGTGGTTTTCAGTGTCCACGTTCTGTGACACGTCCACTAGTCGTAGCCTTCTTACGGCACGCGTGTGCTGACCCACCTGGGAGTGGTGGAGCGGCTGACCCGAGAGAGACGGTGAGTAGGCTGGTTACCGTAGGGCCCCCACGTACAGCCGAGTCCGGGCTTAGGGGGAATTACCAGCTAGAGGACAGGCCTAGGGCATATGGTCTGAGTGTGCACACGAGGTTGGGGGCGTCGGACGGCGCCGGCAGGCGTGACCCCAACTAGTCCTTGTTCTGTGGTACTGGTTACTGTGTGTGTCTGAGTCTCCGCCTGGGGTGCAGTAGCTAGACACTTGTGACGCGGTGTAAGACGTCAAGGGACGCATCCGGTCGTTCTTCTAGTGGGTGGTGCTTCTGTCACGAGACGTGAGTTGTCGTGTACCGGGTTCTGTTTCCGTCCGCGAGACGGGACTTCGTGAGTGGTTTCGGGAGTGTTCCCGGAGTCGAGGTCTGGGGTTTCTGGTGAGCGTCACCGAGGGCCTTTCCCCAGACAGCGTTGTGTTCACGACGGTGAGGTCGTGACCGTGTGGTTTTGGCTCGGGCCCTTGTGAGGGCAGGCCTCCGTTATGGAGGTATCGTGGCGTTTTTCCAAGTAGCGTGGCTAGGGCGGTTCGTGTCTGGTGGTCCCCGATCGTGGAATCGGGTGGTCGGGTGCGTGGCTTGGTTGTCCCCCGATGGGAGACTAGGTCGTGTTTTCTGGTACAGTAGGAGTAGCTGTAGAGCCGAGGTTTTGCCGGCCACCGTAGTTACTTTCCTACTTTCGTAGTTACTGCTTTCAGTGCCACCATAGTTACTTTCCTGCTTTCGTAGTTACTGCTTTCAGTGCCGCCGTTGTTCTCAGTTGGGGTTCCGCGGGATCCCTACTGGGCCTGTGACAGGAGGCTCACCCCTGCGTTTCAGGTGCGGCGGTTCTTCTTCGAGGTTCGAGGGCGTTGCATGGAGGTTCTTAGTTGCCAGCTTGTCGGGCCGAGTGTTCACTTGGCATGTGGTACGTTTTACTGCTTTAGACTATACTTTCTGTTGGACCGGACTCTGTTGTAGTTATTGTTTATTTACTTCTGTTAATTGATGAATTGTCCTGCCTTATTTCCTATTTTCTTGTACCTCCACACTCCTTTTTGCCCTTCCGAGCCCTCTCGGCTCGTGGGCGGCGGTTCGAGTCTCGGGTTATCGGGCCTTCCCGGTAACCGGATTCTCGGGTCGTCACACATATGCCCCAGCTGCATATGTCATAGAATGGTATCCTCAGTATTGCTCTCTACTGAAGATGATATAGCGGCATTGCCTACAACTGTACTCCTAAACAGTCTGTAAAGATTGTTCTCAGTCGACTTCCCCTTCATAACAACCAGAGCACATTTACTAACTTTGAACAAGCCATTGCCTGGAGCTGCTGACAGACCAAGTATATACTTCTCCAAATAACCTTGAGGTATCAAATTCTTTTTTCAATTCTAGAACATGCTTGACGTCTCTTAGTGTCCTGATGACACCATCATGCATACAGATTCTGATGTTCCCAATACCAACTACCTTATAGGGGTGATTATTATCGAGCACAATTGCTCCACACTTATAGCTCCTGTAGGTATCAAACCATTCTCTGTGTGGACAATAATAGAACGAACGTTTAGAATCTATGATCCAAGATGTAAGAAAATGATCATTACCTGATGATGCTACCAGTAGTTCTACATCTTCTACTAGTACTTCTGCATCACCAGATCTATCTGCTGCTACACTTGCTAAATCAGCTTGAACAACTCTCTTCCTCTTTGCTTTCTACTTCAGTAGAAGACAATCTCATTTGTAGTGTCCCTTCTGATGACATCTGTAGCACTCTGTCTTCTTAGCATTAGATTTGGATCTTCTTCTGTTCTTTACCTGATTTTTATCTTTGGATCTCCCACGACTTGTGTCCTTGGCCATCAGACCTTCAGAAAGAGGTTCATTCCTGTTGCACATCCTCCTTGTCTCATTTGAACTGAGGACTGTAATAACCTCCTCAAATGACAAAGTCTCCTTACCATACATCAGTGGCGTGATTAGATTATTTAATTAAACGGGTAAAATGCATAACATCATGATGGTTTGTCTTTATCCTCATCATCAAACTTGACCTTGAGTTGTGACAGATCACTGATGATCTGATTAAACTTGTTGATGTGTTGAATCAGATCTCCCCTTCAACCATCCGAAGACTATATAACTCATTCTTTAGGAATAATTTGTTAGTGACACTCTTGGCCATATACATACAACGTCTCCAGCTCTCTCTGTAATCCCTTTGTTGTCTTCTCTATCATCACATGATCGAGTATGAAAGACACATCTGAATTGTACTAAAGGCCATTTTCTCTAGTTCCTTCCAATCCCCCCGATCTATTTTTTCAGGTTTCTCTCCTGTCAAGCCATATTGACTCTCTGTTGAAGCAACCGATCATTCAGTCTCATTTGCCATTGACTGAAATTGCCATTACCATCAAAATTTGCAAACTCAGTCTTCATTAGTCCACTTATCTTTGAGCCTATATTGTAGATATGTACAGAACCTGACGCTCTGATACCAATCGGATGAGTACCCCTAGCAGTAGAAACCTTAATGTCCTTACCCACGTTAGAAGATGATGATGACAAATCACTCGTATAGAAACAAAGATGCACAAAAGAAGAGAGAAGGAAATAGAAGATGAGAGAGAGAGAGCATATACAAAGATTTATATAGTTCGATTGGCCAGATTGTCTCCCTATGTCCACGGAACCTTCCTCAGCTTCCTTATCTACACTAACACCAAGAATAGAGATACAACGGCGGCATCCTATCTCTGAGACTCACCTTCTCAAGTTTCAAGGTTAGGTTAGATTTTTCATGTTCCCAATATATCACATATATAAGAACTCTGGGCACTAACGGACAAATATTCTCTGACAGTAAAAGATAATATTCTTTGAATTATTGGCATGTCTAATATTTGGTTACAACAATGAAGGCACTATTTTTCAAACTCCTGATCGTACAAAAATACCACACATATTGCCTATGGTATATCGTCCACTTTCTGTATGGGTTCTACCTGATCTTCAGTCTTCTTTGTTCGAATTTACGAATTAGACGATTCTATTATCTAAGTCTTTCATTTCCTTTATCGTTTTATGAATTTAGACCATATATCATCTAAATTTCCCATTTAGACGATCTCATCGTCCAAATCTTCCACTTAGACACTGTCCATTTAAGTCAGCTTCAACTTCTAACTTAGACAATATATCGTTTAAGTTCTCCACTTAAATATTGTCTCGTCTAAGTTCTCAATTTAGATGTTATATCACGTAAATCTGTTCCGCCCAAGTTGTATTGATTAAGTCACTTGCACCCTTGCTACTTAGACTACTCATCATTTAACTTGTTGAGACTTCTTTTGATTTGTACTCCTTTGAACTTAGACTTCGTTCATCTTAAACTTAAGTGATGCATCGTCTAAGTCTCCTAAAAGACTCTGATCATTAAATTAATCTGAATATGAGTCACATCTTAACATAAAACCCCAACATCAAGGACGAGCCGAAAAAAGACAAATCCATCACTGAGATGGATGGGTCACAAAAGAACAGCTGCAGTTTATTGGCATAGAAGTAGTACAGGGTTGGGAAGGATCTTGAAAATACTCTGCCAACTCGAAGCATCTAAGAAGCACAGAGGCATGAGATGTCCAAGCCAGTAAAGAAGCCACATCGACCGTCTCTGAGAGAGCAACAACTTCCACATAGAACGGTTGAATCTTCCACAAAGAATATCTTGAAGATTGTGTTACATTCCATTACGTACGTTTCATTAAGGACTGTATATATATATCACTCTAATGAAGTGTTTGCAGTAAATTAGAGATTCGTAAATTTTAACACAGTAGCGAAACAAAAAAGTTCTATGCCTACGACAACTGAATTTAGGAAAAAAAATCTCATTTAGAATGAATGAAGAGAACCTGTTAGGAATGTCTCTGAAATCCAAGAATCATGCTGAAATTAAAGGCCGTGACAGAAGATTGTTAATAAAAGTATTAATTAATAATATGTTTACGTAGATATGATTACATGATTACAACAACAAAGTAGATGCTTATAGATCGGGTGCCGAAATATTTTAATGTCAGGTAGGGTTTGTCGCCTCGGTCGTCTCGATCACAGCTCGGGACGGGACGGTACGAGTCGATATCATTACATATTGAGATAAAAATATATATTATATATATATATATGTTACGGAATTAAATAATTTAAATGGTTTTATATCTTAGTTGGTTAACTAATTTGCAGTTTTAACAGATGTTCCCAGTTCAAATCCTACCTCATGAAGCGTTTAACGTTTTCAAAAAAACGAACAAAAACAAGTTAAAAGCGTGTTTCAAAGTCAAGATCTCACGATTAATCCTGATTATCTTTGATCAATTGACTTATAAAATTAATTTATTATAAAAAATTAAAATAATATATAAAATGTCTAGATTATATTTCATAATTCGGTCACTCCGAATCGGATCGTCTCCGCTCGATTTATCAGATCCTTATGTCATATTGTCATCGTCCCAATCTTTCCTATTTTTTTAAAACTGTGAAGAGCGTCTTTTGGGGGGATTTTTTTTGAATCTATCCCAACTTTTCTACGTGCGAGAGAGAGAGATAGAGAGGAGAGAGAGAGAGAGAGAGAGAGAGAGAGAGCAGGAAAGTAGTTCTTCTCCCTTCTCCTTCGTCCGGGGGTTACGCCAGACTGTTTCTTCCGCTTAATAATATTTGATAGATAACCCGCCTCACCCTTCCCGGAGCACCCACACAGACCCCTAGCTGGAGCCGGAGAAGGCAGAGAGATAGGGAGAGGTGAAGAGCGAGAGAGAGAGAGGGGGGGAAGGAGGAGGAGATGGGGGAGCCCTCCATGGATCTGCCGGAAGACCTTTGGGTGCTTATCTTCCGCCGCCTCGGCGACGAGCGCTGCATGGAGCCCCTCTCCCTCGTATGCCGCCGCTTTCTCTCCATCACCAACTGCCTCCGATCCGATCTGACCATCACCGATCGCACAACCCACGGCATCGGCCTCCCTCGGCTGTTCCGACGCTTCCCCAACCTCCGGCGGATCGCCGTCCCCGACTTCGAGGGCGACCTGGACCGCCTCCTCCTGGAGATCTCCCGTTCGGATCTCAAGATCGAGGCGCTTGATCTCACCGGGCAGCGCCAGTCGTTCCCGAGGTCGGCCGTGGCGGAGCTTGGCGCGAGGATGGGGGGCCGCCTCAGGGCCCTGATCCTGGCCAGGTTCCTCCTCCTGGAGAACGACGACGTCCTCACCATCGCGGAGTTCTTCCCCAACCTGGAGGAGCTCGATATCAGCCACCCGCAGGAGGATCTCGGCCACACCTGCCCCATGCGCCAGATGGTGACCGACGAGGCCATCGCGGTGCTCTCCTCGAGGCTCCGGAACCTGCTCTCGATCTGCCTCTCGGGGAACCATTTCATCTCCGACAACGCCCTGGCTTCCCTCGCCTTGAACTGCCCGATGCTCACCGAGATCGTGGCTCACGATTGCAGTTTCATCGGAGGGACAGGAATCGCTTTCGCTCTTCGCCGATGCCGGAATCTCACTTCGGTCTCGGTGAACAAGATCCCCGCTCTCTCTTTAAGCGGAGAGAGGGACTTGTTTTTTCATGCGACTGGCCTGCGTCGCCTAAGCCTGTCGCGTATGGCTGTTCCCGATGAGCTGCTGATTTCAATTGGAGAGGCGGGCCTTCCGCTGCAGGAGTTTTCGCTGTCCGAGTGTTCGGGATTATCGTTTGCTGGCTTCTCGGCGGTGTTGCAGGCGTGTGGAAGGTCGCTCCGGCGCTTGGTTCTCATCGAGTTGCGTTCGCTCAGTGATGAAATTATGATAGCTGTCCTCCCTTATCTCAGTAACCTCAACTCGATCGATCTCAGTGATTGTTACGAATTGAGTAATATCACTTTCTTCAGCGTTGTAAAGAACTGTGTTTCCATTGAGAAGATTGAAATGACGAGGACTAAGCTTGGTCGAGGCCCTTTGCCGGCAGACTTATGCACAAACAGGCGAATTAGGTATCTGAACCTTGCGGATAATTCTTGTCTGGATGACAACACAATTCAGCATATTGCAGAGGTGTGCCCTCGGTTGCAATCTCTTGATATAAACTACTGCTGGGAAGTGACGGGGGAAGGAATGAAAAATATTGGGGAGGTATGCCGTGAGGTTACAGACCTAAATATCAAGGGATGCATCCAAATAAAGAATCTTGGCACTGGCTTGGGCTTTTTGAAGTTGCAAACTTTGCTGGCGGGAGGGTCAGGGCTTGAAGATAAGGCACTCTTGTCGATTGCAGCTAACTGTAAAGGGCTTGAACGGCTGAACTTGTCAGGATGTTCTGGGGTGACAGAGAAAGGCGTGAAAGAAGTAGTTATTGGATGCAAAAGGCTGCAGCAGCTGTGTCTGGGTGCTCGCAATGCTGATGCCAATTTCTTGAGTTGGATTGTATTCTCAAGTCCTTTGCTGCGGAAAATAGTGTGGCAATCTGGATTTCTCTCCATGAAGATGCGGGACCTTTTTCTCCGCCATGGTTGTATGGTTAGTACCACAATATAGTTGTAGAGTGGGGACTTTTCTATTCATTCTTCATCAGTTTGAGTTTTTGAAGTGCATCTGGAGTGGGCACCAGTCTTCCACCTGCTGATATTAAAACTTATCGAAACAAATGCAAATTGTAATTTGACACAGCTTCAAAACTATAATGTCAAACATATTGTTACCTTTTCAGAAATATCAACGTGAAGCACTGAAGTTTGATCTGTTTGGAGTTGATTAAAGTTTGACTGAATTTGCATTTGGAAGTTATTTAGCTACCCATGTGCATAGCACTTTTATGTTCCCTTAAGAGCAAAAGAAACATATGTTTGTTAGAAAAATTGTTATTTGAAACAGCATTTTAGCTATAACTTTGTCTTGAAAAACTGATTACAGAGCTCTGTTTATCTGTTTCTGACGTCTTAAGTTTGTTATAGACAACAGCTTCCCACCTGTTATCTTCAGTTTTGCTTCTTGACAAGACATTTTTGATCTATTTTCTGGAGGTTCCGTTCAAAGCTCTCATCTACTTGGAAGCTGCTTCTGGTTGAAAGGAAAGCATTTTCTTATGACTATTTTACCTCTGCACTAATTACAACAGAAAAAATGATCGAAAGCCCATTCTTTTTTTCTTTCAAGGTTGTACTTCCTAAGGAAGCACTTCCACTTAACTTATTGCAAGGCTAAGTGCCCTTTCTCTAAAATTTTTCCAAAACATTTTGAGCAATGGTTCTGTGTAGAGACATTGATGTTGGATTTCTTCTGTAAAAATTTCTAACATAGTTGTTAAGGCGCCCGCAAGCGGCGCCTAGGCGGGCAGGCGCTTTTTTTACTACAAGGCACCCCCACGCCTTGTTGAGCTTGAAAAAGGCGCCGCCTAGGCGCCGCTTGGGCGGCCTAGGCGCCCAAAGCGGCGCCTAGGCGCCCCCCTGCTAGCTTCGTCTCCCTCTTCTCCGCGTGCGAGGGCGCACGATGACGAGTTCGGGCTTCACACTCTAACACTCTCTCTCTATTTCTCTCTCACACTCACAGTGAGACCCACCCTCTCTCTCTCCTACCCTCTCCCTCTGTCTGTCTATCTCTTCTTTCCCCCACCCTTCCTCCTCTCTCTTCCCCCACCCTTCCTCCTCTCCCTCTCTCTCACATACACAGTCGCAACTATCTCTCTCAGTCCCTCTCTCTCTATCCTGCCTTCCCCCTTTCAATTAATAATGGGGTTAATTTGTTAATAAAGTATTTTAAATTTTAATTTGAATTTTGTATGTCTTATTTTTTTTACATTGGTCATCTATGGTACTTCCCTAATTATGTGTTTGTTTACTTTATTATTGATTGTATGTGATAATGGGAGATGTCTTTTTCTTTTCGTATCTACTTTATATTATATGTATGTTATTTCGAGTATGGTTTGCATATTTTTGGAAGAAATTGGCAAATATCAGGTTAGTATTTTATTCATTCTGAAAGTCTAATTTTTATTGTTAATTTTATCTCAAAATAAATTTTGATATTTTATTGCAATGTCATTTCTATTAATTTTTATTTCTATGTTCATACTAGTGTTGTTTCCCATATTTGTAATAATCATGATTAATTTATATATAAAAATTACGTATATATTAATGATGATATTTTTTATAAACTTGACGCCTAAGCGCCGCTTAGGCAGGCGCCTAAGCGTTTAGGCACTCGAGGATCCCAAGCTCGTCTTGGTCGCGTTGACAACTGTGATTTCTAATATGAACAACATGTAACCTTATTTACAATCAAAAACACTTTCTCCTTTTGCATTAGTGATATGAAGTAAGCAAGATTTACACATTATAGGAAAGTATAGGTGATTGCCACTTGCAATTTTGCAAGTATGTGCTCCAGCTCTTCCCCATCTGACAACTATACAGGGTGGAAGCAAACAACTCTGAAAGAACAATCAAGCAGGGCAATTAATGTGGTATTTTCCCGCCAATCTGAGATCTGTTAGGATATCTTGTAGATCCTGTTGGTGTGATGTGGAAGATGATGAGCTAGGCTGTAGAAGCACAGGTATGGATGCAATCTTCGGAATGGGATAGGAATAAGGAATCTTTTAGTTTATCATTCAAATTTTGTTTGAGAATTGAAGAGGGAATGGGGGACTGGAGTGCTTTTGGGAGCATGAATGATGTCAGAATGAGTGAATCCTGCTTCTAAGGCTGGGACGTTATATGTGAACCTTATATCCATAATCAGACACTTTCTGTAGAAACTGACTCAGCGACTAAAGTACCATGAAAGCATCTAATCTAGATACACCTGAAGCGATGTAGACCAGATTACAGTTGTTCATAGCTTGTAGAGGTTGGTGCAGAAGAACATGGCTGATCCAAATGAAATATCTAGGATTGAATTCGGGACTAAATTTTCTGTAGGTTAAAGGCTTTTGATTCAAGTCATTTTTTTTTGGATTTTGGGCTGAAATTCCATTATATAGACCAAAATCTAACACTAGTAGAGCTCCTACACGAAAGAAAGTTTTAGACATGGAATTAAGACAAAGTGGGAGGGATCTAAGCATTAATAGACCTTTGCCCTGCTAGACTCCGGCCCTGTTTTAGTACGTAAATTAATTAGATTCGGAATTAGTAGTCATTTATTAAGAAAATAATTTAAAAGTTCATTTGCCTATGGACTAGGGATCAAATTAGAATGGTTTGCTTCATGTTCTTACTCTAGGTGCAGGCTTCCATCATTGTAAGTGTCCTGTTCTCTCTCTCTTCTTCCGCTCTAAAAGAACTAGTTTTTTTTTCAGATCCCTGCAAATCCTATTCTGCATCTTTACAATCAAAGACATGTGTCAGCAAATCCATCACCCATCCTGAATCACCTTTAGCCTCACTTTGATATATGGTTAGTCCTGGATTAGTCATAGTTTAGTCTAGGTTTAACTATTTTTGATGTCCAAATTACTTTGATACTTAAACCTGGACTAAACCGGGAGGATGAGTATTAAACCCGGAGTAACCCTAGACTTCGAAATCCACCTCCAGAGGTGGATTTAGAAGGGTTAACCCAACAATAAATGCGCACTAAATGCACCCTCTCTCTCTCTCTCAATATTTTACTTATAAATATTATTGGGTTAACCCACTAACTACCAAATCACAATAGATTCAAACTAGGTTAGCCCACCTACTTATTTCCGAGTTAATACTCTTGCTATCAAATCAAAAATAGGCTAACTATGGACTAACCTAAGTAGTTTAATTTAACCCAAATCCCCTACCAAAGTGAGCTTAGAGTTTACTGCTTTATGAACAACCATCTTGATGAAAATTTTGTATTCTGTAACTATGTTACTAGTAATGTTGCAGAATATTGCATTAGTTATGCAATATCATGTGGCATGATTTTTCTCTCAAGACCTTTCCCGTAAGACAGTCCTCTTGAGGGGCACTCTGACATGGGTTTTTTGCACCTCGCTGTTCTTGGTCTTTTGATAATATCTTTAAGGGATTATATTATGCAATGACGTTTGTCAAACCCAGCTAACACTTTGCATTCTGGTCATCGTGCATCTCATTTATTCATCTCTTGAGCATCCCCTTTTCACATTAGATGGGCATGCTTGTTTTCCTTGTTTTCCATCTGACGTGTCTGGTACCACTAATCTCCGTCATGTTTAGCGGTTCCTGCCTAAATCGGGATATCATTGGGTCTCGAGATTTTGAAATCGCCATCATCAAGGGTCAACGTCAGCATATCTGCATCCTGGGACTCCCGCTGCTCCGATTGGCACATCGCTTTGTATGGTCTTCTCGAGAGCACAGAGCTTATCGCCGAAGGCTCCTTCAGCCGCTCCTGTCTATAAATAGGGGGATTCAGCGACCCCTTCTAGGTACACAGAAAAACACATGGTAATGCAAGGCGACGCAAGGCAAATAATGCTGAGCCTCCAACTTCGATATCTCTCTCTCTTTTCTGCAAGATCACCATAGGGAAAAGCCACTCTGGCGACAATCCCTCATCCGTCACCTAGCCATTAGGCTGCTACGGTAGACCTCGACTTTTCCCCTCTCCAGAGAATCCCTCTAGCACCTTAAACCTGTGCACTAACTTAAGCATCAGAGGGTTCTCCTAGAGAATCTCCACTCCGGTGAGAACTTATTTTTGCTGGAGAAACTCGGTGAGATACTCTCAAGACAATAGCTACTTTGGACGGGCTAGCTAAGAAGTCGGTGAGATACTCTCACGTGCCCCACTATGTAGCGTGGGACGGTCGACTTGGCTCTAGCCCAAGAGCCTAGGCTACCAGCGGTGGAAGGCGGCCACCACCCATGTTGGGAATCCCTCAAGTCGGGTTCCAGTAGCTCCCCCCCTAGCCTTCTCTTTGTCTGCCCAATAGCGTTCTTACGGTTCTACCAAGTGATTGTCGGGCCTACATCTTCCAATCTGGAGATCCGTGACCTCAAGGAGAAATTCCACGACGACGGAGCACGGGGAGAAGAACCCTCGGCATCGAAGCCTGCTACAATTACAATGTGCAAGACCAATCTAGGGTCGTTGCCAAAGGTGTATTGACAGAGGTAGGAACCTCTGGCCTAGTACGCCTGCATAGAGTCAACCCCATGAAGGCCTAGCAGACTCTGTGGGAAGAAGTGTAGGTGTAGAAGCTCAGTCCCTAACTTTTCTGCCTTAACGGCCATCGGTGTGGAGGACCGGTCATGGACGAGCATCTAGGAGGAATCTCCCCATGACCCATGCTAGATCTTCTTTCACCTAAGAAGGCTCCAAAGTATGGAGGTAGAGCCCAGAAGCCTCAACAGAGCAACACCTGAAGTACCATCCAGAAGCATCAACAAACGCTCGAAGGCTCCGCTCAAGGGTTTGCATAGCGGACAATCTCTGCACAACTCTTTCTCAGGCTCTATCCCTCTTTCTTAGGCTTTGTAACCTCGTCTCCACGGGTGATGTAATCCAATTTCCAAGAAATTTGAATGTAAGTGTTGTAACATATGCAACACCATCCTTTCATGGTGCGAAAATGGAGGGATCTTGAAAGTTTCCCCCAGATCTTCTCGTAAGTTCCTTTGGACTTGTGAATGCTTCTGACATGACAACCCTGGTTCGTCTCCTAGTATTCCTTCCCATCAAAAAATTACTGATGACAAATCTGGGGAACGAAAGACTTAGGCATCGTTTGAGAAGGGAGTATGCTTTCTCATTTTAACAAAAATCTTCAGACCGTACAAACCGCTGACTCAATCAAGATTGTTAATCATTAAATCTATAAAATCTTCTCAAAGCTTGCTTCTGAGGATTCACAACCGGGAGGCACTTTTGTTCCTGTAGTCTCTTTCCTCCAGATTTTCTCCCAGCTCAAAAATCTAGGCACCTCTTGAACGTTTGATAAAAATTAAAATATGTCAGAGATTTGAGCTCCAAAGCCCAGGCAGAGTTACTTCCCAAACGATGCCTTAGTTACGTGGTACTTAATTGATTTAACTTTGAGGAAACCATGCGCATGGGGAAGACTGAAGAATCTATGTCATTGTGTAATGTATTTGACAGATTTGGTTGCCTGAATCTATTTGGTGCTCTCTCTCTCTCTCTCTCTCTCACACACACACACACAGAGAAACCATGCGCATGGGGAAGACTGAAGAATCTATGTCATTGTGTAATGTATTTGACAGATTTGGTTGCCTGAATCTATTTGGTGCTCTCTCTCTCTCTCTCTCTCTCACACACACACACACACACACAATCGATGAGGAAAGAGACTTCATACGCGGAGGCATCATGGTCGGGTATCAGAAATCTTGATTATTGCGATTGCATATTGTCTATTAAACTTAGACCTGGGTCAACGTTTGTGTATAAAGTGGGAGGAGCCTTAGGAGGATTAATGGTTAATAGGAAGTAATGAATGGGAAAGGTGAGAGCCGCATAGTTTGCCATGAACATGTCAAGTGGGTACTTATTTTGTGGGCTCTTGCTGGAGCGTTCTGTAGATTTCGTCTTCATAGGCATGCAAAAGGAAACGAGGGAGTTTTGTATTATAAGTGTTATGTTTGCTAAATCCCTGGAATAGCTCATCAATCATGTTTCTAAAATAACCACCTGGGTATTTAACGAGTTTAAGGTGGCCATCTCTTGGAGACCACTGCGAATTATTTTGCAATGATGTAGGAGATACCTACGTTCTTGTTTTGCCTGAGAATGAGAAGAAACTTTGAAGCTCTAGGTTGAGATCTTTCGTAAAGTGCTTTTATGTAACCCTGTTCCTTTTATACTGGGCACTTGATTAACGAATAGTAATCCACTTGCTCCTGAGAACTTCCGTTATTTGCCGTCAACGTAACACAATGAGCAACGAAACGATCGGCATCTTTTGTATATATTGAACTAGGCCATAAGAAATTGCATGATTTGGAAGCCGATATTACATGGTAGGTCATTACTGAGAAAGGGGATGATCCGAAGTGACGGGAATTGCATGATTTGTTTTATCGGAGGAAGTGAAGAAGCCAGTGGCATCTGAAGAGTGTGAGAAGACGGTGTGGTGTTTCTGTATGATATTTTCCCCCCTTCGACTCCAAGAAGAGGTGAGAAAACAAACATTGGAATTGCAGTTAGTGCTAGGAAATATGCAGACTAGCGCACTAAAGAAAATGAAGAAATGGAAATTATTGATCGTAGACCTCACGCATAATTCAGATCACCGTTGTGCCAACTGTCAAATGACGGTGCGGCAACTTCTTCGCTTTTCTATCCCCCCCCTGTAGTGGTTGCCACTCCATTCTCTAACTTGTTCATGAATGTTGGATAAGCCGTTAGATTCCGTGAAATTTTACATATTGTACATGATTAATGTGAATAATTATTCTAAGGGCATATGAGAGGGTATTTTCTATTTTAGTTGCGATTGCTGAGAGGATGTGCGTTTTTTTAACTATCGACATCAATACCAAGTCGACGCTTCTTTATGTCAGTTATAGATGAGGGTGATGAAACATTTGTATGAATAATGTTTTTTTTTCTTTTCTGTAAACGATACGACTTTAATAGATAAGAATATAGGGGGTCTAAAATACTAGGTTAGAATTTTGAGAAGATGTTTTAAGATCTAGAGTTTTTAGAATTCGATGAATTCAGTCAGAATATATGAAATATAATCTTCGTAGCACGATGACGAGTCGGTTGAAATCTGATTGCCATTCCTGTTCGTCGAAGTAGTAACTTTTGGTATCCTAGATCTATTATCAAGAGAATTGAAAACTTGTGTCATGTGAAATATAGGATAAAGATTGGTCGGAATTAACGTGAAACTAATGTAGTACGACACTATTAATGATAAGATGTCAAGTGCTTGTTTAAGTCAGAAAATTAGGAGCAATTTTTGTTGACATAAGTTGAGGGGATGATGTATCTATATCTATCATCTATCTATCTAACTATGTCTATATACATACAATATGCTATACAGGGGTATGTCAAAACTCAAATATATGTAGACAAAAAATACCCAAAAGCGAACCAACGAGGCTGCTCATACCCGGTTATCCAAGTACGGGTGGAAATGGGGTGTCATTGTTGTCACCAAATTCATGGTGGACCCCTTCTCATGGGCTCATCGAAGATGCCTGATTCCCGTACATTTGACATATTTGGGTGTTAGAATGACCATGTCCTCTGTACCTTTGACATATTAATGGTATTAATGGTAAAGAGCACCCGCTTAGGGGTTGTCTAGTATGCTATGAAACATTGTAAAATGTTATAGGGATTTTTTACAAATATTTTTATTTTAATAAGGGTTTTTTTGCATATTAGTCCCTACAAATATGACGAATTATTTTTTAGTCTCTAAAATCTCACTATTATTTAAAAAACCCTTAAAATCATGTAACTCTAACAGAAAGGTCCATGTAGTTCATCGACGTTAAAACAGTTGGATATTCGATGGAATATTTCATCCTTCCGTTAAAAAATAATTGAAAATCCTAAACTATCCTTATCATAACCATCTCCCTGTGAAACCCTTCACCCCACCGCCTGGCACCGCACACCCCACCGCCCCCATACGCAGTCGCAGACGCCCCACCGCCGTTGCAATCTGCGGACTGCCCCCATCGGCCGCTGCAGACGCCCCACCGCAAGGTCTCTAGAGGACTGCCCTAGCCGCAGATGTCCCACCGCCGACGTCTCACCGGCCACCGCAGAGCCCCGCCACAGACGCATTGCCCCATGTGTGCTTTTTCGCGTCTATTTCCAATTTTGAAAGTGGAAATCTTTTTCCCTTCTCACACACATTAGTTTCTGCAAGTTCTGTAATTTACATTGCATGCCATGTAACCCTTCTAAATCGGCTCTTGCCATCACGCCCCATTTCAGACATGTAATCGCCGCAGACGGACTGTCCCAACTTACAGACGACCCACCACCAGCTCTTGTCATCACGTCGAACATGACAAATTGGCCCTTGTTATTCTCTCCATGTCTGAAATTGGTGAACTAGGCATCCGGATATCAACCTTCTGCTCCCAAGTTGCTAGTCTATGTGATGAGATAAGCAACCCAAAGAAAAAGTCCAAACCCACTGAGAAGGAATTGCCACAGAGTGGCAACCACAGTGGAAGATGACAAAATGATGAAATGATGAATCAATGAATCAATCAAGGGAGGAAAAGATACATGAGGAATCGGTGCTCATACAAAAAGAAATCAGAAATCTGAACCCTGTCAGAATCTATCATTCCCCCTTCTATGGACTTCTGTCTTAGTAACTGCCCAATTTTGGGGCTGTAGGGGTCGACCCCTTCTTCCATGGGGATCGGTTCTTCATTAAAAAGAAGGGAGGTAAAGAAAACCATATGAGGTGGACAAAAAACAAACAAACCACAGAGCAATCAACACCGAGAAAAAAATGGAACTAAATTTTCGGAGTGCTGACTGGGGAGTGTCGACTCAAGGAGTCGACACCCTCCCAGTTGCCTGCAGCCTGGCCCACAGTTTACGATAGGTTGACCATTCTTACAAAAAAAAAGAGAGGAAACCAAAACAAAAAAAAACGATGACAAAGGAAGAGCTGTCACGGCCTGTCCATGAAGTATCCATGCTCAAGAATTGGGATTCGGTCTGAACTAATACATGCAAGAAAAGTTGATGATCAGACTTGGTTTCTGAACTTGCTGAAAATCAAAATGGACAAAGCAAGAGCTTGCTATCCTGCAGCAAGAACTCCATTCTAGACGTGTGAAGGATTTGGTGGGTAAAACACCTCCTACAATTTTAAGAACAGAAAATGAGAGACTTAGGGAAAGATTGTTGCATGTTTTCAACAAAAACGTTGAACTGTTATATCCAGTCACTGCAAGAAATGCACAAGTTAATGTAATATCTGATGACTAGGAGAGGACAGTCATTGATCTGTTTAATACATAGCCAATGCACGTATTAGTTAATTTGAAAACTAATTGGCATCTATTGTCTTAGTCTTGAAGGTGAGGGTTTGAGTGATAAATCAGATGATGCATTGGGGCCCTTTCTATTTCTATCAGTTCATGGATTTTCTGCTTGTTTAATATCTTCTGTAGTTCACTTTCAGACAAAATGTCTTCTGTAGTAATTTTGGTTCATTTCTCTTGAAACAATTGGATGCTTATGCTTGAATACTGTTTTGTTGAAGGACCATTGTGAGGTGTCGACACCTCCTAATGGAGAGGTCGACCTTTCATGGCCAGACAGAAGGTGTTGCTTGCTGGATTGTTCGTGGTGTCGACGCTCCTTGATGGAGAGGTCGACCTCTCCCCACACCCCTGCACCTCCTCGTTGCGATTGCCCTCCTCCCCTCCCCTTCGCGAACGGCCACTCCACCGCGCCCACGGCCTCCCTGTGCCACACCCGCAACCGCCCCTCCACATCCACCCCCCTTTCGCCGCCGACCTCCCTCACCGTCGCCCCTCTCCCCACATCACCGGCCAACTCCCCACCCTCACCCTCTCTCGTTCTCCCTCTCTCTCACGCCTCCCCTCCGGCCTCCACTCCGCCACCGGTCGTGGCCACGTAGCCACCAACCCACCCCTGGCAGCCTTCTCCTCCTCTAACACCACGTCGCACACGCCACTGCGGCAGCCCCCTGCCACCCTCACCACCTCCACACACCTTTCGACCACCTCCACCACGGCGAGCCCGGCCGCTGCCTCCCTCTCCCACCACCTCTGCACCACCGCCGGACACCGCCCCCCGTCGCCAGCCTTCCCCTCCGACCACCGCTTTGCCCCTAACCGAGCGGCATGCCTGCCCGACCGCTTCTGGGCCTCCTCTCCGTACGGCGGTGGTACTACAGCAGGGAGGAGTCTAGGGAGGGGGATCAACAACGGCGGCGAGGAGTCCAGGGAGGGGGAAGAGGATGACGGGGAGGCGGCCGCGGTTGGAGGGGAGAGAGGCCGGGAGGGAGGCGGAGGAGGAGCCGGAGGGGGAGGGAGAGGTCGCAGGAGAGGGGGGAGGGAGGCCGGAGTAGGAGAGGGGGGAGGGGGGAGGTCGCAGGGGAGGGGGAGGGAGGTCGGAGCGGGAGGAGGCCGGGGGCCGGAGGACTGGGGAGGGGGGAGGTAGCAGGGGAGGGGAGGGGAGGGGAGGGGAGGGGAGGTGGAGGGGGGAGGGCGGCCAGAGGGAGCTGGAGGGCTGGGGAGGGGGGAGGCACCCCTCTCTCTCTCTCTCTCTCACTCTCTCACACGTAACCCATGGGTAAGTTAGTATTTTCATTACCTTTATTATAAGGTAATTATAATTTAGTTAACTGAATGAACGGTAGGGACTTAAATATGTAACGACTAAGATTATAGGGACTATTAAAATAATACTTAGAATGGAGGGATTAATCCGTAATTCACTAAGTTTATAGGGACTAATATCTAAAAAACCCTTTTAATAATTATCTTTTACATTACACATTTGTATAAACCTACATTGTAATTGTTTAAAATGTAGAGTAATTGTGCAAACATGCCCTTGTTTGCGAAACTAACCGTCTATATTTTACTTTTGACGAACAATGTACAGTTTTTGTGAAATATTTTATTTGCAAAATTCTCGTTGAATGATCATTATACATATATCTTACCATCTCTTCACTACTAGCTAAGTTTTTGTTCAGTTACAATATTATAATTTATAATAAGGTGTTTGGAAATATTTTTTTAAAAAATTATTTATATCTTAAAAATTATGACATATCAATTTTCAACCTAAATTTTAAAATTGGTGAAAATAAATCACTCTATGTTTGACAAAAACATCATATTTTTTAAATTTTAAGTAAACTTATTTGTTAGACAAAAAAGTGCCGTCAATATTTTGAAGGAGATACCCGCTCTTTCCCATAATCTTGAATGACGAACCTCTCCCTCTCCCTCTCTTCCCCATCTTCTTCTTCTTCTTCTCATCTTCCTCCTCCTCTCTGTGTCTTCTTCTCCCTTCTCCGCTCCTTTCCTCTCCCCCCACTGCTCCACCTATAAAAACGAAGTAGCAATCGAACTAGTGAAGAGTACCACTACAAGCGTTCTTGCAACGCCATCGGCAGCCTCTTTTGACTCTCGCCACCCGCGCCGTCGGTGACGACGACCTCATCGCACCGCACGACCGGGGGGGGGGCACTGACGTCGCTGGGGGCCTCATCGAGGCACCACCATCGATGGGGCCGGTGAGGCACTGCACCACCTTGCTAAAGGTGGTGACATCGGCCTGGACGTAGGTGGTGTAGGGGGCGGCAGGCCCTGAGGTCCCGATTGGTGGCGGCTTCTCCATGAATGATCACAGCGTGATCAAAGACACTGGTTCAGAAGGAGGAAGAACTAGACAGAGGAGATGATCGGGGGGGCCAAAGCGAGCTCGCGAGTAGGACGGAAGGAGTCGAGAGAGAGAGTGTGTGTGTGTGGGAGGAGAGAGGAGGGAGGAAGGAGAGGTCGAGAGAGAGAGAGATAGAGAGAGAGAGAGGGAGTGTTGGAGGGGAGATGAGGGAGGAAGGAGAGAGAGAGAGAGAGAGACAGAGATAGAGAGAGAGAGAGGGGGGGCGCTGGAGAAGGGGATCGGGAGAGAGAGAGAGAGGGAGTGTCGGAGGGAAGAGGAGGGAGGAACGAGTGATTGGGAGCGAGAGGGAGCGTCAAGAGAAGGAGATTGGGAGAGAGAGAGGTCGCGACTCTCTTAAAAAAATATGAAAAGACTTATTTTTATTTTGAGAAGTTAAAACATGATAAAATTTCATCTTAAAAAATTAGAAAGACAAATCAAATATGGTTAAATAGATTATCTATTTCTAATTTTTATTTTGAGATAAAAAATAGATAATAAGTTACAACCAGACACCTTATAACCTTTTAAGGCAACTTTTACTCTCTTACATAGCTTTTTACGTTACTACCCCACGTGGAACCACCGTTATCTCTTCCCCACACCCTCCCTCTTCGAACTGACTTAAATGCCCTCCACAGCCACGCCGTGCCGTAGACCACAACATGAGGACAATATTGTCATTTTGAAGAGTACTTTTCTTCCACGTGAAAGTTGGCCCTGGAAGCCTCCGACGAAGCCCAACGAGACGGGCAGGATGCATCCCCCGCTCACGTCCACCTCAGCACGTATCGAAACTGATACGTATGACGATAGAATGTCCTCGCGTGTAACAACTCTTCAAAAGTTTATTTCATTTATTTACAAAATTAAAAATATTTTATTTTATTTAATTAAAAATTAAGATTTTAATTAATTTAATAAAATTATAAATTATATATATTATAATTATTTATTTAATTTATCAAACTGAGTTGAAATTAAATTTGTGAAAAAAATTAAGCCTGACCCGACATTGTTGGAACCCCGACATAAGTCTAATTTTAAAATTAACACGTCAGATAATTTGAAGAAGACCCCGTTCGCAACCTTACCCCGACACCCTCACTCTTTTAAATGACACGTACGCAAATACCCTGCCCCTCGTACGACAACAAAAGCCGTCCGCCGCTAAAAGAATCTTATCTTCTGATTGGCGCACATCTCACATGCAACATGATGCGCACCAATATCCAGCGCCACATCTATAAATATGCACACATCTTTGTTTTATTATTTCCCTATTCGACGGCCCTCCTCAGTCCCCGCTTCACCACTTCTGTGTGTGTGTGTGTGTGTGATGGAAGTGGAGGAGGAGTACACGGAGTTCCTGGAGGCCGCCGAGGAGGACGATGACGTGGTGGCAGGCATCCTGATCTGCCTCTCCCGCTCCGAGATGCGCCACCCCCCTGGGCCCCTGGAGCCGCGGCCGACTCCGCCGACGGAGGGTCTCACCCGCCCCCTCCTGCCACCCGAGACGAGGTGGGGCGTGCGAAGGACGAGGACAAGGACGGAGGAGGCGGCGGCGGTAGTAGCAGGGAGCCGGGCCAGTCCGACCACGCCGCTGTCGTGGAGCGGCGGCGGCGGGTCGGGGAGCTCTGGGAGCGTGTGCCGGAATTCGTGGCCAGCCCCTCCCGGCTCCCCGAAGCGGCGGGGGGAGCCGAGCTCAGAGGAGCACGAGGAGCCGCGGCGGGCGCCGCCGATGCAGGAGACCGAGCTCTGCCGCGGCGGAGAGCGGATCCGAGCACCGCCGTCCAGGAGGCTGTCGGCGGAGCCCCACGGGGACTCCCCGGTACTTAGGGCGTCGTCGTCGGCGACGCCCGTGGCGTTCTTCTCCGGCTGCGCGTCCCAGATGAAGGCTAGAATCTCTGGCACCAATCCCCTCTCTATCGTTGACACTTTTGACGGAAATACCCTTCTCACTCTGCAAGTCATGCTTGCGCATGTTTTGCCTTCTCTGCCCTAATTACTTCGTATTTTTTGTACTTGTGAATTCTTGCCTACTCTTTTATAACACCAACGAAACAGAATTTCTCCATTTTTTTTGATACTTCACGTCCTCAGAAGAAGCTCTGGAACAAAAGATGAGGAGCACACAGAAGGGGAAGGACTCCGGTCTTTGCCTTCCCCGTCGCGGGCATTTCTGTCTTTTCAAGGCCCCCCACCGGGCCGGGGGAGTCTCCTCTTCTCCTCTTCTTCTTCCAGAACCATTTCTCTTCGGTGCCCAACGCACTCTATATCCTCCGCCAACGGAAATGGTGCCATCCCTCCCCAATGACCCCCCCCCCTCTCCCCAAAGACGGTCTTCTGATATCGGTGGTGGCTAGGGTGCTTTCCGATAAGCACTGGGGGGTTGAGGAAGGAGGGAGGGAGGGAGGAGGGTGGGGGTTTGGGTTGCGTCTGGCGGCCACCTACCTACCTGAGGAGGCGGCGTACCCTGCAATCTGTTGGCACCCGTGGGGTTGGGTTGGGGTGGGGTTTACGCTTTGCGTGCCCCGGCGGTGGGGTTTCTGCGTCCAAGCGTGGCGGTGGCGGTGGCGGTGGCGGTGGGGTCACAGCCCCGGGGGTGGGGACTGGGGAGGAGGATAAGTCTCTTTACCTGCCGTGTTGCCGCATGAGGTGGGGGGGGGGGGGGGGGGAGGGGCGCTGTCCACATGCACGAGCGCTACGTGGTTCGCTGTGGGTGCACAGGCTCCCTCTCTCCAGACACTCCCCCCCCCCACCCGCCCAGCCAATAGGGGAACGCCACGATTGATGAGATCAAGTGGTTAGGAACCACCCCGTGCGGTGGGGAGGCACTGCGCCGGCCTTATTCGAGCCGGATTTTATTGGTTTTATGCGCCATCTGACAATTCCCTGCCCCCGGGTGCTTTTGCGCTTTTCCCTACTTTTCTTTTTTCTTTTGTCTCTTTCTCCCCTTCCCTGTTTTTTTTTTATTTGTTATCTGAAGTCATGCGTGTGTGGTGCCATGACCCCGCAAACCCGTTATACTGTCGGGTTGTTTAGTACGAATAATTTAATTTTTCTGTCCAAAAAGAAAAGGACTTTATCCTTTAAAAAAAATCAAAAGAGAGAAAGTTCTGTCTCTCTGTTCGGGCATTCGTTGACCCGGAGCTAAATGTCTCATCACAGTGTGGAGAAAAGGAAGTCTTTAAGTAGGGGTGTCGTGACAAAGAGGTTGTGTTTACTGGAATTACCTACGTAATATATATATATGTATATCTTTGAGGTGTATAAAAGCCAAAAAGAAAAGAAAACCCCTTACGGGTAAATGGGTAATTGCCGTCTGACTCGGGTTGGACTCAGACCTGGACTCAGTTTTGTTCTGTTCATTTTGGTCTGCCAGGCGGCGGACGTGGTGGCCGTGGGAACGACGGAAACGTCCAGGACGGTCGCGCAGGTGGCGCCGCTGCGACAGAGATGGACCGGCAGCTCGGCTTCGACTTCGGCTTCGGTGGGCTGCAGACGTCCGGGAAAGAAGAAGGTATCTCACCCCCCCCTCCCACCCAAAAGTGGGGGCGTAAGATTCTTTTTGTGCTTCTTGCTACCCACCCTTCTTTGACATGCTGCCTTCTCGTCTATGTTCTGCCACCCAGGTTCGCTGTCTGGTTCTTGATCTTTTGCTTGAATATATCCGCTGTGTGAAAAACACCTTGAACTCAGTGTTTAACTCTTTTTATAAATTTTTCTTAAAATAAAATTTTGAAGTAAACGAACTTATTTTGAAAAGGTCTGTTATTTTAGAGTTTTCTGGTAGGTCAGGTGCATGAGAGCTTTGTTTTCCTTGTTCACAGTTGAAAACCAATATTTTTGATACTGTTTGCCCTGTTCTTATAGGGTCACTCTGATAAAAAGGTAAGTAGAGTTAGGGGTGAATTATCCGGAGTGATATGACTTTATCTTGATTTAAATTATTTTATCTTAACCGAGATCAGTTCGAGATAAATTTGAATTTTTTCACTCCAACTAAAAGAGTAAAATAAATCATTTAAAATGAATTAGGGATGAGTCACCCGGATTGACTTATACGTTCCTAATCCACCGCTTTGTCACAATGACCCCTAAAAATTACTAATGCCTTCTTTTAAAAAGATTCTGGAATGTCAAACGCGATGTTTGCGTTGTTCAAGCAGCTGATCACGTGATCAAGTTGTCATTTTTTAAAACAAATTGGGAACAGCTGTTCTCTTACTTGTAGAACAACGTGCTGATGGCGCGCTTTAAAATGATTGGACAGTCCTCCCCGGGTGGAAGGCTGCCAGTTTCAAGCAAAATGTCCTTTTCCTTCTGTTTTGATGAGCTTGTTTCAAGTCCGGGGGGCATGGTCAAGAACATGTCCCTCAGATCAGTGGAAGTGGGCATGATGCAATACCCATCTCACCTCTCCCCCTTAAAAACATTTTCTTACCATCTGGATGGCATGCACCAAACGGGCTTCTAATGGTGCACTTTTGATGTTGATAATGGCAGACGGTCGCTGAGCTCCACACGCTGGAAGAGTCGCTGTCGCAGGAGCAGGAAAAGCTCCGGAAGGTGGGGATCATTTGACCCTTCAACACCATTTGTATTTCCATCTTTTCATATTTTGTTTGTCACACATTGACTCCAATCACTGTTCCTTGGTTTAATCAGGAGCTGGAGAAACATAAGGAAATCTATCGTGCACTGCTCGACGAAAACATGAGATTGAAGAAAGTAGAGGTAGCTTCCCTTTTTCCTTATTCCTTCGTTCCTTTTATCCCCGATCAGGTCTATTTGTTCTAATGACTCAATTGCAAAATTTTCCTATTTAAGTAACGTTGATAACCATCGACAATATATATAATTACAAAAATCACAAGTACAGTGTTAATGACGTACCTTATCTGCACAAAGCAAAAATGGAACGGAAATAGAAACCGAAACCGAAGCGGAGGCAGAGATGCACAACATCTTTTGGCGAAGACGACGGGCTCAAGCGGAGTCGGGGTATGCTACGAGGATCGACCCAACGGTCCACCCTCTAAATTTGCAGGACTACGGTGATGGTTCTCTGGAGCCGTAACGGAACTCGTCGCTATCGACAAAATGACGACTAGGAGAGAGAAAGGGATAGAGAGAGACAGAGAGAGGGGGCTGCCACTATGCTGACGGGCACTACACTCTCCACATATTCTCTCCTTTACACATGCACTATGGATGGAAGCTGGTCCCGAACCCTTCTCTCACATTTTCTCTCTTACATTTTCTCTCTTCATAAAACTATTTTTCTTTCTCTCACCTTCACCCCTCCACTTCCTACGTACATATGAAGAACACCCCCTCACCCCTATTTATAGAAGAAGAGGTAGGAGGATGAGGATCGTGGGTGGCTTTGGTACTGGAATAGGGGGTGATTAGGATGAAGAGAAGTGTGGAGAAGAAGTTTATGTGGAGGGGGGTAAAGATAAAGTCTCACGAGGTAAAAGAAGAATGGAGAAGAAGGAGAGCTGGAGGGTGTTGGCAGGCGCCATGTGCAGGTGGCTCGGCGAGCTGGCGTGGTGCGGTGCAGGCGCTGTGGGTGCTGCGGGCAGGTGGGCAGGCAGGCGGCCCATTGTGCACATGGCCCATTAAGAAGTAACATATGCTTATCTTTTTACCATACATTTGCAATTTGAAATGAATTCTAGCATCTTGATGATGTAAGTTTTCTTTGTTGATAGTAATGCCATTTCACTTCTGATGGTGAATACAGACTTGACTTCTGAAGTTTAGAGGACATTCAGGAAGCTGACACAATAATATTTCAAGGTGTATGGTAATTGTATTGAGATACCTAAAGGTATGTAACATGAAAATAGAATGAAAACTATTGTTTTGCGTTATGGGCCTGTGCCTGCATACATGGAACCCAGGAGTTGAAAGATTCCAACTTTATAGAGTACGTAGAGCTGCACAACCCTTCTAAAAATGAGTTCTGCCTATATTGACCTTTGATTCCACTAGCCATTCATCAAAAGGCAAAGCACTACATCAGCTCATACATTTCCAGAATTGATCTCATCTGTTAATGTAGTATGCTGCCGATCATGTGGCTCATTGTCACTCACTGTTATGCATGAATGGTTTGGTTCCCTTCTTCTCGGTGTGTTAAAGGACCTGATTTCTCCATCTATATCATGTATAGATTGGAAGCTAATGGTCAAGGTGAGAATTGTGTACGACGTATGTGTTGGGAATCCCAAGCTAGACTGACCCAAGAGGGGGGAGGGGTGAATTGGGATAAAAAACAAATCGTGCCAAACTAAAACCAATCACAAAATCATGCCATTAAAACACATAAGAGCACATAAGAACGAAGAAAGAGATAAGGAGCCAATCACACAAGGAGACACGATGATTTTTATAGTGGTGTGGTGCAACCCCTTGTTGACCTACCTCCACTCTCCAAGAATGTCTTGAGCGTTTCACTATAAACCTCTCGACATCAAGGTGCTAGCTTACCTCACACAGTACTTAACATCAAGGTGCAGACTCACCTTTTTACACTAGACATCAAGTTGCTATCTCACCTATCTACACTTGACACGAAAGTGCAAGTTCACCTATCAACCGCTAAACACAAGGGTACTAGCTCACCACTCGACATTAGACACAAATGTATTAAGTAAGGAAGGCAAAATCGGATCGGATCGGCCGATCCGATCGGTTTTGAGCCAAAATGATCCGACCCCAACCCCACCCCCCAATCCGATTCTTACTACGGATCAGGTTGGTCGGGTGGATCGGCTTGAGTTCAGTCCAGATCGGCCGATCCCACACCAGGATTGACCGTTCCATCCCAATCCTAGCAAGGTCCTACGGCTCTGCCTATCCTTCCCCGTTCAACATCCAAAAAAAGGGGGTGATGAGGATTGAAGAAGAAGAAGAAAAGAAAAGAAAAGAATAAGAGGAGAAATGAAGAAGGGGGACGGAAAAAAAAACTCACCTATTTACGGTCTCAATCGACACCTGCCGCTACTGTCGCTGCCATAGCCATCACCGCCACCGGCCACCACCTCGTCCTCCTACTCTGCCACTGGCCACCACCTCCTCCGCTGCCACCCCAACGCCATCGGCCACCAGCTAGGGCAGCCACCTCCTCCTCATTCTGCTCCAACCGTCAGTTGCAAGGTTGCAAAAAGGAGGAAAATGTGCCTAGACAGATGGGGAAAAGGTAAAATTGTTAAAATTATATAAAACCCCTTGTCAAATAAAAAATAACCTCAAAACACGACCAGGTTAGGATTGGCTCAGATCGGTCGATCCAACCGATCCAGATCGATTTTTGGACAGGCAATCCGAGTCCGACCCCGATCCTGCCTACCTTGTTTCCTACACCATCTCTTGCAAGAGCAACTCAAGGATCCTGCTGCATGTCTCCTGCTAGATTTGTGATAAAAATTTTCTCTCTCTTTTTCATTCTTGCATTGTAATAGCTTAGGTTTCTTGTATGCTTCATTAGAAACTTCCTCCAGGAGGAAGAAATTCATGCATAGCTCACGGCCCTGTTTTCAGAGGTGACCTAGTAGGAAGACACCTTAGCACAATGTAAATCTTTTTCCACAAAGGTGACTATTGGTTCTCTAGGGTTTGCTTCGAAGTAGGGCTGCTCCAACACTCTTTAGAGATTGTAGAACACTTCAATATATAGGTAGCAACTTTCTACAGTCATCTTGGTTCGATTCGGAAAGGAATCGTGCAAAAGGAGCAAGTTCCGATCGAAGCAGATCCAGTTGGTGTCGCTGTGATGTTGACACCAAATTGTGACACCAATGCCTTCTATGCATATTGGCAAAATGATTCTTCTTGTAGTGTTGACACCAAACCAAACCCCAAATATCCTGAACTTCCAAGAAGTTGGTCCTTCTCATAGTTTCTGACGCCAACTCAAATATTAATCTTTCTGTGCTCCGTGGATGGTGATTCTTCTCAAGGTGTCTGGCACGAAACCAGACACCATATTGTCTGTGATTTTGAAATCATTATAACTTTTCATAGAAAAGTCCAATCAACCTGATCTAGGCTCATTTGAAAGAGCTTCTGAAGTGCTAACACATTGTTGAAGGGATCATTACAAGAATCACACGATTTGCTATTAGAATTTGACAACTATCCACACAATGTCATTCTTTCAACCTATAGCCTGAGCACACTTAAGCAACTAGTTAGAGAATATTGGTCAAGGGTTTTATTATCATTAAAATCAATTAAAGAGATCTTAACAGTATGTAGACATTTTATGCTGTCAGACTGACCTTTGGTTCAGTTCACCCGGGTAAAAAAGGCTTGTCCTTTTGACTTTCTTCTCTAAAAGGGTATTGATGCTCCGGATGTTTTCCTTTCCTACAACCTCTCTTCGTGTTTGGTTCCTCACTAATAATTTATGGTTCTCCTGTGCAGTCAAGATTGGCATCTTGCATGGTGGCCAGCGAACGAACTGCACCTTATATTGCATCTGAAGCAGCACCAAACCTTGAGTGGCCTCGCAATATTGTGGAATCTACTTTGGAGTCTCGAACAGTTGATGAACCAAGCACAGTTTCTGTCACACCGGAAGAAGATATATGTGAACGGCTTCAATGCACGTGTTCACCTGTTTCTGTACCCGGGCATGTGTTTCTTTTCGATCTAAATTGTTTACCTGACGAATGCATTTAGAACATCGGCCATGCGTTGCTTAACACACATAAGCTGTGGAGAAAATGTTGATTATCTGGTTGGAGAGGATACATGTTCAACCATAGTACGTGAAACCGGATCCCCTGTGGCTCAGTCTGTTCTTGCGGTCAGTACCCAGTGTCATGCAACATGTGGAGGGCATAACCTCCTATTGCAGAAGAGCACCCAAGCAGGTGTTCATGCTCTCCAGTGACAGGCAACATGTGGAGGGCACAGCCTCCTATTGCAGAAGAGCACCCGATCGAGCAGGTGTTCATCCTCTCCGCCATCAGTGATATCGACTCGGTCAGGACCAAGTGGTGCAATGGAGGAGCCACACTTGCATGTTAGCCGCATTTGGTTTGGCAAATAACTTCAACTGTACATGGAGGCCGGTCACGTAGTAGGATTCGATTCCAGGTCAGTGAGTTGCTGATGGCTAATGTAACGTAGGGGGGTAATTATCTGTTCCTTGGGGTCAACCCCGCAATACCGTCATGGTATTTTCTTTGCTTCATGTAACTGTAGTTTATCTGTACATCAGACATTGAGCACGTCAGAAATTTCATTGGCCAAGTCCTTCGCTTGTTTGCTGCAGTCATTTAATTGTTGTTGGCTCTCTTTCCATTGCAGTGGTGAGATGCTGTTTTTTATGCGCAACAAAAAAATAAATTTGTCTTATCACATGGGGTTAATGCTGTTCTACAATCCTCGAGGCTCTTGTGTTGGGGGTACACTTTGGATTTGGTAGAATTAGATGGGTTTTGTTGGTGTCCATGCACTCTGTTACCTGCGCTTGTGTCGACGAGAACTCTAACTCTTTCCTAGATGCAGTTGGAATCAATTCCAATGGACGATGAGATCTTGTGGTTTTTGCGGTTAAGTGTGGCGAAACGATTTACGAAAGTCACGTAGATCGATATTGGCGAGTACACACGTACGACTGAAAGATGCTGACAGAATCTTCTGGCTACAACAAACTGACTACTTCCGAGGATTGGGATTTCGTAAACCCCAGAACCCGGGACGTCTTTGTTCTAAAAGCCAGAAGAATGAATAAGCAAGTCAAAAATCCTCCTATCTTGCAAGTACATAGATACATAGAAAAACTAGTAGAATTCTTGGAGATCGCAGGCCGACACTTGAGAGAAATAAGAACGAGAATTTTTTTTTTAATCATTTAATGCCTCCAGTTTATGGCGTTGAGTGAAATAGAGCTGTTGAAAAAGGAATTGAGGCCCCGAAGTTAAAAAGTGGTGAGTTTTTTTATGTAAAATCACGCCACGTACAGAAGCGGTTGACATGGCGGTATCGTCGATTAGTATTGACTCATTCTAACTCAGATGATACGATACTAATTTGACTCAGCACGATTCTGACTGGACTCAAAGAGACTCAAGTCATCTCGAACTGAATCATCTCGATTTGACTTAGATATAATATTATACGATCGACTTAACCTGAGTCGCATAAATCATACTTAACAAGTAACAGCCATAACTAGGTCAACATTAATGGCTAATAATGTACTCGACTCTTAAGTCTCCAATCTAGTTAAACCTAACTTTAGATCGGAATAATATGATTTACGTTCAATTTAGATGGGTCAAGTCCAATCAAGTTAAAGTTACAAAGAAGGTCAGACTCATCGAGGAAGACTAAAATCAAAGTTTTTTGGCCCCGATTTGATATGTTCAAAGGCCTAAATTATTTACTTTTGGGTAACTATTGTTTCAATGATCTGCCGTCATTTATACAGTTTATTTCGTTGGTCTATAGGTAAAATAAACTAACTTAACATGAAAGTATCATTTTTATTGTAAATTTAATTTCGTTGAAAATCATAAGAATGTAGGCCAATATATAAAAAATTTACAAATAATATGATGATGATTTTTGCAATCTTTAATTTTTTGAGAAATACTTACGTGTATCTCGTCGATCCATTAAGGCTCGCCTAGTCGGCCCATAACTGAGGCCTAACCCTTCAGGTCCACTACTCCGTGTGTCGGCCCAACACATTTTCTGCTCCAACGGAGGCCTGACCAGGTGTCGTTCCTGCGTCTGCCTCTCCCGTCAGCGGCCATGATGCACGTCTCCGGCAATGTATCAATGGCGAGATACGCACCGGTCCGATGACTGGAAGGGAAGACGCCGCCCATGCCACTCTCCTTGATAAATCAATCTCACTCCCCCTCCGGTGAGTCCTGTCGCATTAATGGCTGGCGAATCCTACCGTATTAATGGCGGAGCTGCCCGTCTGACAAAGAGACGGTAAGCCAATGTCCACGTCTCCCTGCTTCGTTAGGCACACGAACTAGGCGGTTCACATCTCCTCCGTTCATGACAATCTAACGGTCAACTCTCTTACGACGATATAAATAGAGCCCTGACCCAACGGCAAGGGAGGTTGCCCTTCAAGCCTTCACTCTCTCACTCTCCTGAGTACTCGCCATCTTCCCCCGCAGTTATCTGACTTGACTGTCATAGAGTTATTCTCTGGGATAACTCGCATGACTTCTTTTGACCTTTAGTTTGTGACTGTACATCTTTTTCCAGTGAACGCTCTTTCCTTCCTCAGTCAAATAAATCTTTGGAGGTGTGATTCGTGATTTGGGTAACTAATTCTCGATTACTACACTTACCGTACACGTTAGATATGCACTAGTTAACTACCGTGCATCTGATTGTGATCGAGTTACAAGGGCTGACACGACTCATAATTATATTGAAATTAAGATATCCAGAATCATTTTAAACCAATCGCACACACACATTGATGCATAACAATTATTTTTCTAATTTTTAATAGTCATTTTAGATCGGTCTAGAATATTAGGGCTGCCAATGAGATGGGCCCGGGCCAGGTTTAGGTCGGCTCGGCCCTGCCCCGACTCATTAGTATTAAAGCCCGAGCTCAACCCGGGCACGAGCTATATTGGGCTGGGTCAGACCGAGCTCGACACTTTTATAAAAATATAAAGTCTGACTAAGACTTGGCCCAATCTAAAATTTTAAATAAAAATAAAAAAATAATAGAACATAATATATTTAATAATATGAAACTTATAATCTCAATGAATTAATTAGAGTTATGATGTTAATTATTTAATTTACTTAAAAAGAGAGTTTATTGATTTTTTAATTAAATAAAATAATATAATTTTAATTAAATATTTTTAAAATTTAAAAAGAGAAAAAAAAGAGAACATGTCGTGTTGACGTGTCGGCGGAACTCAAAGTATGAGTTAGACCTGTGAGTTTAGCCGGGGCTAAACTTTTAAGCCCAACTATGAGTACGCAAGTAAATAAAGAATCCAAGATCAGATCTGGCCCACGGAATCGTAGAGCCGACCCGGCCCATGGACATCCCTTCCAGATTATAAAGTGTGAAGTCTTCTCTCTCTCTCTCTCTCTAGCTCCTCTCTCTCTCCACACACGCACCACCCGTGGCCGTGGCACGGTCCACCAACATTTGCTCTTTCCCAGCTTATCTGCCACCTCGCCGCCATGTTATATCCAACCCCACCCCCGCCTCCATGGCCCTGGCCTTCGCCGCCACCTCCTGCCCCCTCCTCCCTTCCCAGCTCCACCCCCTCCCCCACCTCCCCATTCCCCCCGCTCCCTCCCACCACCCACACCCCACCACCCGCCGCGCCCTCCTCCTCTCCGCCGCCGCCGCCGCACCCGTCATCCTCGCCCGCCCCGCCCTCGCCGACGCCGACCCCGACGCCGATGCACCCGCCGCGCCGCCCTCCGATGCCGCCACCTCCACCACCACCGTCACCGACCGGGTGTTCATGGACTTCAGCCTCTGCCCCAGCTACTTCCGCTCGGACCGCGCCATCGGCGCCGACCTCGCCGCCTGCCCCGATCCCGAGCCCCTCGGCCGCGTCGTCTTCGGCCTCTACGGGAAGCTCGTCCCCGTCACCGTCGCCAACTTCAAGGCCATGTGCGCCTCCGCGGCCTACCGCGGCGCCCTGGTCCACAAGCTGCTCCAGGGGCAGTACTTCGCGGCCGGGAGGCAGGGGAGGAGGGAGAAGGGGGAGGTGACACCGCCGCCCGATCTGATGCAGAACACGGAGACGGTGGATCCCAAGGCGTTCCAGCTGAAGCACCTGAGGCCGGGCACGCTCTCCCTGTCCCTCTCGGAGAACGATGACTACGAGCAGATCAAGATGGACCCAGATTACCGGAACGTGGAGTTCTTGGTCACGACGGGGCCCGGGCCGTGCCCGCAGCTGGACAATCAGAACATCGTGTTTGGCACTGTGCTCGAAGGTGATGACTAGCGCCATTCCTGCTTCGGCTTTGATATTTTTCAGCTTTCTTGAACTGCACACATATATCACTCTTGTTAATGGGAATTTTTCTTCATCATCATCATCAACATCTGGCCTGCTTAGAATTTAGAATTCAGAAATAAACGCTAAAAGTCTGAATAAAGCCATCAATTGAATGCTTTTGTTTTCAATCTCTCATCTATTATGCAAAGACTATGAAGTTGGCATGCACCAGATGGCCTATTGTAGGGAAGGACTGCCCTTTCCAGATCCAAGTTCCTTTTTATTGTTAGTTACTGTGGTCCGCTTAGGCTTGGAGAGTGTTATAATGCAAACTGAAATAAGGTTGAATAGGTTATGTTTATATGATACAATTGAGCAGCTGATAAGCATGCCAAAACTATTTTGCTGTGTATCTGCAGACATGCAGTCAAGTAAAATTATTAACATCAATGTCATCATCATCATCATAAATTATCTTGGATTAATTGAAAGTCAGCTTAGGAAATTGAAGATTAAATCCCAAATATTTGGACAATCCTTCTAGCTCGCTGCAACTTGGCATAACCTCCTTTTTATTGTGCTACAACCCTTCCACTTCTGGTTGGCAAGGTTTCTAGCAATATGCAAATATCAGTGTGCATTTCCAATTAATTACAGAAGTTAAAATCAAAACCAAACATTGAAAGAAACGAAACAGCGGAAAATTAACAAATAAGTGCACAACTACAATAAGTCACGTGCACTATTTGTGTGCATTGATGTATATAAATGGTCACAACATATATGCAAACATTCTCTAATAATCAATAGTGAAAATAAATGTAAATACTGTAAAATAAAATCAACTAATAAATAGGAGATCAACCAACGACTTTTGTTGGACACAGAAGGTGAATAAGGACCACATAACAGCCTTCATTTTGCAGGAGAGAGGAGGTAGTAGTGTCCTTGTCCAGCTCCTATCATCAAAGAGGGAAAAGGGGGCATCATCTATGTGGGTTCATGGTTCTTGGCAACTCAAGAAACCAGATCACAAGAATCTTATTTGGAATATGAATCAAATTCTCCACCATTTGCCTTAGACATTGCCACTCCTTATGCAACTGAGGATGCTTTGGTTTGTCTACACTAGATTGATACTGGGGCATCCTATTCAGCTTGTGCTTGGTCAAATAGGGTTGAGACAATTAACTTTGTCGAGAGACAAGGGTCAAATTTGATTTGGGAATTTGGCTGCATTAGTCTAGTGGGTCCATCTGACAATGCACATTGGTATAATTCTGATTACATCAATGTTGCTCATGTGAAGGAGGGATTATTTTTGGATATGATTGGGTGGAAGATATAAAGGGCTTTGTAGTATTGATGGCGGATGATGTAAGTAGGATGATAAATAAAAGAGAACAGGCATGGCATCTAGCATTTATCGGAGAAACAATCGGGAACTGGAGGAATCACACTCGAATAAGATCTCAGAAGATCCATCATGTATATGGTAAGGCTGAAGTCCATCCATCCTTGTTGTATATGGATAGCAAGCCCGTGCATCCTTCTTCGCATTATCATCATCAAGAGGGGACGCCTTTTCGTTCCCCCCTTTTATCAAGAGTCTTTTGTGCTTTAAATTAGGTCTAGCTGTTCTTTGCAAAAGGGGAAGATCCATAAGCTGGTGTCTGTGTGGTGAGAAAAGGTTAAAAGAGCTCGCGAAAGAATTGTATAAATGAAGAGATGGGTGACTGCCTAATGGGCATGTGTTTCATTCAAATACTCCTACTGCCTCTGCCAGATTATGCCATTAATCGTGATTTCTCAGGTGACATTTTTTTTTGTTTTGGATTGTTATTGTTGTGTTATTTTCATTCACTTGCTATTCACATCTTCAATATTTTGTTGGACAAGTTTGTGGCTAGTTGGTTCAACTATGTACCATCCTAGTTTTCTCTACTTACTGTTATTGTCATTTCTCTATGACTTCATGTGTTTGTCTGATTATAGAGTTTTCAGTCTATTTCATATAATTGCTTTGAGTGTCCACTCTTCTTTCAACCTAGCCATTTCTTTCTCCGGCATACTCTTTTGGCCACTGGTCATGTGTAAATGTTGCAATGTTTGATAAGCATTCCTCATGTTTTCCGTTTATTTGCCTCAGGTCTAGATGTGGTGACAACTATAGCTACGATTCCCACCTATAAACCAGCCGAACGGATTCGCCAATTCAATGATTTCGCGGTGTTCCTTGGTGATGAAAGAGCCCAGATGGCTCGTGCTTCCTGGGACCGGCCCCTGAGAACTGTTTTTATTAGCAGCTGCGGAGAGCTAAAAGTGACGACACCTTCACTTTCTCCTAGTCTGCCATGAGTTTTTCCAACATTTAGGAGCATGGTTGGCTCCCTGCCATCAACTTTCATTTGTACTTTCTTCTCTATATTTCTCCCGAAACTCTGTAATAAGTGATCATGTTACGTGTGCTGCAGCCACATGCTCGATGTCGTTTGTGGATTCGAGTTGTATTCTTAAGATGCATCAAAGATTTTTTGTTCTTGTATTCATCCTCGTCTATCTTTAACTTGTATATGTTTGTGAGATATTGGTTCTTCTTTCTCAGCTGCTTTTCTTGGGTCAATTTGTGGGTGCGAGCAGGGTTTGCCGACCCGTCCGACCCGGCCGACCCGGTCTCGGCGCGGGACGGGTCGGGTCGCACAGCGACTCGGTCCGCCCCATTGGGCTCTCGACGCGTATTTTTTTAAATTTTTTTTAAAAAATTTTAATAAATTTATTTTGAAAGATTAAATGTTATATATATTTAAAAATATTAGAATGTAGAGTTTTTTTATGATAATAGGTCCATACTAAATTACACATAATTAATTATATAAAAATTACATATTACACCGCTTAATTAAACATCATATTATATATAATACATAAAATTTTATTTCAATTACTAAATATGTAAAAGTAAACAGTGACATAATAATGACATTCATTCATGACGTATAAAATACAAAAAAACACTAATCCTCATCATCTGTGAAGCCCGAATCTCAAACTCACTCATCCTCCTCATCTGTGTAGCCCGAATTCCAAAACTCACTAATCCTTATCACCAGTGAAGTCCGAATCCCAAAATTCACTAATCCTCGTCATCAGTGAAGTCTGAATCCCAAAACTCATCATCAGATACATGAGACTGATCACCCGTATAATCTAACTCTATCCTAGTGGGTGGAGATACATGTGGGTGGGACTGAAAATATGTAATCATCTGCACAAATGATGGGTCGTGTGCTGCGGTGCAGGGTACATGAAAATCTGTAAAAAAAGTCCTCACTACATCTATACCTTCAATTCTGTCATGTGCGATTGGTGCTGATGCTGGTGCTGCTCGAACTCTGGACGTGGAGGAAGATCCTGCCCCACCCTGTGCTCGTGGTGGATGTACCCGGGACGTAGAAGAAGATGTCCTGGGTGTGTTACGAGAACCGTATCTATCCTGTAACTGTGTCCGAAAGGAATGTCGGACATCTCCCGGAACTCGATCGCATGCACGAACATCGCGTCCCACTCCCGCAAGGTGCTCCGCAAACCTGTGTATGTCGGTGACGCGATGTTCGCAGTATCTACAGTGCACATGTCCATCACCCTCAACAGAGTATCCATGCTCCCATGCAGGGTGACGCCGTCCGTCCATGATGACCTGCAAATGATGTAAAAGTTTACATTAGTGATTTCAATGATAAGTACAGAACTCTATATATATGAAGAAATCTATAATTAATTATTAGTTAGTTATAAATATAACCAAATGATACATACTAATTAAGAGTATGGACCCAAACTGGGCCAGTGCCCATCTCCAAATAATTTGACATTAAACGTGGTACGCAGATAGGACAGATAGTCTTCATAGCGCATTGAACCTGAATAGTTCTCCCAGTACATGCGTACGTAGTATTCATACTGCTGCGAACCTTGTGCGTACATGACCTCTACTGGCGCAACTGCGGCATAAGGATATTGATACGATGGGAAAAATGAACTACTGTTATCTGAGTCGCCATGATACATCGGCTGTTGCGGCCATGACCGTCCATATGAGCTTCCAGATCCTTGGGAGTCATGTGTGCTCATGCTCTCAAAATCAGACAACATGCCTTGATAGCTGGTACTGTCTCCAACCGAACTTCCATAGTAGGGATCCCAATGATCAGTTGCCCGTCCCTGCCGTGAAGCACCGTGGTCCTCATCTTGCGTGGCATGTGTGAAGTGCTGCTCCTCTGTCCATGCGGCATGTTGACGGCCCCCACGACCTCTACTATGACCACTGTTGTACTCTCTGCCACCAGCACTAGTATCCTCACCACGACTCCGTTGACCACCTTCACCACCGCCACCTCCATGAGATGAAGACCATGTCGGTGTACTATCATCATCGGAGTCATGACTCCCACTGATGCGGGGCTCAACAGAGGGCTCGGGAGTGTCGTCATCTGCATTGGGATCTAATGTCTCCATGTCTGCAATATCTATCGGATTTAATGGTGGTCCCTTGTCCTTCTTGCTGGTGAATAATGTGGTCCATTATGATTTTTTCTTCTGTGGAGCAGGGTGCGGCTTACCTGCTGTATGTTGTGTCCCTCTAGATGTCTGAGAAGCAGAAGCATGCTTAGATAATTTTTTAACTTACTTTCTATTGTGTAAGTCTGTACGTATACTTGAGACGACTGATTGGGTGCCTTAGATGTTGAGCGTCGTGGCGCAGCAGACTGAGATGGTTGTTTCGATGCTACCGAAGACTACACAATTGAAAGAAGAATATATTCAATAACCAATGAATTACATATTAACAAATGTAGAAATGACAATATAATTTCACCTCTCTAAATGAGGAACTCCCCCTAGCATCTCTTGAAGTGGATAACCTTCTTGGTTCCGCAGATATTGAATGCCGCGGTGCAGCAACTCGGGACCACTGTTCTCCCGCAATGTTGTCATTTGTCGGACCGACCTGCAACCATAGGGTCATCATCATACATCAATATATGACTACGCTATCTAATGAAATTTGCGATTCGATTTTCATGTTTTAATTCACCTGAGGTGGCTCTTGACGCTCAATTGATGGAGGTTGCATCAATCGCTCCCATGCTGTATCATCGTACGCATACGATGTGTCTCCACCCCCAATGACGAGGTCTTCATCTAAATTAGCTTCATCATCACGTCCCGTTGCTGACTCGTCACCACTCAAATGCACATGGGTGTCATCTCCCTCCCCCACTACCTCTTGTACAGCTGATGCGAGAAAAATATTAGGCCGTGGTGTCTCGCCAGGTTCTTCAGCCTCCTCGTCCAATTCTGCCTCACCACGCTCGGTTGTGGCTCTTGCAACCCATGCTACCATAGGGTCATCATCGTCTCGCAAGTACACAGCATCCGTTGGGTCGTAATCTCCCTCTCCTCTCCTTGTATCCATTTGCACATGCCGGACCTTTAGCCTCATGTTGTAATGAACATACACCATTTTGTCTAGCCTGCGGTGTGTCAGCCTATTCCTCAGCTTAGTATGCAAGAAGGAGAACATCGACCAATTCCGCTCACACCCACTCGACGAGGATGTTTGCGATAGAACTCTCATTGCGATCTTCCTTAATACGGGTGCACTTGTACCGTAATTTAGCCACCACTTAGCTGTGTTTAAGACATATCACGTACAATATAATAATTAGATGTAAAAATTACTTCTCGAGATATAGAAGGTACATTGTGAAGACACATTACCTGGGTCGAGTCTGTCACGACTGGCCATGGCATTATGTGTCGCAAATGAACCAATTGCCTCTATAAATATTTTCATCTGCATTATCAAAAAATATGAAGTGTATATTTCATTTAATATTGTCAATGTTAAAATATCCAAGTATACCTCATTCAACGCATCAGCAGCATCTGTTGGGGTGAAAGACAATCGGTCTACCATAATGTTGACCGATTCTATCAACGTATCGTCATAAGTAAGGCCCCGAGTATATTGGAAGGCCGGATGTAGATAGTACACTACAATCGTAAGACAATGAATTACATATTAGTATCAACTGAAAATCACAGCTCATTGATTGGACGAGAATGTAAGTGTTTACCAGCCATGTGAAGATCGCGGCTCATTTGTCTGTCCCATCTGTCCTCCACAATCTCTAGAATGGTGGGTCCATATTTTTTGGACGTTGTAAGGATCTTCCGCTTGGCAGCTTCTATTTTGCTGTACACCAACCCCATAGTTGGTACTCTATTCCCATCCACACATCGCAGTACCTCATACAGTGGCTCTATCAATGACACTAATACTTTCACTCTATCCCAAAAATTTGAGGTGTTGACAATCCCCTCGACCTCCGCCCCTTCACGTGAAGCAGCAAAAGAGGAACTCAGCCAGATCTCACCTCTAAACATTTGCTTCAACCCATCCTTGTGCTTCAGTAGGCTCTGCAATGCGATGTAGTTGGTGGCAAATCGTGTGATGCCAGGCCTCAACAGTTCGCCGCCACAATACTCCCTCATCCATGCCAATACAAGTGTGTGGTTGTAGATATATTTCGTGATTTTTTATGCCACCTCGAACACAGATTTTACCATACGAAGCTGTCCAATCTCCTTCAGCATCAGATCTACACAATGTGCTGCACAAGGGGTCCAGAAAATGTGCCGTTTTTTCTTCATTAGCTCCTCCCTAGCCTTCTTATAGTTCGACCCATTATCAGTCACCACTTGCACAATGTACTCCTCCCCAATCTCAGTCACCACTTGCTCCATCAATGACAAAATATATGTGTGACTGTGAATTTGACCAGACGCATCCACTGATTTATGAAAGAATACCTGTCTGTCACAATAAACAAGGAAGTTGATCAGGCTAGATTTTGTGGTACCTGACCATCCATCACACATCAGTGTGACTCCGTACTTTGTCCATTTCTGCTTGAATGAGTCAATGTAACTCTTGATCTCAGTAACTTGTTCATCAAGATATACGCCAGCCAATTCTCTCGCTGTAGGTGGCTACACGTGTAGCCCAAGGATCTGTGCTTCCTGAAACATTGGCTTGTAGTAAGGGCTATTAGCTGCATTGAAAGGTAGACCCGCGTGGTGCCACCATTTTGCAACAGCCTGACCAAGTTTCCATTTAGGTCCCTTCTGGCCATATGCATCGTCCATCCTCGTTTGCTTGCCATGCTCTCGGGATAGTGCACCGGGCTCCACATCTTCAATGTTGATCGATTGTGTCCTTTTTCTTTGTGTCCCCGAGTCACCAGTCAATAAACTCCTTATGCCTCGTGGTTGTCGAGTCGTAGATGAACCACCACTCCCTGATGCTCCGGTCGTCGCCGCCTCGCGACTACGGACTATAGTCTCCTCGGGATGTCTTGACTCTTCCCTGCTCTGACGTACTGCCTCACGAAACTCGGCTTCGTATGGATCGTTCACAGTGACATACACATTAGCCTGCTCAGTACGTGCTTGTTCGTCTTCGTCACTGGGTGTCCATGCACATTCCTCCTCGTTGCTGCCGCTTGCTATTCCGCTCACTGCCGCTTGATCCCTTTTCTTCTTTTTTTCCTTTTCTTGCATCTCAGCTCTCTTCTCCCGCAGGTGTCTAGCCATTACAAGTTTCACATCTCTAGGCACATGGGTACACCCAGCAACCTCAGAGTATCCTGCCCCGGCTCCTCCTGCCAAATGCTTCTTCAACCGAGACACCCCTCCTCCCCGGTGTTCTATTTTACAATAGTTACAACGCCAACACCTACGGTTGCCATCCAACAAAACTCCGTGTGACCGCCCAATATCATTTGTTCGTTCCTTAGGAGCCATAGAGTGCTATCTCCTAAAATTAATAAATTCAAATTATGAAAATATATTATTTCCCATCTACAACTAACAGTGAACATAATTTCATTATTTGCGTACCATGCAAGACTAAATTCAATATTTAATACATCTTAATAAAATTTAGTTCAAAATAATATCATTATTTCTATAACATACATATAAGGTTAATATTTATAATTAATACATATACATTAACTTTAAAAGTATTTATCACTAATTAAATATTTAAAATTACATCTCTAATTAAATTACATGACACATATAAATTATAAACATCTCTAAATAATTTACATTATACATATAAATTAATTTTATAATTTTTTATAAAATATTCAACACTAAATTTATATTTACATTAAATTAAATTACATTATGCAATTAAATTAACTAATATACATTATGCATTTAAAAATATTTTACATCTACAACTAATAATGATATTAATATCAGTATTTCTACAACATGCATGAATTGAATAACACATCAAAAAAAAATTTATTTCTACAACATGAATTAAATATATTTATATTAATTCTACAAAATGAATTAAATATTACATCATCAAAATGATATTTATACAACATCAATTAAACAAAAATTATATTATTTATATAACATGAATTAAATAATACATTAATAATAATATTAAATAATATAATAAAATAGTTTCCTATATTTTTTAGATTAAAAAAACCAAAAAAATTAAACAACCCTCCCCCCCTCACCCTCCCCGCCCCCCACCGGAGGTGGCGGCGGCGGTGCAGACGCCCCCCCTCCCCCTCTCACCCTCCCCCTCTCACGGTGCAGACGCCCCCCCCCCCCCTCCTCACCCTCCCCGCCCCCCCCACCGGCGGCGGTGCTCTCACGGTGCCAGTGCGACGCCCCCCCTCCCCCTCTCACGGTGCCAGTGCGACGCCCGCAGACTCCCCCCTCCCCCTCTCACGGTGCCCACGCCCCCCTCCCCCTCTCACCCTCCCCCACCTCCCTCCCCGCGGCCAGATCCGGCGGCGGTGCCAGTGCAGAGCCCCCCCCTCACCGTCCCCCACCCCCGCGGTGGCAGACGGCCCCCCTTCCCCCTCTCACGGTGCCCACGCCCCCCCTCCCTCCCCGCCCCCCCACCGGCGGCGGTGCCAGTGCAGACGCCCCCCCCCTCACCCTCCCCCACCCCCCCCTCCTCACCCTAAAATAAAAAATTAGGGCACCTACCTTTGATCGCCGGTCGTCGCCGCCGCCGCCCGGTGCCGTCCGCCGCCGCTCTGCACCACCCACACCCGTCGGCCACCGCCTTCAAGCCGCTGCGGATGCCAGACCCGCCCGCACCTCGGTCCACTAAATGGGCGACCCGACACTTACGCGTCGTCCCGCACGAACCACACCGGGCCCGCCTCGACCCGCTCCGGTACGCGGCGGGACGCACGGGACCATGCGGTCCAGTGCGTCCCGTCCACGACCCCCGGCCCGTGTGACCCGGTGCCCGCCTGGGTCGGGTCGGGTCGTGCGGGTCGATGCGGGTCGGGGCGGGACGGCAAACCTTGGGTGCGAGGCGTAAACATGACGAGGTTTATCATAAACTCATCTCTTGTTATAACTTTTGTTTGGATGGCCAAGAATAGGTTTATCATGAACTCACTCGAGTTTATCATAAGTTTAAAATCTCCCGATAAACACAATTTCCATAAATTTACTCCTTGAGTTGGTTTACGTCCGAGATTCTGTGTGTAAATTGAGTTTTATCATAAACTCACTCACCTAATGTTCACTTACAACAGCCCAAACATGAGTTAATAGAAAAAGAGTTGATGTGACACACAAGATCTCACTTGTCATGTACTTTACATCAATCTAATAAAATACTAAAAAATAACTAAAATGGAACAAAAAAAAGAGACATAGCCACATACTAAAAAATAGCACAACCCCGATCGTCACCGGTCGTGATGTCCTGGGAACAGGGCTGGGCTTGCACCGTAGGATGATTCGTCTCCACCACGTCCGCACATCCATTAACAACATACGGGGCCTCGTTACTGGTGGCTATGTGCCCGCCGTCCCAAGGCCCATGGGCCATCCCATAACTTTGGAAAACAACAGAAGACACGGCCAGGACTCGATGTGGTCCATGTGGGTGGGTTATGCGATTACTTTATTTAAGAATACACCCTGGAGAGTAACGGAGAACAGTAACGACGACGTGTCAGTGGCGCAGTAGAGGACCATGGAGTGCAATCCTCGAGCCAACATGAATAATTAAGTTACGATAAATGCTGGATACTCTCGTGCACCGACAGAAAAGTTGTCCGTCTAATGTACTATTGGTCTATGTCATTGGCACGTGAGTTCCACCCATTAAATTTTTTGAATAATTCTTAAATTTTTAAGTACACTTCCATCTATTTATCACCCTTATTCATATATTTGTCACTCTTAGATAGTTATTTTATATTTTTCAATTACTATTTATTATCCTTAAATAGTATTGAAAGTTTCATTGGTCGTCTAAAAAATACGCGAAAATTGACCGGAGTTAACTATTTGTCATCCTTACGTAGCTATTTATCACCCTTAGATAGCTATTTTTCATCCTTAGATAGTTATTTGTCACCCTTAAATAACATTAGAAGTCTCATTTGACGTCTCAAAAATGTGCGAAAATTGACGGGAGTTAACTATTTGTCACTCTTAAATATTTATTTGTCACCCTTATATAGTTATTTTTCACCCTTAAATAGCTATTTGTCACCCTTAAATAACATTGGAAGTCTCATTCGTCATCTCGGGAATGCGTAAAAACTGACGAGAATTGACTATTTGTCACATTTACATAACTATTTATCACTCTTAGATAACTATTTTTCACCCTTAAGTAGTTATTTGTCACCCTTATAGTATTAAAAATCTCATTAGAAATATGTGTAAAATTGAAAGGAAGTGAGACTCACAGACTGCATATGTGGCCCAATGAAATATATGACGGATAATAAACTTATCCGTCACACGGATAATAAGCATTTCTCTTAAATTAGAGATTAAATTTCATATTCTCCATGTACACTTTGTACCCTCACAGGAAGTTAGTTATAATGTGAGTAAATCAAACTATGTTCACCCTTTTCGTGTTGGAGAGAGAGAGAGAGAAAAAAAGAAAATAAAGTTACTATGTGTTCGACAATGAAATTTTCATTTATTCAATAGAGAAATATCTTTGATATTCTTCTAATGGGGCTCCTTTGATAATAGAGCAGGGTAGGGGGCAAATACGCTCTCGGCCTGCACCGGGACGAACAACGTATTCGATCCCTCCGGCTCAAATGCATAACCCTCACAAAATTCAAGTTTTTTTACCTATTCTTGCACTAATCGGGGCCAAATCCTAATTTTATAAAGGCAATGTTACCGGTAAAACCGGACACCCACCGAGGAATGCGCAAAGCCCACGTTGGCCTATTAGATTATGAAATGGGGCACGGTGAATAAGCATGCTTAACTCTCGTGGGCAGATTCATATTTAAAAAATAAATAAATAAATAAAGAACATTTGTAAAAAAAGGTATTATACAGAATGCGTTTCTCTGCTATGATGAATATAATTGAATTTGAACTTGCCTGTAGAGAGACCTTAACTGAAGCAAGCAAGAAAGGACCCATCATTTAATAGTGATCATCTCTTTTGAATGTGAACTTACTAATTCAGAACCCTTGGAAATTTAAGTTCTTATTGAATGAACGGAAACGGATCATCATTATATGCATACCCACACATTCTTTCATATTTTGCTCTATATCTTTATATTGTTTACGTTGTCATGTGTACTCTCATAATAAACAACAATATTTTCTTTATATTTCTCTGATTCCTATAGCTCATTGGGCCAATGCAAACGGATGACCTAAGATGACATCGACAACCCTAACCCTTCTTCTGGCCCACTAGGGGCCCAGTTGCAAGAAACATTTGTTAAAGGGTGAAGAGACAGTGTGGGCTTTGAGGAGTAGAAGCCGGGAAGCCACCACTTTCACACACATCATCTTTAAATAAATTTTTATGATTTGTCCGGATGAGGTTTACATGACAATGCTTGACATCTTGTCAATGGGGGCACTGTTTATATCCTCACTAAAGTCAATCAAAAGAAATTATTGGCCGGACTGGCCACTCACCACAATCGCCTAATCAAAGATATTTGGCAAAAAAGATGTTGGATTAGAGAGGATCAACTATAGAGAACATGTATTCTTGACTTTCAACCATGGTTTGTCGACTCGATCCGACTCGGGTTGATTCGGGCGTGTCGTACCGTATCTGAAAAAATCTGATAAGGTGCGGATAACCCTTAAGATCGGCCGAGTCATAATGTGAGAGAGAGAGAGAGAGGGGGAGAGAGGAAGAGAGAGAAGATGACACACGCCGAGTCGGGCCGAGTTAGTTACGCCTCGAATGTACCGTATCAGATCAGAGAAGATCTGATCGATACGGATCACCGAGTCGATGAACCTTACTTCCAACAAGTGGGAAGTACGTAAGAAGAACGAGGACCACTTGTAAAGTAATGATGAACAACATCTAAGCTTGAGGAGAAATGTCTTTAAAGTTGCTTGTATTCATATAAACTTTTACCTACTCTTAGTCATTATAATTTTTTTTAATATATATCTCTCTCACTCACTCTTGATTCAATGCCTTGTTGCCAGCTCTCCTCATTCTTGACCAAACACCTTAAAATACAATATTCCATGTGTTTTGCAAATATGATATTTTACAATGTTTTACATCAAAACCTTATAAGGGAATTTGTCTTTACTCTTTAAAATACTATATTCCATCCTGTTCTCAATGATGGAAAGGGAAAAAAAAAGACAAAGGAGGGAGTTTGATCAGACGTGAACCGCCAACAATGTGAGAATGAGACTACCCGAATGACTAAAGAGATTTCTCTTGATTTTTCCCGACTTCTAGTTCGGCTCAAAGACCATTGGATTTTTTTTCTTCAAAATCCCCTGCCACCGTATTATCTGACTCAAGTACAAATTTTGAAAAAAAAATCACTCACAAAAAATTTCATTTGTCTTTTCATGTGAAACTCCCGTCCCCATGGCATTGTAAATATGTAAATGACCCTTTTACCCATTTGTATTGTGAAGTGAACACTGTGTAAATAGTGTTTAGGAATTTAGCAAAAACATTGTTACATACCGTTCATGTTCTCACATTTCTGTAGCTGCTACAGTAATGCCTCTATTCCGCCGGAGGAGAAGAAGAAATCCACGCATTGTTGGCTAGCAAGGGCGAGCTGCAGGGCCACGACGATAGTGACGGTGAGCTCCAGGGCGAGGGTGATCGCGACGGTGAGCTCTAGACGACCGGATGCGCGACACCATCATTGGTCGGGGGGCATCACCATGTGACGGCAATGTCATCGTTGCATCGTTGCCAGAGGAAGACGACGATGCCGGGGTTCCATGGCAGTAGCGATCAGGGGGGTAAGAGGGAGAATATTTCTGGAATAAGACTTCAGAAGCCACCGCCGCCATCCCAGAAGCTCCTTCCGGGGAGCTTTTACAGATTATTGGGCGAAAGAGTTTTTGGGTGTGCACTCGGTCTCCTTTGGAATCTAGATGGTCATGCAAGCCAATGGATCTTTGGCTCATTTGGTTGGGATGATGGAGATGTCAGAGATTCCAATGATTGGAATCCTCCTACCATCACAACCAAATAGTGCCTAAAAGATAAAGAGAAGAGGATGCCAAGATTTCTATGAGCAGTCCCTAATAGTCCTGGTCACAATCTAATGTACATGTCAACGAGAAAAGCTTTTATAAGAGACAATGTTGACAACAAAAAATAAAGAAAAACAAACAAGAGATAGAAAAGTCCCCCACAAACTCAAAAGATCCATATGGAAGAAGATTACGTTTTTTTTATACTCTCAAAGGAACCCTTCCCCTTCCCTACCAAATCTTTGCATAAAGACTTCTTGCCAAGCCCAAATTTCTCTTTCAATGCCTTCTTACTTACCTCACTCACTTCCTTCTTTTAGGGTTTTTGCAATGTTGGATAACCTCACAATAACATAATAAAAAATAAATTCAGAGTTGAAAGACGTTCCTCGCAGTGAAAGCAGAACGTACACACAAACTAGCCAAAGCGAAAGCGAAAGCGAAAGCGAAAGTGGAAAATTCATGCGTACCATCGTGCGAGTACAAGGTCGGCTACTAGAGTCGACCCCTACCCGTGAATCGTCACGAAGTTAGCTATTAGAGTTGACTCTAAGGGCCCACGTTCTAAATCTAAGGACTATGGTGATGTTCCCCCAGAGACGTAGTCAAGAACTATCATGGGACTGGGATCACATGTGGCCATCTCCTAGAGCATGATCTGCTCATAGACGTAGAGAGATAGAGAGAGGGGGGTTGCCGCAACCATCACTAGCGCTGCTCTCTCGAGTTTTGTCTCTCTCTACACACACATGCACTTGAGGCCGCTTCCTCTCTCTTCAATCCACCTCACACACTCATGGCCAAAGCCCATCACGACCCCATCCGAGCATCCAATAGCATGAAACTCACCCATACCAAATCCCTTAGGGCTATTCATAGAGGGACATGGAGGGAGGTTATTTGGCGGCCAAAGAAGAGAGGTAGAGGCGACATGTGGAGAGGAAGAGAGAGAGGGTTGGGAGCTAGAGAACAAGAAGGAGAATAAGGGTTGATGGCCCTTTTATGCAAACGTGGGAGAAAGAGGAGTGAGGTGTCCCCCTTCACGAGCACTAAAGAGAGGGAGAACACCTTCATGGCACTTCTGGGTGTGCTAGGTGCCAGGAGGTGACCGGATCCCTCTCGTGGTGAGTGGATCCAAGGTGGAGAGGAGGCACCGGCTGCAGCGCTCATGGCGCCCAGGTTCTAGCAAGGGGGTTGCCCTAATGGGCACCCCTAATTATGTAATGGGCCCAGCCCATTTTTGAATAACAACACCTACCTTGCCCATTACAGGCAACCGTTCATGCCATTCTATCTCAAGATCTGCTCTTCATAGTCATATAGGAAATCAAGCATGTGACCTCCGCAAGATTTATCTGAACAACAGATAAGTGCTCTGTTAAGCCATCACCTAACTGACAAATAACTTAAACATCTTGCACGAGTTAGATTTTATCTTTTAAAATTTCAAGTTTGAGTCTTTGTTGCTTTGTCCCACATTGAAAAATGAAAAAAAATCATCTACCTTTAGTTAGGACTCTTGGCTTGCGTTGTGTACTTCTACGAGGAGACTATAGAAGGTGGGCAATGTGAGATAATTAGGCTCTTTGATCCCTTTCTTGGTTAACAACCGTGCATATTGTCTTGTCTTACCGATGTAGTGACGTTCATGCATGTGATTCTTGATCTTTATTTTATTTATTATTTTTGACCATTTGACCAAGAATATTTTCAAATCTCGTTGGATTCTCTCCTGCAGAATGGGAATATCTGTTCACGTGCTTGACCCGTTTAGACTCCCGTTGGGAGTCTATTTAGGGGGGACACTTTTCCTAAGGTTTAGCACATACTAACTTGGCTTTGTCTCATCTCTCTTGTCTCTTCCACTGTAAAAGTTTGGAGTAGTCTTTTGTGGTGTTCGTCCTGGTGTTACAACTTGGAATGTACTTTTGTGCCACTATCGGTTTGGATCATCGTATCTCATGGAAAGTTTCGTCATGGAGCTTATTACATCGTGTAAGGGCGAAATGACTCTAAAGAAAGTGACATCACACTTCAACTAGAGTTTGATCCTACTGAACTTTCATTCCTTTTATAATTTCTTGATTTGTCTTACAAAGATCTCCCTCTGTTGTGCATTCATGAAGACCTCGTTTACCAACATCTAGAGTCATTTCTCTCTAAGAGACGAATTTCATGATGACCCCTGAAATTGTTGCCCATCTCGAAAAATTTACTGGTTATTTTTTTAAGCGTTGACAACAAAAGATGTGTTGTTGGCTTACCTATATGGCCTTATTTTCTGTAATCAAATCTGATCCTCCCGCAGAGGATGAGAATGAACCTGCTAGGTGTGGATTTTACAAAGTTTAAGGAGAAAGATTATTTGTGCATTGGTAGTATATTGTCATGCCTTTCTGATAAACTCTATGGCATCTATTGTACTGTCAAATTCATTAGAGACCTTTGGAACTCCTTAGGAAAGATATACGACTCTAAGGACACCGGTCTTGACAAATTACTTTGACTATAAGATAGTAGAGGGAACCTCAATAGTTGACCAAGTCCATGAGATCCATTCCCTGATCTTGGACGTCCAACATTGTGAGATGATCATTGATGAGAAGTTTCAGGTGTGTGTATTGATTATCAAACTCCCTCTATCCTGCAATGATTTTTCTCTCTCTTTTCAACACAAACGAGATAAGATGAATGTTGAATAAATGATCTATGCCATTTAAGTTGAAGAGAGAAATAGAGATAGGAACAAACCTAGGATCCCTCCTCCTTCTCCCCGAATTAGAATCTAAGTCCAAAGCTAACCTTGTTGAAAAACTTAAATCTCATTCTTTCAACAAGTCCTACTAGAAATTTAGCAAATTTAGAAGGAAGAAAATGATTCAGAAGGGCTCGAAAAATATTACCTATAGAGATAGAGAGAGGGGGTTGCCGCATCCATCACTAGTGCTGCTCCTGAGTTTTGCCTCTCTCTACACATACATGCACTCGAGGCTGCTTCCCCTCTCTTCAACCCACCTCACACACACATGGCCAAAGCCCATCACAACCCCATCCGAGCATCTAATAGCATAAAACTCGCCCTTACCAAGCCCCTTAGGGCTATTCATAGAAGGGCATGAAGGGAAGTTATTTGGTGGCCAAAGAAGAGAGGCGCATGCGACATGTGGAGAGGAAGAGAGAGAGAGAGAGAGAGGGAGGGTTGGGAGCTAGAGAACAAGAATGAGAAGAAGGGCCGATGGCCCTTTTATGCGAACGTGGGAGAAAGAGGGGCGACATGGCCCCCTTCGCGAGTGTAGGAGAGAGGGAGGGCACCTTTGCGGCGCTTCTGGGTGTGCCAGGTGCCAGGAGGTGATCTGACCCTACTTGCGGTGAGCAGGAGAGGTGGCGCCGTCTGCGGCGCTCGTGGTGCCCTGGTTCCCAATAAGGGATTGCCCTAATGGGCACCCCTGGTCGGGTAATGGGCCCAGCTAGCCCATTCCCAATAACATGAAACTTCCCCATCAACTATAAATGGTTCATTCTTCTCCCAGATAGATCCATCAAAAGTGGGTCGGCACCTGAGATCCAAATCTTTAGGGGGGCCTTTAAAGAGAGTTTTATACTAGTAAAGTACGAGTATTTCATATGTGAATGGTTTTTTGGGATTTTTATGCTAAACGCCGAATTATCTTCTACTAGCAGGTGTCTGGTCATCACCGGCCTTACACTAGTTCGACCAATGAGAAGCAGGAGTTGTCGTCGTTATCAAGTTATCTGGCCCATTTGAGCCACCAGATGAGCTGTTTGCTCATGTACTTACTGGTATGTGCATGTGAATTGAAAGACTGCCCAAACTCTCCATTTCAAGGACATTGCTAAGTACGAGGGTAGACTGAGCAAAAGGGCTCTTGGTGCTTTCGAAAGTGGAGATACTGGTGTGTGTGTGTGTGTGTGTGTGTGTGTGTGTGTGTGTGTGTGTGTGTGTGTGTGTGTGTGTGTGTGTGTGAGAGAGAGAGAGAGAGAGAGAGAGAGAGAGAGAGAGAGAGAGAGAGAGAGAGAGAGAGAGAGAGCTGATGACCCATGACCCAAAATGCAGGACATTCCTAACTCCCCTGAAGGCAAGCAACGTGCGGTGCTTGTCGGCACATCATAATACCCCCCCACTTGCCGGTCTCGGTTCTGATCTGTTAACATGGTTGGTTGGCGTTATCAATATGAGGTGGTGCCCTAAAAGATAGGGCACCTACCGCACGATCCGTCTCCATCACATCAAGCACCCATCCTCAACGGTGGCGATGCCCCCTTCGAATGTGCCCCATGGCCGGCCCATAAGTTTGGCAAAACAGGGGAAAGCCCACATAAATTTATTGCCATTAGCTGATGCAAGCCCAGAGAACAAACAACAGAAGCTCTCTGCTCATGGCAGATGGGTCAGAAATAAAACAAGCCAGTCCAGTTCGATGAGAGGAGAGTTGGAGATGATCAGAGCTTCATTTGATTGCTGTTTTCTTTGATGGAGTATTCATACACCTTTTAGAACTTTTGACAAAAAAATTGTATACTTTCTAATATATAATTCGTCAAATTGGTGGATAATAAGTGCATAATTTAGGGAATCGCTTAAGAATGCTACTGTTATAAATTAATCTGCAGATTTTGTTGTTGCAAGAAGCATGTGTGTACTTATTCTCTTTAGGGCACCTTTGATAATTTGTTAAGGGTTGAATTGGATGAGTTATTTGGTTAGATAAATTAAAAGATATTTTGATAAGATAGTTAGGATATCCTAACGCTAACCTAGCTAAGGGCTGAATAATTAAATCGAGCGTAATATTAGAATCAATTATCCCACCTCGATTAGGATAACCCAGATAATTTTCCAAGGTAAAAAGGTTAAAAAAAATAAGGATATATGACCTGCACATTAAATGACTTGGATTTTCCTATCTCTTTGTCAAAGAGGGTCTTAGTGACGTCAATTGAAAAAACTCATTTTATGGGTGTGTAATATTTTTAATTTTTTTGAAGCAGTTTTAAAGGTAATCTAACTCAGAGTGCAACTCACGTCACCATCCGATTATCTAAAAAAAATTAAAAATGAAATGGGTCAATTATAAAAGAATAAATCTAACACTATTCATTCAATCTGACTTTTTTTTAAAATTTTTTTTGGATAATCTAATGATAACTTGACTTACATGTCTTAAAAATTACTCTAATTTTTTTTAAAAAAATTAAAGACACTACATATTCGTAGTGTGCAACACACCTAGATGTATATCAAACCATTCTTCCCAGCGATATACTCAAATCTGACAACCTTTTCTTTGGTTAGCACTTTAACAAAGATTGAAACTATAAGATGTCTCCATTTCAACAAGCGGATATATAGGAGAAGGGGAGTTGGGGGGGGGGGGGGTAACTTGATCCTTTTAGTGCTAAACGAAGGTATTTTGTCAAAGGAAGTCACATCCAACTTTGTCAAGGAATGGTCCTTTTCCCAAGGCCATCACCTAAAAGGAAGATTCTCCTTGTCACCTAAGTGGTGTGTTAGTGGCTTATGTCATTGATTTCCACATGTTTTATCTGTGTTTGAGTTACAAAGACAAGGGGAAAAAGATTCTTTTTTTCCAGATTTCAACTTCGGTTTTACTTTCATAAGAGCCCCCCCAAATCTATCTGTTAATCCATAAAAACCACACAATCCCAAGTTATATACTTGATAAACAACTCAAAAAACATCAGGGAAAATAGTAGCTATCTTGAAAAAAAAAACTCCCCCAAAAGGGTCTTGATCAAATAAAATTGAGATACTGGAGAGCTTTTGCTAAATAACAAATTTTAAGAGTTTTCAAAATTGATTGTATTAGAGGGAATAAAACATGAAAAATTTAGAAAAAAAAGGAAAAGGAGAAGAAGAAAGAGGAGGACGAAGAAGGTTCTCCTTGGGCCAACCGTGCAAGAACGACCAGGAAACGTCGGTGTCTTTTCATTCGAGGGAAGAGAAGGAGCTTCCCAAGAGGGCAGATCCGATGGGTTCATATAAAGTTACAGAAAGGGTACTCATAATGGAATTCTTGTCAACGTGACGAAGTGATGAATGGGGTTCTTTATGGGAATTTTTACAAATAACTATGGTTAAAAGTGAAATGGCAATAATAAGATGATGCTTAAATAGTACTTGGTTAAGATGATAAATAGAGATCGTGAGATTCTAATCATTAGAAATTATGATACGTTCATATCTCAACCAAATAAATCACGAGCACCTCCACTTCTGTGCTCGATAAATTTTTTAATCAAGGGAGACAGACACATGGGAAGGAGAGATGAAAAATCTGAATAAACTCCACCGAGAGAACTTCTGAGTGGATTTCAAAGACCACCGTACCAGCCAGCGTTTAGGGTTTCACTCAAGACTCGCTCTTCCAAGTGTTTTTCTTTTTAAACCAACATTTAAACCCCCACTCACCATTTAACCAAAGTTTAATGATTCCCTCTCCGACCAACATTTAATGTGTTCCCACCCCCCATATGACTCACAAGTCGTGAGCCTCCACATAACATGGTTCATTGACTCGGTCTGACTCGGACGTGTCGTACCGTATCTGAGAAAATTCGATACGTTACAGATCACTCCCAGGATCGGTCGAGTCGGGCCGAGTCACAGTATGTGTGAGAGAGAGAGAGAGAGAAGGGGGAGAGAGAGAGAGAGAGGACCGAGTCCGTCCGAGTCGATTGCGACTCGGACGTATCGTATCAGATCAGGAGGATTTCGATCCGATACAGATCAACGAGTCGACGAACCCTATCACAGAATGAGATTTGGCTTCAAAGAAAATCCCTCACGATTAGATATTGTACCGTTGTAGAGATTTTTAAAATTTTCTCCAACTCACTGAGTCAAAACAAATACACCCTTATAAAGGTATTATTAGACATAACATCATTTTTGATTATATCATGTAAAGATGTCGTCACAGTTAACTTGTGTCAACAAAAAAAATAAATATTCCACAAAGATTTTAATATTTTTATTAATTGAACGTTAAATGATTATAATACTCCTCTCGAATCTCTAAATTCTCCACTCTTATAAGAGTAAGATGTGAGAGAGAGAGAGAGACTTAGGAAGAGAGGAGAGAGAATGAGAGAGTGGGAGACCCAGGAGGAGACTTCCCCCTCTGCCATCACCGCCCAGGGGTGGGACAACCCCAACATGAACACCGGCACGTCCATACAGAACTGCACCATCGTGGGCTCAAAGGAGCTCATCGTTGCCTGCATGGGGGCCATCAGGATGTATTTGGGTAGGCCGTGGAAGCCCTACCAGAGGATGATGTTCACGAAGAGATACACGGGGGAGGTGGTGGATGCAACGAGATGGGCGGAGTGGGACGGGGAGCAAGGGTTGGACACGATCTACTAGGGGGAGGGGGTTTCGATGGGATGTTGCAAGTGGGGGGGGGGGGTCCAGGGACGTCACAACTAGAGGGGGGAAAGGGGTGTAGGGGGATTCTGGTGGGAGGGAGGGGGGAGGTTCTGGTGGGAGGTTAGACTGGGGGGGGGGGGTTCTGGTGGTGGTCACAGGGGGAGGGGGGTTTTGGTGGTAGGAAGGGGAGGAGAGGTTGGAAGGGAGGGGGGTTCCAGTGGGAGGGAGGGGAGGGGAGGGGAGCTCTCATTGGTCACAGGGGGGGTTGGTGGTAGGAAGGGGAGGGGAGGTTGCAAGGGAGGGGGGGGGGTGTTCCAGTGGGAGGGAGGGGAGGTCTCATTATTTTATTTTTTTATTTTAAGTAAGGGGGGGGGAGGTTGCACGGGAGGGGGGTTCAGTGGGAGGGAGAGGAGGTCTCGTTGTTTTATTTTTTTTATTTTAAGTAAGAGTATTTTTATCTTTTTATAAGTCTAGTTAAAGATAATCATAGTTAAATTCACGGATAGTTACGAACAGTTATGACAATAACATCTTTACACAATATAATTAAAGATAGTGACATGTCAGCAAATACGTTTTCATAATGATATTTTTATCATTTCTCTTTTAACAATGATTTATTTGTAACTTTTTTTAAGGGGTCCTAGGAAGTCACAGCTAGAGGGGGGGGGAGGGGGGTTTCTAGTGGGAGGTCAGAGTGGGGAGTGTATCAGCAGGAGGTTACAGGGGGGTCTAATGGTGGTCATAAGGAGGGGGAGGGGGGGGGGAGATTGCCAAGAAGGGGGGTCCAATGGGAGGGAGAGAGGAGGGGAGGTCTGATTATTTTATTTTATTTTATTTTAAGTAAAAATATTTTTATCTTTTCATATGTCTAGTGATGATCATAAATAATTACGATGATGATATTTTTGCACAATATAGTAAAAATAATAATATGCCTACTAATACGTTTCAAGAATGATATTTTTATCATTTTCCTTTTAACAATAATTTATTTGTAAAATCCCTTCTTTTTCTGGGAGAGGGTGCGATTTTAGTCATTGATCCCTGCCTTAGCCAAATCTACTTAATAACAAACTTGTATTTGCAAGCCAAACTTCATGGTTTGTTCTATTTAATTAAACCTTTAAAAATAGAGAAAACAGTATATATATTCATAGAATTTGCTAATTCTTTTACTAACCGGAGAATTAGGCTTGTTTGTGAGAGATTCCGAAGTGAGAATGAGATATTGTCTCTGTATATACCCACATTATCTGTATAGAGACTAAAATGTTATAAGAAATTTAAAAGGTGTTTTCTTCGAGATTAAAATCATCTTTGGTTGAAACATGAATAACTAAAGAGAACCTCCAGACATTACACCCTTCAATTAAACGGTCTTAGTCCTAAACTTTCAGATAAGAAAGGAGATGGCCTAAATTGACAAAGATAACTCTCATTCACAACTCCCTCTAGTTGAGCAAGAGCAATTTTCTGTCACACTAACATTGCTCCGAAGACAAAATTAATAACATCAAACTTATCCTACTAATTTTGATTGTGAGGAATGATAATAATGGTTTAGATGTTTTTTCAATATCGAAGTCCAGACGTTTTGAAATTTGAATGGAAACCACCCTACTTCCAAAAGAGAGGAGAATGCTAAATCCCACATCAGTCATGCATGTGCTGACCAGACATAGACATAAGAGTGTGAAGTCTCTTGTTATTTATATTCAGGAGTATATCATGAACTCACCGCATCGCCCCGCCACTCTGCTATGTTCCTCGTCGTCAAAAAAAAAAAAAAAAAAATCTTCACTTACTGCCAATCAATGGACAAACCAGCTGGTATCAACGCAATTGAGCACCAAGCATTGCCCTAATTAGAAGGTTAACCACTTTGATTAGGATATCTCCATTCAGCACTCTAGGGTCTGTACTCATTTGGGAGTTGTGAGCCAAGTTTTACATACACAAGGGAGTGCTGAACCAACTCCATGAATTGATGGAAATGAGTAAAATAGTTGTGCCCACTAGCTAGCTAGCTACACATAATTGAGTGTTCTCACTGTCATAGATCATATTTTCTTTTAAAGGTCATCTATAATGAATGCACACAACTTTACAACGACAACTGAGTACACAGAAACGGTGCATGCTGTCCTAATCATGCACAATCAAGCGTCCAATTTGATGGGAACCAACCAACTGATGAGATCCTGCCGAGTAGGCAAAAGGAAGATGCTGGATTAAAGGACCAAATCCATTGATTTGATGGACGGGGGTATTGTTTAAGGGGAAGTAGTGGGAGCACAAGAAGACTATAAGGGCCACTTGCAAGACGTGAGTAATATAAAGACTTAGAAGTGCAACGAGATTTAGAGTCATAAGATTAATCTCACATCAGATGTTGAAAAAATAATTAAATATTTATAAGATAGATCTTCACCCCCTTTTTAAGCGAGTAATAAGTTTGATCTTTGACTCCTATCTTATGAGATTGTGGGGGTGAAAAAAAAAAGGCAAATTACGTTTGGTCAGATGTAAACCCACGCGTGTGAGAAAAAAACGTCGGTGTGATCCATGGATCGTTTCTTTACTCTCAAGCACAATTGGCATGTTAAGGCACATAGGATGCCGGGATTCCATTTCCAATTCCACCACCCGTCGCTATCAATCCTGGTCACTACAAATCTCTTCAACCAAGGAATGCTTTTAGCAGTGGCCACATTGACAGCCAGCCGAGAGAAAGAAATTGAAGGAAACAAAAAACAAGAAAAAGGGAAGTCCCCCACAAGTAGCTCAAGAGATGCCCATCCCCGTATTGGAAGAAGAGTACCTTCTTCTTCTTTTTTAGTAATACTCTGTGCATTCTTATTAAGAAACAAGAAATGAAGAAAAGTCCCCCACAATTAGGTCAAAAGATGTCCAACCCGATGGAATAAGAGTGGTTTCTTTTCTTCTTTTTTTTGAGTAATGTGTTGTGCACCTAATCCGGTGCACAAATTAAGATAGATCCATGCATTCTCATTATCTTGAAAAAAATGATGACATGATTATTTTCACAGAGAAAAGTACTCTGTCGGCTTGTAAATCGGTGTATTAAATATAGAGTGCACTCAGATAAAAAATTATATGAATGAAATATTTTATAAGATTTAAATATTTTGTTATATGAATGAAATATTTTATTAAAGAATGTAATATTTTATCTGATTATAAAATTAAATTAATAAAATATTTTGTAGAAATGAAACACTATGTTACATGAATTAAACATTTGTTATAAAAAATTAAGTATTTTATTTGACTGCAAAAATAAATCAATATAATATTTTGATTGTTCCCTGATCAATTTACACCCAAACTAGTCGATCGACTGTTCCCTGATCAAGAGATCATGATGTACACCTAATAATTCTCACTTTTTTTTCATATACGATGGTATATGATATGTACTATTAATTTTTACCTCCTTACTGTATTAATTTGTTGAACTTACTTTCCCACTGGATGCTACGTACGTACATATATATGCTATTCACTCGTACAGGACATGTAAATCTCTACACAGTTTTCTACTTTTTAGGGAGATTTTATGACACACATCAAAGTACAGTTATTTACTCTGCATGTGGTTGGTTTTTTTTCCCAGAAATTTCATGCTAATTAAAAGCTCCTTTTATGTTCTAGCTACACAGTACGTAGTGTCAGGTGGCCAGTCGTCGGTGCATATAACTTCGACACGATCAGAGGGCAGGGAGATGTCGTTCTCAAGTAATAGGTCCATCTTCTGGGGAACAGGTCAGCTATTCACTCGTACTCACTGATATGTGTACAAGAATTATCAATGAAGAGTGCCAGGGCTCCCCCATTCCAAGGACATTTGCCCTCCACCTGCTCAAGGGTAGACTGAGCAGAAGCGCTCCTGGTGCTCTCTTTTTGGCAGTGCAGACACTAGTGACTAGTGAGTGTTTTACACACACACACACACACACACACACACGCACAGAGAGAGAGAGAGAGAGAGAGAGAGAGAGAGAGAGAGAGAGAGAGACCCAAAATGCAGGAACTTGTGTATGCTACCCCTCGTGAAAGCATGTAACATGCAGTGCTTTTCTCAGTCTCGTTGGTGGCAGATCTTCCACTAATTGTAGCATGCCAAGAGGGAACATCATGTTCCCATGGGCAGAAGAAAATTAAAGAAAGGGACGCGTGCATCCGCATGGGCCACGAGCTGGCTGACCAAATGCTGTTCCAATAAGACGTAGCATCTTATCAACAAGAGGGAAGAAAAGATGATATGGACAGCAGACAGTGAGAAGAGAGCAAAAGAAGTGTGTGATCCTCGGAGCTTCCAAGAACAGTACCCCTTTCTCTCTATGGAGTGGTGGTGTGCAGATGTTCAAAGTATTAATTTGTACATCCTCTTTGACGGTAAGAGTGGTTTAAATTTGAGTTCCTTCAATATATATATATAAGTCTTGCTTAGTAGGCCAAAAGCCTTTAAAAAGAAGAAGAAGATGCCGGATTAAAAAAAAAAAAACAACTGTCTTCAATTCACATGTGTGCAGAACAGGTGGTATAGCCATTGTATTGGATCTGAAGACAAGTGGGAGCACGTGAGAAGAATGAGAACCACTTGAAAACAAGTGGCCCGTATCAAGTTGGACAAGAAATATCTCCCTAAAGACTAAAGTTGTGTTTGAGAGTACAACTAATTAATTAAAAACATTAATTAGACATAATTAAATTTAAACCCCGGGAATCTGTTACATTTCACCATGCACACTCATATTTCTTAATTATCATGTATTATTAATTACCTCTTAACAAAACAATGAACGAATCGACAAATTCTCTGTCAAGGGCGGACAAAAGGGAAATAAGACACCGGCAATCACACCTAGCTAGGAAAAAAAAAACAAGAAGGAAAGATACCCACAAGCTCGAAAGATCCCCGTGGAAGATCTAGGAAGGTTTTCAGAGACATTTTCAAAAAGTGTGCGAAAATACCAAACCTTCATATATACGTACGTACGTGTGACTCCTTAGAAACATTATGATATATAAAACCAGTTTTATTATATCAAGTTCGTCGGTGTGTCCCTAGCTGCATGCAAGCACATCTCCGCAGACCAATGAGAGGGCAGGAAGGAGCTGTCGTTATCGACTGATGAGGCTTCTCCGATGGGAAACGGATCAACTCCCCAATTCCATGCATGTGAATTGAAGAGTACCGATGGAGACCCACCTGTTCAAGTACACTATTCCGTTCAAAGGTAGACTGAGAGAAAGGGTTCTCTTTCTGCCCTCCTTTTGAAAGTGGAGACTACTGAGTATTTTGAGGAACAAGTCTCTGTGTGTGTGTGTGTGTGTGTGTGAGAGAGAGAGAGAGAGTCAGGCAGATGCAGAACATTGCTCCCTCCTATGAGGGCAAGTAACATGCAATGCTTAACATCCCATGCATGATCATACTACCCTCGATCTTTTCCACTCTCTCAGTTGCATGGCAAGCCTTCCAATCGTAGCATGCCAACAGGGAACACCCCATGGACAGAAGAAAAGAAGGGACGTGTGCATCTGTATGACCCAGTAGACAGCCGACCAAAATCCTACGTACCCATAACCAGCGTATAATTAATTGAGACATATTATTCACTGCATGCACCCCATCAAAAGAAGAAAAAAAAGAATGCTATGAACTACATTTACACGGTGGAAAAGATAAAAAGAAGTGTATATATATATCTCACTAGTTGCTTTCATTAATTTCAGGTGTTAGAAATAATCTATCAAATGTGTACACATCTTCCTTATAACCAAGAGAGAATTTTAACTTTGGCCTTCTTCAACACTCTTTTTAAGGGAAAATATTTCTATACGGAAATCTGAGTACTCTACCATGCATTCATGTGGATAACATTGTCTGATTTCGAAGCTTTCATATCGAGGAAGTTGCTTAAAACACCCTTTTCTCATGACTTGGAGCATGTGCTCGTACTCAAATTACGTTATGTCGCTGGGTATATATATAAGCCATCATATTTATTCCATTACCAATTAATTAATTAGTCTCCCCTCAATTATCTCTTAGCCCCGTTTTGGTTCGAGATCAAAGATAATCCGATTAACTTTAACTTGTGTTCTTTTTTATTTTGACATGACACTAGATTAAGTTATCTCACCAACCGATAGAGGTGGGATAGTTTAATCTAAATTAATTAAGTCGAATTAAGTCACTTTTAAATAGATTATCTAAATTCGTTCTCGTTAAAATAAAATGATTTAAGATTGAGATAAAATGGAGATAATCTTGAGATAAACCCCAATGACTTGTAAGCAAGACACCAACGTTGCGTTGCATCTCGATCCTGCGAGGATTCCCTTGATGTGAGATCTCATATTAATTATTAATTATGTACGTATCACTCACGTCGCTCTTGCATAAGGAAGGAACGCTTTACACGTGCAAATCTACGTGACATTTTATTATTTTACATGAACAAGATCTTTTCAACCAATATATATATATATATATATATATATGTATATGCGAAAAATGTCATAATTTGTTCAAGTTGGTGTCTACATCTGACCAACCAGACGGCCACCAAGAGGTATTCCTAAAAGTATATAAACGATGACAAGACAGGGTTCGGTGCAACAGGCCTTTCCTCTCGCGTTCCCGTACCGAACGGCGAACGCAAACACCTGGAATTGGAGAAGACAACCACACACCACACACTCCCTTACACGCCTCACCTTGGAGGGAAGGGCGGCGGACGTCCCAAACGCGGGTATCGTCGTTAGGGCTGTCAATGGGCCGGGCCGGCCCGATAGGTCCGCGGGCTTGGCCCGATTTCGGGCCGGGTCGCAAGGTCATTTTCGACCCGCGGACTTTTAGTCGGGTCTAAAAACCCGGCCCGACTTGACCCGCGGGCCGGGCTCGGGCTTTGAGTTCGGCCCGCGGGTCGGCCCGGCCCGTTCTTTTTTTTATTCTCACATCAAAATTTAAAAATTATTTAGTCAAAACTATGTTATTTTACTTAATGATAAATTTTAAAACTCTCTTTTTACACAAATTATGTAATTAATATCAAAATTTTAATTAATTTAATGAGATTATATGTTTTATATTATTTTTATTATTATTTTATTTAAGTTGTCGGGCCGGGCCGGGCCTTAGTCGGGCTTTGAAATTTTTACATAATGTCGGGCCCGACCCGGCCCGACATAAGTCGGGCCCGGGCCGGGCTCGGGCCTTAATGTTGAGAAGTCGGGCCCGGGCCGGGCCGACCTAAGTCCGGCCCGGGCCCGGCCCATTGACAACCCTAATCGTCATCGACCCCAAAAAAGATCGAACATGGTAATTGACCTCCAATAATCTCTGGTGTGTCAGGAGAGCGGGTGGCCCTGCGATATTTTTTAACAAATCCAGTTGATAATTGAATTATCAAATCTGTCCTTAAATATGAGATTTTTACGTATATACTCTCATAAAATTAAGTTTTATCAAATATATCTCACATCCGAACATATTATCATGAATATATTTCATTTAGATAGAAATATTATATTTATACTCTTTTAATTTAGTATCGTCGACGGAGGAGAATATTATGTGAAATATATCATTTACGATTCTACGGTCGTTAAATGTAAGATATATTTGACATAATCAAATTTTACGATTCTACGAATCTACAATCGTGACATTATTCATATTTCAAAGATATTCACGATAATATGCTCCGATGAAAGATATACTTAACAAAATCGAACTTTATAAAGATATATACGTAAAAATCTCTTTAAATATTTCGGAGATTTATCGTGACGTGATTTTATTCGATCTTTTGTTATTTTTTCAAATGTGAAATTGGGTCGACTTATAATTTATTACAATATTCCTGGATACGTATCTCCAAGATGTACGTAAGCATGGCCCAGTGATCGGTTGGAAGATCTATAAAAAGAGAATTCAAAAAAAAGAAGACCAGCATCTCAAACTTACATCCTTCGTCCTTCTAGAAAACAATGAGGTGTCACGTTTCTTTGTTATCTTATGTTGACTTGAGGTCCTTATTAAACTTACATCCAGCTAGCTAGTACTCCATCGAATAATGGGTTGACAAAATATATCACCGTACCATTCACAAGAAATAACTGACAAGTGATGTTGTCTTTAGGTCCGTGCTTTAATGATTCTAAAACTTAATTAAAATGTCTATTAAATCTTGTGAGTTTGTGTTCATTTAAGATGATATATGTAAATGTGGGTTTAAGCTAACTAAAGGGAAGAATAGAGTATAAAAAGATTACTAAATTTCAATAGAATTTTGGGTGATTCTCGTGATGATGTCTTCAGTCAAGTCGTAGAGATTGAGGAGATCTTTCATTTGAGCACAAGAGCAGGTTGATCGGACATTCGTATAAAGAGTTATGATCATTTGAAGATCAGCTGTAAAATAGATATAACACTGTCAAACTAGGTCGACCGATCCCGCGATCGAAATTTTCACTGTGACATATTTTCTCAGAAATGACCCTATGTCTTACCGGTCGACCGACCCAATCGTATTAGTCAATTGATACGATTTTCATGTTTTGACAAAATAAATCTTCGGGCCGTTCGAGGACTCTCTTGCTCCGATTTGAGGAAGGCATAATTGGGTTATTTTGAAGGGAAAGTCTAGGGTACATTGCCCTCAATTGGCTTGGTCTATAAATGCAATCACAAGAGGATTATACGAGATAAATCGTGCAAGAACTAATGTTTGCACCGTCGAGCAAAGACACCACATTATGCTCCAACTTGTTGCTCCGTGCTAAGGGTGTTCAAGAAAAGAGAGAGAGTTGACAGTGGACATCTTCCTAATGCTCTACAAGGCTACAACACTCAAGGGGAGCCACTTTCGAAGCATGAATGCGACTAACATCTCTCAACCTCATTTTTCTTATGTGTTCATTGAGTATCTCTATATAAATTGTGATTTAGTGTGTGTGTGTGTGTGTGTGTGTGTGTGTGTGGGGAAACACACCCGTGTGTGTACGTGGGTGCACCTAGCACCATGTGGAGGGTGCACTTGCAAGCATTTTCTAGTACGTGGTATATCTCACCACGTGGGAGAGTGGAGGTAGGTCTCCAAGAGAAGCCTAAACCATTATAAAAATTATTGTGACATTGTGTGATTGCTCTGTTTCCTCTCACCCCCATTCTATGCGATTGGATTTCGAACAATCTAGTAAGACTCACTTAGGACGTCATTTAAATTACAACAATATTTTAATTTGATTGAAAGTTTTTAAAACCCAATTGTCCCCTCTCTTGGGTTGTCCATATATATCGGGTCAACAAGTAGTACCAAAACTACGGCTCTACATTCATAGGCTTAACCACCTACATAGATTTTTTGTATGGCAACCCGTAGTGGATTAACGCCTCTAGAAGGGCACTATACTCGTCGCCCTCGATTCTTTGATGGGTCGAATTATGCTACAAGAAAAATTGACTTTAGCAACCAACGATATTCGCCGCAAAGCCGTTGCTATTCTGTCGTTGAGATTCCTTGCGACAAATTTCTGACAAATTAGAGACGGAACATGGTCGTCGTTTTTTTTATCACAGATTTTGCAACGGAAAAACAATTAGTCACAAATCAGTCGCACATTAGTGACTGAAATTTTTCTGCCTCAATCCCGTCTCAGAAGGAACAGACGTTTTTCTCAACGACGGATTGATGAGTTTGTCGGAAATCTGTCCCAATTACGTCACTAAATGTTATGACGAAACAAATATTAGTCATAGAATCCATCGCAATGTATTAGAGATGGAAATCATTAGGTTGATCGGACATTCTTAAAAAGAGTTATGATCATTCGAAGATTAGTCACAGAACAGATACAAAACCGTCAGAACAGTGCACCAGTCGATCGATCCTGCGACCGATCCCACGACCAAAATTCCTAGTGTGACATATTTTCTCAAAAATGACCCAATCTATCTTACCGGTCGACTGACCGGTCGTATTAGCCGACTTATTAGTTTATGTATTTTGACAAAGCGAATATTCACACTATTTGAGGGCTCTCTTGCTTCGATTCGAGGAAGGTCTAAAAGGGATATTTTGAAGAAAATGTCTAAGGAATATTACCCTCGATTGACTTGGTCTATAAATACATTTACAAGAGGATTAAACAAGATGAATCGTGCAAGAACTAGGGTTTGCGCCGTAAAGCAAAGATGGTTCATTATGCTCCAACTTGTTGCTCTGTGCTAACGGTGTTTCAGAATAGATAAAGACGCTCGATAGTGGACGTCTTCTTGGTGCTCTACTAAATTATAACACTCAGAGAGAGCATCTCTCCAAGCATGAATCTGGCTACGCCTCTCAACCTCATTTTTCTTATGTGTTCATTCAATATCTCTATATAAATTGTGATTTAGTGTCATTATAAGAAAAATCATAATTTCTAACGCACTAATTCCGTCAAAAATTCGTCGAAAATCTGTTGGGATTGACTTTTTCAACGTATTTTCAACGGATTTCTGACAGAATTAGTGCGTCGATAAATTTAGGCCGTTAATTTCCAACATAATATATTTCTATTGAAAATTCGTCAAAAATTACCGACAAACATATTCCGTCGATATTTATGTCGGTAATTAATACCTTTTAATAATAAAAAATTAATTAATATTTTTGACAAAAATAATCCCGTCGAAAAATACGTCGGTAATATATTCTTTTAATTAATATTAAAAATTATTTTTGACAGATGCCATTATGTCGGAAAAAATTCTGACGGAACTATATTTCGACGTATTTCGTCGGTAATATATAAATTTAATTAATAAAAAATTTAAAAAGATTTTCGACAGAAAAATATTTATGTCAAAAAATACGTCGGAAAAAATTTCGACGGAAATTTATTTCGTCTGCATTTCATCGGTAATATATATATTTAATTAATAAAAATTTTAAAAAATCGACAGAAAAATATTTCTAGTTCTGTCAGAAAAATTTTTAAAAAGGTTTTGACAGAAAAATATTTATGTCAGAAATTACGTCATAAAATTTTTCGACGGAAATAAATGTCATCGATAAAATGTCAGTAATAGATAATAGTGAAATTAAAAATATTTTTGACAAATATTTATCTGTCAGAAAAACATCAATAATTTTCAACGTATTTTTGACAGAATGTCGCAATTCTGTCGAAAATTTCTCTTCATTTATATATATATATTTAAAATTTTAAAAACATGTTTAAAACTATAAGTATACAACACACAACCTACCCAACTCAACATAAAATACGTAATAAACAACATATACAACACATAATAAACAACATCCACACAACGTACAATAAACAACATCCACAAAACATAACTCAATGAATAAAAAAAGTTACAGTTACATTAATTCAAATGTGTCATTTTTTCACAATATCATTAAAAAAATCAAGAGATATCCACTGAATCATCCTCATCCATAGCATCTCCACCATCACCGACGGTAGGAGTATCTTACATCATAGAAATAATATTAAATAGATTTAAATAAAAATAATCAATAATAAATTTAATTAAATATTTTTTTGATTTTCTAAATTCAAAAGTAGATAATATGAAGATGGATTCTTTAAATTAGTTTTGATTTGAGCGTCGAGGTCGGACCGGGTATTCATTTTATATTCCATCAGCTCTCTCAAGTGACACTTCCCACCCATGTTATGTTGGAATAATCGGCACGTCGATCACATCGACATTTCACATTTTGGACTCCGGAAATCCCAGGCCTTAGATTTATTTTAAACTAAAATAGTTTGAAAAGAAATGGATAGTTTGAGCGCCGAGTCCAAACCAGGTATCCAATATTTTAGATTTCGTCAACTCCCCCAAGTCACACTCCCCACCCAGGTCGTGTTGGAACAATCGATATGTCGATCAGATTGATATTTCATATATTGGACCCCGAAATCCCTAACCTTTGATTTATTTCAAACTAAATTAGTTTGGAAATGTCTAGTTTGAGCGCCGAGTCCAAACCAGGTATCCAATATTTTAGATTCCGTCAACTCCCCTAAGTCACACTCCTCACCCAATTCGTGTTGGAATAATCGACATGTCAATCTGATCGATATTTCATATATTAGACTCACGAAACCCCTAATCTTGGATTTATTTCAAACTAAATTAGTTTGGAAATGACTAGTTTGAGCGCTGAGCCCAAAGAAGGTATCTATTTTGGATTCCGTCAACTCTCCCAAGTCACACTCCCCACCCAAGTCATGTTGGAACAATCGATATGTCGATCAGATTGATATTTCATATATTGGACCCCCGAAACCCCTAACCTTTGATTTATTTCAAACTAAATTAGTTTGGAAATGGCTAGTTTGAGCGCCGAGCCCAAACTAGGTATCTATTTTGGATTCCGTCAACTCCCCCAAGTCACACTCCCCACCCAGGTCGTGTTAAAATAATCGCCATGTTGATCAGATCGATATTTTATATATTGGACCCCCGAAACCCCTAACTGTGGATTTATTTGAAACTAAATTAGTTTGGAAATGGCTAGTTTGAGCGCCGAGCCCAAACTGGGTATCCGTTTTAGATTTCATCAGCTCCCCTAAGTCACACTCTCCACCCAGGTCGTGTTGGAATAATAGACACACTGATCAGACCAATATTTTACCTCTTATACCCCCGAAATCCCAGGTCTTTTGTGTTGGATCAATTTTTTAATTTCATGTTTCAAATCTTAGACTCTCAAAGCTGAATTCTTTGAACTAAGTAGTAATATTATAACTCTAAAGTCTACGAAATTAAAAGTTAAATTAAATACTCACACGAGGGGCCGGATTGTGATGTGCTCGAGGGTGCTCCTTGAGTCAAAATCCCCGCATGGGAGAGGAGGGTAACAACCGCCCGGGTAATGCGTGCCTCCATGCATGCCTCAATGCCATCTACCTCATCTGGGACGATGGATCTAATATGGCTCGTAGAAGTGTCGGTGGAGGGAGTAGAGAAGGAACTGCTACTGGGGTAGGACGAAGCTAAGCCAGCACAAGATGCTAGAATGGGGCTGGTGTCCAAGCTCTGCCCAAAACTGTATACTCGTCTTTTCTTCGGTGGGCTAGTTGCTGCTACCCATGTCTCAGGATCTAACTGCGGCCGCTGCGTCTCCTCCTCCCCGTATTTTTCAGTCATATGCCTGTCATATGACTCTTGTAAATTGAATAAAAAATATTATAAATTTCATATTAATCAATCATATTTAAAAATTAAAATAGAAAAGAAATATGTATGTATATAATCTTACCACTGCCGGGCGAGCTGTCTCGCTCACATACTGACCGATCCCCTTCACCTGGTGAACTGTAGCAAATAAATCACGATACAAGACCGTACCACCCCTCTTCTTTTTCTGTTATACATGTTATAGAGAATAAATAAGGACATATAAGAAATAAAATATACTAAAATTAACATTATTACTTACCAATATCTCCTTCTGGGTCGCGAAGAAAATATATCCAGAAGTATGGAGATGCACGTCTAGATGTGACGCACGGGCGACTTTGGCTTTTTCGGATTTGGCTCTCCAATTAGGCTCAGCCCATCTATCAGAGAGGACCTCCCAGTGCTCCCTCCTCATCCATACGGGGCCATGTGCCTTCCAAAGCCCACGGTCCTCACTCCCCCTGGCTGTAGCTTGGGCACAGTCCTGACAGCTGTATAGTTGATGCTTATAATTTACACTTGCTATGGCCTCCCATGCACGTCGAGCTCGTCCGGCGTCAGTTGGCCTCACAAACTGATATCCTGCTGTCAAGAATTCAAATTTTATAAGTTAGTCTATTGAAATTATGGAGTTGGTAAATATGTAATTTAAAAGATTAAATTATATTCCAGGAACTCGTCGTACAATCGATCGCGGATATCCTGAGGAAATTTTTAAAATGACTTATATGGGCCAGGCACATGTCGCATAATAGTGTTGGTAATAAAACGAGAAGCGTCATTGGGCTCTACTTTATCCCTGTAATTATAGATGTTAAAATGATAGCCAACAATTATATAGTTGATGGATAGATAATGAACATAATTCATGAGTTTAAATATTTACCCAAAGACCCAACATGACTTACGCCCCTCCTGCAACACCACCTGCTCGCCCTCATGATGGCTAACAGCATCGTCTGCCGGTTGTGTGCCCGGGTGAGCGGACGAGACAACCATCACAGGTGGTGTGCCCGACGTACCTGTTACAAGTAAAATAGAAGTAGTTAATCAGAATTTAACTCATCATTAAAAAATTATTTATTCAACAAGTAAACATATAGAATTTTCATCATTTTACTAAGAATTTAAATAAACATACCAGTAGAATGTGATGAAAGCGGTGTAGTCTGTAGACCTGGTGCAGAGGCACTCGAACATGTAAATATAAAATATCATGAGTAAAATAAAGTGCATAATTACTACTCATTTATCTAAGAATTTAAATAAACATACCAGCAGTAGGTGGTAGGGGCGGTGTACTCCATGTAACTGGTGCGGAGACATAAAATATCGTTAGTAAAATAAATTGTATGTGTGTGGGGGGGGGGGGGGGGCAAACACGGCTATGTGTGTATGTGGGTGCACCTAACACCGTGTCGAGGGCACGCTTGATAGTGTACTACTTGTGTGTGTGACTTCTAAGCATTTTCCAGTATTTGTACATCTCACTACGTGGGAGAGTGGACGTGTAGGTCTTCAAGACGAGTTGAACCACTATAAAAGGACATGTAGATCTTCAAGAGGAGTTGAACCACTATAAAAAAATTAATCGTCGTATTATTATGTGATTGCTCCATTTCCTCTCACCCCCCATTGTATACGATTTGATTTTGATCAATTTAGTTAGATTCTCTTTGGATATCATTTAAATTGCTACAATATTTTAATTTGATCAAAAAAATTATATCCTAATTCACCCTCCCTCTTGGGTTATCCATATACATCGGGCCAACAAGTGAGAATACAGGTTATGAAGCTTGCATAATAAACCTATTGCAAATTATGTAGGACCACATCCAAAGTCTATTTTATAGATCTATAATGTTATGTGTTTTTTAAAAAATTAATTTTATGGGTTTGATTTGCACTCACTTTTGAGTATCTTCACGGAAAAATAATATAAATGTAAATACTAGGCATATATTAAATAATCATATATCAAAACTAAAGAATTTTGTCTTGAAACAAGTAAGCTGCATTTTTTATATATAGTAATGTTAATTTCATGTTTACATTTATCTTTGCTTTATTTGATATGTATACAAAATCGTTACAAAATACCTAAGCTGGAAGCAGTTACCACTTGAATAAGACAGCTATCGATCACGACCCAACAATTTGTGGTGCATTTTGTTGTAGAAAATGATTTATTAGTGTGTATGCTTCTCTTGCATCATCTAGTCTAGTAAAATTCTTTGACAAACTTTATTTAAAAAGTTATGAAAATTATAATTAATATTTTAACTGTAATAATACTCGATGGATGTGAGTCTAGGGTTTAATAGCTGCGCTATGTTCCTCCTAACCCAAAAAAAATCAATATTGAAACAAACTTGTCAAGGTGATGAGTGAAGACCGAGGACACAGAGGACACAGAGGACAAGAAGGGATTATTAATAGAAGCAAGATATTAAACATTACTCTTATCTATAGTTTGTGAAGATATCTAGTTTAAAATTAATTGCCGTGAGTAGAGAGAAATCAACTTCTTTTGTAAGCGTAGCTATTTTCCCATGCATAATTAAAATGAGAATTAACGATATGAAGCGCTAGTTTAATCACTCGTACTTCATAAGTCTTAGAAGTCTCGTCAAATCCATTTTTTATGCATGTTAAATATTTCACCAATAAAAATCAGATAGATATTAGTCCGAAAGAATTTCTGCTGACTTAATTTACGCATTTATACTTTTAAATTTTTGGATTTAAAACATTCTGGGAACTAGTATGGCAAGATATTTTACATGGCACCGTGTCATCCAATAAAGTTAAGAACACTACAGACAAAGATAATGGCGCATTGTTACAATGAGTTGGTACCATATTTTTTTACCACTCTTTTTGTTATTGATGAAATAGTTTAAAAAATAATTTTAATTTTTAAAATATAAAAAAATAAAAATACATGTCACTATTACTCAAGATAGTAAAGATTAAAGGACATAAAAGTGATGCGGAACCTTTTTCTTAAAGGATACGACGTGAGAGGTATCCGTTGGCTTCCCCATTTGGGAAAAGCGGGCCTCTTTCAAAGGCCTGTTCGGGAGGGCAGCTTTGTCTCGCAGCCGGGTAATTGCCGTCGTGCGCGGGCGGGGACGTCCTAGGTTTGGGACCACTTTGCCATGCCAACGTCGTGCCACGCGTACAGTCTATGAGCTGTACTCCTACCTTAGCGGTCCCCACTCTCCTCCTCCACACCACCAGGTCGGGGACCACTAGACCACAATGAGAGAGAGAGAGAGAGAGAGAGAGAGAGAGAGAGAGAGAGAGAGAGAGAGAGAGAGAGAGAGGGGTAATAAAGCCGGCGACGGCGGAGACACCGAGCCCAGAGATGGGGCCCGTGGCTTGTCCGAAAGCGCTATCTCGGGCCCACCTGTCGAGCTCCTGATATGTGATTGGTTACTGTCGCAGGCGTGCCCTGGCTGGTCCCATGGATGTGGTCCAGACCTATTCTCGCGCCGCGTGTCCATGGGGAATCGGGTCGCCGTCGGGTGCTGGATCCCAAGACGGCGTACTTTTGCCCGTGGCTTTTTTAGAGTTTCCAGAAATTAACGTTCGGTTTCTGGTTAACAACCGCCATTTTAGCTATAGGAAAGGTGCCACATTTTCTATTATTATTTATTACATTTTTAAATGTGATGGTAAAAGAATGAACCCAAGTTCTATACACTTGAATTGAGGGAAAGTTGTACTTTTTTTTTTTGGCAAACAGGCCATACGATATTTCATTCATATCAAATGATAGACATAGTATATGAAAAGATAAAGACCCCAAATCATACAGAAAAGTCATCCTTAACTCAAATCATCGTCAGAGCTACGAGCATACATGGAAGAGAAGGGGGAACTGTAGAGATCAAGAGACGCCTGTCGAGAGAGGGAGCTCTGGAAAACTCCGAAGAAAAGTCAACCGGTGCTGAAGATGACATGTTCTTCCTCGAGGAGCGCATGACTGCTAAACCGCTGTTGCACGAAGCGGTGAGAAAGAGGATGCTCGGGAGGTCAGTATCCAATTGGATACGGGGGGATGAGCACTGAATCTCTGAGCTCCTTCGAGACCGAGGGTAGAGACCCATTACTTGCTTCACGAGGACCGGACCCATTCTCCGTCGAGTGCCCGAGAGAGAGCCCAACCTGCGGGGGGTAGAGCCAGGGAGAAGGGTAGGACAGGGGGAGGGGGAGATGGTAGGCTTCAAAAGGTTTTGGGGGGGGGGGGGATGTTACACATGTGAGGGGAGGTAGAGGAGGGGTGAGGCAGGAAGGCAGAGGGCCAGAGGGGGAGCGGCGATGGCCGAGAGGTGGGGCGGGGGTACAATGCAGGGTGGAGGAATAGGGGGAGGGAAGATAGCAGGCGGAATAGGGAGTGGGGGGTGGAGGGGATAAAGCGGGGCAGGGGGGGACGGCGCACGGGGAGGAGGGGGGGGCGATGGGGGGGTGTGAGGAGGGGGCACGAAGAGATTCGAAGAGGGGGGGGCGGGGGGGAGAGGGGGCGGTGGAGGAAGCCGCCCATGGGGGAGGACGGGAGCAGAACGGCGGGGGGGGGGGATACGTCGGGCGAGAGGGGTAGGGGGGGTAGATTGGGGGGGGGGGCGGGGGGAGGAAAGGGGAGCGGCGGGAGATGGGAGGGGGGTGGGGGGGTTGGCGGAGAGGGGAAAGAATCGGGGTATACCTGGCCAGGAGGAGGGGGAGAGATCCCGACGGGAGCTCCCCCGCCCGACTAGCCACCGGGGCGAAGCCGCCGGTGAAGAAGTCACTGGAACACTTCTGACGACGGTAACCACCGCCCGAGGGCGATGAAGATTCCGAAGGTAAGGTGGGAGCTCCCACCTACCCTCGAGGGAGACCCTACTCGATCCCCTTAATTAGTAAGGTGGGAACGTTGTACTTAAGTTTATTAGTTATAAGATCGCATATATATATTTGAGATGAGATCATGATAGTAATAAAACATATGACTTTGTAATATTATTTTTTTATTAATTTGATGAAATTATTCTCCTTCGATCCCCCTCCTCCAATCCCATAGATAGGGCTATTAAAAGAGGTCGGACCTATCTAGAACTAGAAGATTTGAAAATAGAGATAATTAATTAGTACATCTTTGGCATAGTCAAATAAATGTTACATTATCACATACTCCCCCCCCCCCACCCCCCACCTCGAGCCCCTCGCTGTGAAAACCCCACTGAAAACACTTTGAAAATGGAACATTAAAAATGGAACAAAGCGTTAAAAAATTGTAGATAAAATTGTAAAATAATATCATAATATACAACGTCTTGAAACATTTTAACGGAACAAAGTGTTAAAGAAATGTATCCTCCAACACTTCGTCATTCTCGTAAAAATTCAACCTGATGGTAACGGGAGCTAATGGTAGGCGGCTCCAAGTGAAGAGGAGTAAAAACAAGGAGGGTGAGATAATTAAGGGACGTTCTAATAAGAGAGAGAAAATAAAATGTAAGCCAAGTCAAGGGGCTCTATTTAATTATCCCATGGACACATTTATTTAATAAGAGTCTCATCAAATAATGTTGGCTATAAATGTGACCATGTATGACTTCGCTTGAAATGGGTCAGATCTGATGAAGAAATATTCTGATTCCTGTAAGCACATATGATTAGACACTAATTTTCCACTCATCTATAAGCGATAAATCAGATCGAGGTGGGAAAGTGATCCACGTATCGGTCACTTCTATTCAAATTAAATTTGAATCAGAGTTCGGAGAGGTAAAGATTTGCAACCTAATATTTACACGGCTCAACAACCTATCAAGGTATGCACGGCCTAATAAGTGACAGTCTCAGCAGGACCCACTTACTATGGAACCTCGGTTAAACGGATCAGCACGGCCCATCGAGTCTTGACTCGGTCGCCCGAACAAAGGCCTCCCCATTGCTCGGGAAAAATCTACACGGCAACTGAATCTAGTCATCTGAAGGTGGGTGAATGCTCCCTCAAGGGGTGCCCAAGCCTCGAACTCCCTTCATAGGCGAGAGATATTCCTTATCTTTTATGGATAAGCCTGTCACCAAGACTCCTCGCGGCTAAACACTTATCCCTCATTATCCGAACGGATATTACACTATCCCAGAGAGTTGGAAGTTCAAGAGGATAAAGAGAAGGCAAGAGTCCTTGAATGGTGAGAGCTCTTACTGTGGAGGTAACCTCCCCCCCCTCCCCCGACTTTCGTGTTTCCCCTACTAAAGAAAGGGAGTCGATAGCTATATAATCTCAGGGAACCCCTCCGGAAAGGTAAGTAAAATTCTAGCTATTTCAACTGGTGAATAGTAATCCCGTGTCTTACACCTCTCTTACCTCCTCTTCGCATCTTACTCATACATTTTGCTGACTTAAGCATCAGAGGATTTTCCTCGGAATCACAATCCCGAGTCCCATGATCGCTTCTTTTCTTTTGCAGAACTCTGTTCTAAGGTGACTACGACCCACGATTATCCTAGATCCGACGGTCCACGACTTCATACGAGATCTCACTTCTTCAGCGTCGCTTATGTTACAAGTTAATATCACAATTAATCCATTTACCTTCGTTAGTCATAAGATCTTGATTTTATCTAAAATGTTCCTTATTTAAATTGGTTAAAACCGTAGACTCTTCTTAAACAAAGACATGGCACCAAATAATAGACACAAAATTACCTGATTCTACTTACATAAGTATAATGGTCTCTGTTGAGATTCTTTCAAATAATAAAAAAAGAAGCTAACAATGCCAAAGTCAGCACAGCATAGTAGAAGACAATTTATCTTTGCTATCAGATTTTTAGATTAGATGTATGATGCAAAATTGGACATGCTACGTGGCCATCGTATTCTTCCTCAAAAACGTTTAAGCCATTAACATGCACCCATCCTCTTTCTCGGAAAATGAAGGATGATTTATTTTGGATGTCAATTAGTCAAAAGGCTCAACAATTGAGGGTCATTGCGTGCCGAGCCCCGTGTTAGAGTGTCGAGTCAGAACTCTTTCATTCGTGCGCCTCTGCACGGGATCACACTCTGCCTCAGGAGCGCATCCACTACTCTAGGGGAGCATTCACAGCATCAGGGAAGCATGGCAAGCTTATGCCATCTCCAGGGGAGCATTCGCTGCTCCAGGGGAGTAATCGCTATCCCAGGGGAGCATCCACTGCTCCAGGGGAGCATCCTCAGCTCAGGGGAGCATGGCGAGCATATCGCATCTCCAGGGGAGCATTCGCTGCTCCAGGGGAGCATCTTTCAGTGTCAGGGAAGCATTCGTTACTCCAGGGGAGCATATGATGTCCGGGTCTAGCAGGGAAACACATGCTATCACTGGAGGGCATTCATTGTCCCAGGAGAGCATCACTGGCGTCAGGGAAGCATGCATTGCGGGTTCAAGGCAAGTCGATATCATTTGGGATGCGTCGACCTTGTCTTGGCAATGCATCGACCTTGCCTTGGCAATGCTTTGATCTGTCTGATGGTGGGGGAGCATCTGCAGTCACTGGAGGGCATATTCGGTCCCAGGAGAGCATCCGGGGGGATAGACGAGCATGCACGACTGATGTATCCCGGAAGAGGGTTTCTGTTTAACCGGGGTATTATTATCTTTAATACCTTGACTAATGACGCCCTAATCTCCTAGTATAAAAGGATGGGCTCTCTCTTTGTATTGGAATAAGTCTGTGATTATTTTAGTGGAATCCTGTTGCGGCCGTGGACGTAGGAAGGCATCTTGCCTCCGAACCACGTAAAAAATCTCTGTGTGTTCTTATGTGATTCTTCTTCTCTCCTTCTTCCTCCTCTGCTGGTTGTCCTCCTCGTCTGGGTACTTCGGTTCTATATCCCTAACAACTGGTATCAGAGCCTTATTCTGGTTCGAGGGAGTAGTGGGAGTAATGGCAGCAGATGAAGGAAATGTGAGGATCGACAAGTTCGATGGCAAGGACTTCGGTTTCTGGAAGATGCAGATCGAAGACTACCTGTATCAGAAGAAGCTGTAAGGTTTCGCACAGCACCTACGGGCGACACAGCGGATAACAAAAATTTAATTTGCCCGATCCCGGTATTGTGGAAAGCTTAATCTATGCTCTAATCGGTGTTTCTAATACCCTAATTACGGGTTGCGTGTTTCACCTTGCGCGGAACGACGCTGTCCGCTAAGCCCGATGCAGAGAAACCGAACCGCACAGCTGTACGGCCTCTAGAGCAGATCCACACGGACCCTTGCGCAGCGACGGTACCTCCCCGGCACAACTTTCCCCGGCTCTAACACCTTCTGGAGAGAGAGAGAGCAAGGGGGAGAAAGGGGGAGGCTAATCCTCTCCTTAATGCTTAATGCTTGATTAGCATTAAGGGGGGTTGGAAGGGAGAAGCCAAGAGTTCGAATGAACTCACGTAGATGGCTATATATAGAGTTTAGGTTTATTAGAAAAGGGTTCTAAAAGACCAAAACTGTATATATGTCCTTTCTCATATTATACATATGTATTAAACTCCGTTTACACTCCTTTCCAAAAGGAATTAAATGGAAATAATACATACACTTGTATAATAATTATCCGTCACCCAAGAATCCATTGTGTGTGATCCTCTAGGCCCATAGTCACTCTAGTTTAAGGTCCATTAACTTCTAATTCCCAATTAGAAGTAAATTAAACGTATTCTTCGCTTCTACTAGAGCCGAACAATAGTTTAATTTATTCCGAACCTTTGATCACGTTGGGTCAAGCAAATCCGCGTGATCCTAGATGACCCCGGGTTTAAACCAACCTGTCTGGTACCTGTAAGTCCACAGTTACCGCATCGATATAATCCCTCGCTCATTCTATGAGTCTGGTACGATCGAGGGTACGGTTTCTGTCAAACCCCATGATCGTGCCATTTGACTATGACCTCCTTAAAGTGTATGACGTCCGTTCTAAACGAACTCATACGACCCTGGCCAGGGATTTAACGGAGCGTCAATGTCATGACCCATTAACTGTCTGATATATACCCGACAGTGAGCGATCCCCTCTTGACCATTGATGATCTTCACACGTATCCTGGAGTGGTTAACGACTCGGCAACTCATTACTTATGGTTAAAGTCACTTAGCCAAGTAATTAAACCATTCCAATCCTCGTGTAAGATCCGATCAATGTCTCATGTCAAAGGACCAACGATGCTACTGAGACCGTTGGATCTTCAGTTGACATTAGGTATAATCAACCATCTGAAGATCCAATAGCGGATCAGTTCAGTGCACATCCTCCAAGGACATACACCTACACATATGTGTTGGTGCCCCGCACCAATGACCATGAGACTGGTCACTGACACATCATGTGTACTGGTTTAATAGGTAATCAAAGTCCCCGAGTGATTACCCTCCAACCAGGAACAGTTTAAGGTATGTGTTCATGTAAAGTAAGTCTCATGTTCGAGATCCCATCTCGAGCTGACTTTACAACCACATATCCTAGGGACAACGTAAAGTAACACAATCGCATATTTACGCTCAAACACCACTTTATTAATGAACAAGATCGTACAACTATTGGGCCTACCCGACCCGAAATTGGCCTGTAGCACACCAACACTAACAATCTCCCACTTGAACTACAGCCAATTGCCCACAACTTTGAGGCCCATCTTATCCCGATGACGCTCAAATACAGTCTGTGTCAAAGGCTTAGTCAGTGGCTCTGCTATGTTATCTTCTGACGGTACACGCTCTACCATCACATCTCCACGATCAACAATCTCCCGAATAAGGTGAAAGCGCCTGAGAATATGCTTTGACCTTTGGTGAGATCTCGGTTCCATCGCCTGAGCGATGGCCCCATTATTATCATAAAATAATGGGATGGGAGTTGATATCTCGGGAACTACGCCGAGTTCCAAGATGAATTTCTTCATCCAGACGGTTTCTCCAACTGACTGCCCCTCCATTCAACATGAATACAAATTCAGACATGGATTTGCAATTATCTGGATCTGACTGGAAACTAGAATCTGTGTAAGCTCTAAGCTGTAGGTCCTCTCCTCCATAAAGCAGAAAAAGATCCTTAGCCCTTCGCAGGTACTTCAGGATACCCTTTACTGCCTTCCAGTGCTCTTCGCCTGGATTTGCCTGATATCTACTGACAATGCTTAAAGCATTGGCAACATCAGGTCGTGTACATAGCATTGCATACATGATTGACCCTATCGCCGAAGCATAGGGTACCTTATTCATGTGTGCCACCTCCTCAGAAGTTTTAGGACTCATCCCCTTGGATAGGCAAATTCCATGTCTCATGGGAATGAGACCTCTCTTGGAATTTTCCATCCTAAACCTTTTGAGGATAGTGTCTATGTACATGGATTGGGATAATCCTAGCATCCTTTTAGATCTATCTCGATAGATCCTTATGCCCAGCACATAGGATGCTTCTCCCAAATCCTTCATGGAGAAGGTCTTGGACAACCAAGACTTAGTTGATGTCAACATCGCTACATCATTCCCAATGAGTAAGATGTCATCAACATAAAGGACCAAGAAGGTCACTGAGCTCCCACTGACCTTCTTGTAAACACAGGGTTCATCTTCATTCCGAATGAAGTTGAAAGATTTGACAGCCTCGTCAAATCTTAAGTTCCAGCTTCTAGATGCCTGCTTTAATCCATAAATGGACCTTTGAAGTTTGCATACCTTATTAGGATGTGGCTTGGAAGTGAATCCCTCAGGTTGTACCATGTACACCTCTTCTGACAGGTTTCCATTAAGAAAAGCTGTCTTCACATCCATTTGCCAGATCTCGTAATCCAGGTACGCAGCAATGGCAAGGAGGATTCTGATTGACTTAACCATGGCTACTGGCGAAAACGTCTCGTCATAGTCAATGCCTTGCCTTTGACGATATCCTTTCGCCACTAGTCTAGCCTTGTATGTGTCAACCTGTCCATCTGCACCGATTTTCCTTTTGAAAATCCATTTGCAGCCGATAGGGACCTTCCCTTCGGGTACATCAACTAAGTTCCAAACTTTGTTGGTGTACATGGACTGGATCTCTGAATCCATTGCCTCTTGCCATTTCTCGGAGTCTACACTACGGATCGCCTCCTGGTACGACTGAGGATCATCATCCTCATCGATGCATACCTTAGAGGACCCATCTGAGACATGTCCAACATATCTCTCAGGTTCTCTCGGTAGTCTACCAGATCTCCGTAGTGTCAGTGTTTCACCTTGAATAGGATCAACCGATACAGTCTCATCTAATGAGTGTGTGTCTATGGGTTGTGGTTCTTGGACCTCGTCCAATTCTATCTGGCTCCCACTGTTTTTCTGGAGTAGATATTCTCTTTCCAGAAATACAGCTCTCTTGGCCACTAAGACCCTTTGCTCAGAAGGGTGATAGAAATAATATCCAAACGTCTCCTTTGGATATCCCACAAACCTACACTTATCGGTTCTTGACTCAAGCTTATCACTCTCGTTCTTCTTTACATGAGCAGGACACCCCCAAATTTTAATGTGATTAAAATTTGGTTTCCTGCCCTTCCATATCTCATATGGAATAGAAGGAACTGATTTACTTGATATCCTATTCAATAAATAAGCCGCAGTCTCTAATGCATAGCCCCAGAGAGACAAGGGTAGTCCTGACATAGACATCATGGATCGGACCATGTCTAACAAGGTCCTGTTTCTCCTCTCGGATACACCATTGTGCTGTGGTGTATACGGTGGTGTCCACTGAGAAACTATTCCATGGTCTTTAAGATAAGAAGTGAATTCATGGCTTAAATATTCACCTCCTCGATCCGATCGAAGAGCCTTAATACTTTTGCCAGTCTGTTTCTCTACTTCATTCTTGTATTCCTTAAACTTCTCAAAGGCTTGTGACTTATGTCTCATTAAATACACATAGCCATATCTAGAGAAGTCATCAATAAAAGAAATGAAATAGAGATAACCTCCTTTTGCTTCTATGGACATGGGTCCACACACATCCGAGTGTATGAGCTCGAGAAGGTCAACAGCCCTCTCTCCATGTCCACCAAAGGGAGCCTTAGTCATTTTCCCCATGAGACACGACTCACAGGTATCAAATGGCTTGTATTCGAATGAATTCAAATACCCATTTGAGTGTAAGTGAGAGACTCTTTTCTCACCTACATGACCGAGTCTGCAATGCCATAGATATGCAGAATTCACTTCATCAGCATTAGAAATTTGCATAACATTAGAACGTGTATCTAATACATATAGACCATTGACCAATGAACCATTGGCTATAACCAAACCATTATTCATTATAGAGCACCCAGTGCTATTAAAAGCCAATGTATATCCAATGTTATACAAGCCAGAGATTGAAATAATATTCTTAATAATATTAGGAACATAATAACAGTCATTCAGCTCCAGAATGACTCCTGAAGGTAAACTGAGGCGTGCAGTCCCGACAGCTTTGGCAGCAACTAAAGCTCCATTGCCCATCCTCAGTTCAATCTCCTTTTTGCCCAATCGCCTTCTATTTGCCAGCACCTGCATAGAATTGCAGATATGAGATGCACATCCAGTATCCAATACCCATGATGTGGATTCCATATATGACAAATTAAGGTCTATGACAAAAATACCTTCATTTAGAATTGCCTTGCAATTCCTTTTCCAATGCCCAGTTTCCCCGCATCGAAAACATTTGTCTTCCTTTTCATTCTTCTTGCCCTTCCCTTTGTCAACCTTGACGTGCTGCTTACCCGTGGCCTTTTTCTTTCCCTTCCCTTTGTTACTTGTGGTGGATATTTGGGTTGCCTTCCTTTTCTTGTTGGCCCGGCCAACAATCATTACAGACGAAGATGGTTTATCTTTCTGCATGGTTCCTTCAGCACTCTTTAACATATTGAGCAGCTCCGGGAGAGTTGCTTCAATCCTGTTCATGTTAAAGTTCATGATGAAGGAAGAAAAGGAATCGGGCAATGACTGGAGTATAAGATCAATGCATAGTTCAAGATCCAACTTGAACCCCAATGCATTGAGTCTTTCAATCCACTCCATCATTTTCAGTACATGAGCCTGTACTGAAGAACCCTCAGACATCCGTGTCCTGAAAAGCCTTTTGGAGATGTCATACCTCTCAATCCTACCCTGCTCCCCGAAGAGCTGGCGTAGATTGAGAAGTATACTTCTACAATCAGTCTTTTCAAATTGCCTCTGTAGCTCGGGAGCCATAGAGGCCAACATGTAACATTGGGCTAGGGAGGAGTCCTCAGACCACTTGGCATAAGCCAGTAACTCGCCCTCGTCGGCATCAGGAGCTGGCTCAGAATGAACCGTGTCCAACACGTACGCTATCTTTTCGGCGGTAAGGACTATGCGTAGATTACGCAGCCAATCCGAGTAGTTCGGTCCAATTAATCTATTTGCATCCAAGATGCCGCGGAGGGGGTTGGACGACGACATTGTAATCTGGATAAGAAATAAAAGACAACTTAGCATGTGTTCAAATTCTAACTTAGATGTGGTTTTCTATCTTAGTTAGTCCCACTATTTTTCGATCGGACTATATAACCCTCAGTATATAGAACGGGAGATCAACGAGATCAACCTAGTGGGTCGGAATCCCAACGAGACTAATGTACGACCTTGTGGAAAGCACAACAAGCCATACACCATCTCAAGGGCAGTCAACAAGCACTTGCATCTAATGCAATATCCGATATTCGGCCCCCGAGAAATCATCCCCTTGTGGAAAGCACAACAAAGGATATTCTCGGTTAGATCTAACCATCATTACTACATAGCAATAAGTTCATGACCCGACCCTTGTGGAAAGCACAACAAGGCCGAGTTCAATTCCTCACTCCATTGAGGCCGAGCCTTGGAGTTTAATCCCGCCCCCAAACTCATGGACCTTGTGGAAAGCACAACAAATCCATGAAATGAAGACGTTCATTCACTCCACAATGATGGAGGGCCACGACGACTCCTAGAGCCACGCTTACCAGATCTAAAATTTAAACGCGAGGGAATTTAATTTTATCTTGATCTCACCCTAGGTGGTAATATAAATATATCCAATATATTTACCGTACCTAGTAGTTTGCACAAAATAAATGCATCCAATGCAAAAATGAACGCAAGTGATCATGGACTTTAACCCTAATGTAACTAAGACATCCGGCCCGCTTCCGAAGCAGCTGGATCGTCCTCGTCGGGTGTGCTCCACGCTTTCAATCGCCGACGCCGCATTAATTACAACTTTTACACGGCACGCAGGCCGGAAAAATTAAATTACATGTGACTCAAATTCCAGCAGCCCTTAGGGCGAGTACAACAATGGAGGAAGATAGAAGTACATTGGAATTTTAACAGAGAGAGAAAGGAGGTTCGCAGACCCCAATTAATTACATTAATCCAAGTCCATGATCACTTGCCAACCCATTCAAATAAAATCAATCAAGGGTTATTTTCTGAAAATAATCCTTACTTTTGAATTTAATAATGGGATGTGCAAACAAAAACAGGCTAGCTTTGTTTAATTTTAAAAATCAAAGCATGATTAACTAAAATTAAACATACAAGCAGGCCAATACAAGGTAAATAAAGTAACGCACGTAAAGAACCATCATTTTCTACAGGGGCATCTAATTGAGATAATTAATTAAATTTAAATTTAAATTTAATTATCCAATAATCAAATTTAAATTCAAAATTTAAACATGCCAATAATTTAAATTTAAATTCAAACTAATTATCCAATAATTTTTGTTTGAAAATAAATTTAAAATAATGCAATTATCCTCAATTAGTAATTTTCTAAAATTCAAAATTCGAATTTAACAATTATCTAATAATTAAAAATTCAAATAATTGAATTTTTCACATTTAACTTCAATAAAATTTAAAATTTGAATTTTTTAATTATCTAATAATTAAAAATTCAAAAACTTAAATTTTACTGAAGTAACTTCAATTATTACCATTTTATCTCATGGTAAATAGTAATTATCTCACCTCGGTAAATTCAGCACGGTTAAATAAAAATTAACTTTTGACATTTACCATCGAGATAACACAATTAACCTACTAGATAAAATTTTATTTAATTTACTGAGCATTTTAATATATATATCTAATATATATATAATTTTACTGGAGCACAGTAAATTAAACAGGTTAACAGCAATTTTTTTTAAAAAAAAAATTAAAAAAATGCTTTTTTTTTTAATACCGCCGGGTCAACCCCGCGCGCGCGGGCGCCGCCCGCGCGCGCGGGCGTTGACCCCCGCGTGGGCGGCGCCCGCCCACGCGGGTGCGCCCGCCGGCGCACTGCGCCCAGAGGCGCAGTGCGCCCGGCGGGAAGCCCAAAAAAAATCTTTTTTTTTTAATTTTTTTTTTAAAAAAAATTACTGTTTAGATGTTCATCATCCAGGAAGAACAGAGATCTTTAAATCTCTTTCTACAAATTATAATTGAAGATTTTAATGCCCCTAAAGCATGGTTCTAAACGGCGATAAAAACACCGACCAGAGCGCGAACCTGGCTCTGATACCACTGTAAGGTTTCGCACAGCACCTACGGGCGACGCAGCGGATAACAAAAATTTAATTTGCCCGATCCCGGTATTGTGGAAAGCTTAATCTATGCTCTAATCGGTGTTTCTAATACCCTAATTACGGGTTGCGTGTTTCACCTTGCGCGGAACGACGCTGTCCGCTAAGCCCGATGCAGAGAAACCGAACCGCACAGCTGTACGGCCTCTAGAGCAGATCCACACGGACCCTTGCGCAGCGACGGTACCTCCCCGGCACAACTTTCCCCGGCTCTAACACCTTCTGGAGAGAGAGAGAGCAAGGGGGAGAAAGGGGGAGGCTAATCCTCTCCTTAATGCTTAATGCTTGATTAGCATTAAGGGGGGTTGGAAGGGAGAAGCCAAGAGTTCGAATGAACTCACGTAGATGGCTATATATAGAGTTTAGGTTTATTAGAAAAGGGTTCTAAAAGACCAAAACTGTATATATGTCCTTTCTCATATTATACATATGTATTAAACTCCGTTTACACTCCTTTCCAAAAGGAATTAAATGGAAATAATACATACACTTGTATAATAATTATCCGTCACCCAAGAATCCATTGTGTGTGATCCTCTAGGCCCATAGTCACTCTAGTTTAAGGTCCATTAACTTCTAATTCCCAATTAGAAGTAAATTAAACGTATTCTTCGCTTCTACAAGAGCCGAATAATAGTTTAATTTATTCCGAACCTTTGATCACGTTGGGTCAAGCAAATCCGCGTGATCCTAGATGACGCCGGGTTTAAACCAGCCTGTCTGGTACCTGTAAGTCCACAGTTACCGCATCGATATAATCCCTCGCTCATTCTATGAGTCTGGTACGATCGAGGGTACGGTTTCTGTCAAACCCCATGATCGTGCCATTTGACTATGACCTCCTTAAAGTGTATGACGTCCGTTCTAAACGAACTCATACGACCCTGGCCAGGGATTTAACGGAGCGTCAATGTCATGACCCATTAACTGTCTGATATATACCCGACAGTGAGCGATCCCCTCTTGACCATTGATGATCTTCACACGTATCCTGGAGTGGTTAACGACTCGGCAACTCATGACTTATGGTTAAAGTCACTTAGCCAAGTAATTAAACCATTCCAGTCCTCGTGTAAGATCCGATCAATGTCTCAGGTCAAAGGACCAACGATGCTACTGAGACCGTTGGATCTTCAGTTGACATTAGGTATAATCAACCATCTGAAGATCCAATAGCGGATCAGTTCAGTGCACATCCTCCAAGGACATACACCTACACATATGTGTTGGTGCCCCGCACCAATGACCATGAGACTGGTCACTGACACATCATGTGTACTGGTTTAATAGGTAATCAAAGTCCCCGAGTGATTACCCTCCAACCAGGAACAGTTTAAGGTATGTGTTCATGTAAAGTAAGTCTCATGTTCGAGATCCCATCTCGAGCTGACTTTACAACCACATATCCTAGGGACAACGTAAAATAACACAATCGCATATTTACGCTCAAACACCACTTTATTAATGAACAAGATCGTACAACTATTGGGCCTACCCGACCCGAAATTGGCCTGTAGCACACCAACACTAACAGAAGCTGCATGAGCCGCTTCTTGGAACGATGTCGGAAGGGACGAAGAAAGAATATTGGGATCTACTAGACAGACAAGCACTCAGAGTTGTTCGCTTAACGTTGGCCAGAAATGTCGCCTTCAACATCGTGAACGAGAAGACCACGACAGGATTGATGAAGGCGCTATCAAATATGTATGAAAAGCCCTCAGCTTCAAACAAGGTATATTTGATACGTCGCTTATTTAATCTGAAGATGGCCGAAGGTGCTTCTGTTACAGACCACATCAATGAATTCAATGTGATTACAACTCAGTTAAGTTCTGTAGAAATAAACTTTGATGATGAGATTAGGGCCTTGATTCTTTTATCCTCCTTACCTGAAAGTTGGGGTGCAACTGTGACGGCTGTAAGTAGTTCTTCTGGTTCTAGCAAATTGAAGCTTAATGAGGTACGAGACTTGATTCTAAGCGAAGATATTCGCAGAAGGGAATCCAGTGAAGTCTCAGGTTCTGCTCTGAATACAGAGAGCAGGGGAAGAACAAACCAGCGCGGACAAAATAGGAGCAGATCCAAATCTAAGAAAAGGAGTCAGTCTAAGCCCCGCGGAGATGGCTGTTGGAATTGTGGTAAGAAAGGACATTTGAAAAGGGACTGTAGACTCCTAAAGAAAAAGAATCAGAGTCAGAAACAAGAAGAAGATTATGCGAATGCTACGACAGAAGAGGTCCATGATGCACTTATCTTAAGTGTTAATAGTCCCATTGAATCATGGATTCTAGACTCCAGAGCATCCTTCCACTCTACCTCACATAAAGAAAATATGCAAAATTATGTTGCTGGAAACTTTGGGAAGGTTTATCTTGCTGACGATGAGCCATTAGACATTGTGGGGAAGGGTGATGTTCAGTTAAAGATAACAAACGGGACTATGTGGAATTTGAAGAATGTAAGACATATTCCAGGTTTGAGAAGAAATTTGATCTCCATTGGTCAACTTGATGATGAAGGATATGTCACTACCTTTGTTAGTGGGTGCTGGAATATAACCAAAGGTGCCATGGTTATAGCACGAGGTAACAAGATTGGAACTCTTTATATGACTGCAAATAACAAAGATACAGTAGCAGTGGCAAAGTCAGAAGTTGAATCCAAGACTTGACATTGCCGACTTGGACACATGAGTGAGAAAGGAATGAAGGTGCTGGCAGCAAAAGAGAAGTTGGGTGATTTGAAGTCCATAGACATTGGGCTATGCGAAGACTGTATCTTCGGAAAGTAGAAAAGAGTCACTTTCTCCAAAGCTGGAAGAAGTGCTAAGCCAGAAAGGTTAGAACTTGTACACACAGATATGTGGGGACCAGCTCCTGTTCGATCTCTTGGAGGCTCACTCTATTATGTCACATTCATCGATGATTCTACTCAGAAGGTATGTGTTTATTTTCTTAAAAAAAAATCTGATGTTTTCTCTACCTTTGTCAAGTGGAAGGCAGAAGTGGAGAATCAAACCGGTGCAAAGATCAAGTGTCTGAGGTCTGACAATGGTGGAGAATACAGCAGCAAGGAATTCAAAGATTTCTGTGCACTGCATGGTATTCATATGGAGAAAACAATTCCAAATACTCCACAACAGCATGGGGTTGCTGAACGCATGAACAGAACCCTGAATGAGAGAGCTAGGAGCATGAGATTACATGCTGGCCTACCGAAGATCTTTGGGGCAGATGCTATCAGCTGTGCGGCTTACCTGATTAATAGAGGACCTAGTGTTCCTCTAAATGGTGAGATACCAGAAGAGGCTTGGACCGGTAAGCAGGTAATTCTTTCACACTTAAGGGTATTTGGTTGTGTTTCATATGTGCATATTGATTCCAATGACAGAGATAAGTTGGACCCCAAGTCAAAAATGTGTTTTTTCATTGGATATGGTTCTGATGATTTTGGATACCGTTTCTGGGATAATGAGAATAGGAAAATCATTAGAGAAAGGAATGTTATATTCAATGAGAATTTATTATACAAGGATAGATCTGTCATGAAATCTGAAGATGCATGTCAAGAATCTCATAAATCTGAACATGTTGAGTTGGAGGAAATTTTAGAAGATGATGTGTTGAAGGGATTTCAAGGAAATCCTGAAAACACTGTAGTGTAACCAGAGTTTATCACACCCGAGGTTCAACCAAGAAGATCAAGCAGATTGCCTAAACCGACTGAGCGATTTTCTCCTTCTTTGTACTATTTGTTGTTGACTGATGCTGGTGAACCTGAGTGTTTTGATGAAGCTACGCAGGTGGAAGATTCTATCAAGTGAGAGTTGGCAATGAAAGATGAGATAAACTCCTTACACAAGAATAAAACTTGGGTGTTGACTGAACTACCACCTGGCAAGAAAGCTTTGCACAATAAATGGGTTTATCGGATAAAAGAAGAACATGATGGCAGCAAGAGGTACAAAGCAAGGTTGGTTGTGAAAGGCTTCCAACAGAAGGAAGGTATTGATTATACTGAAATTTTCTCTCCAGTTGTCAAGCTAACTACCATTAGACTGGTGTTGAGTATTGTTACTACTGAAAACCTACACCTAGAACAACTTGATGTTCAGACTGCTTTCCTCCATGACAATTTGGAGGAGGACATCTATATGACACAACCGGAAGGTTTCCATGAACATGGTAAAGAAAATCTTGTTTGTAAATTAAACAAAAGTTTATATGGTCTGAAGTAAGCCCCCAGACAATGGTACAAAAAGTTTGATGGATTTATATGTAACAATGGTTTCATTAGATGCAATATGGACCATTGTTGTTATCTGAAGAAGTTTGATAATTGTTACATCATACTACTGTTGTATGTGGATGATATGCTAATTGCAGGATCAAGCATGACAGAGATTAGCAATCTGAAAATGTAATTATCAAAGGAATTTGCTATGAAGGACTTAGGAGCAGCAAAGTAAATTCTTGGCATGAGAATTGCGAGGGATAGAACAGCTGGTATTATGAAGTTATCTTAAGAAAGTTACATCCAGAAGGTGTTGAGCAGGTTCAACATGGAAGATGTAAAATCAGTTAACACCCCTCTAGCAAGTCACTTCAAGCTGTCTAAAAGGCAGTCACCAAAGTCTGCTGAAGAATGTGAGTCCATGAAGAAAATTCCTTATGCATCAACTGTAGGAAGTCTGATGTATGCCATGATTTGTACCAGGCCGGACATAGCACATGCAGTGGGAGTTGTGAGCAAATATATGGTAGATCCGGGGATTCTGAGATACCTAAAAGGCACCTCATGCAAGTCACTTTGTTTCAGAAAAAATGATGTTATCTTACAAGGTTTTGTTGATTCAGATCTTGGTGGTGATCTGGACACTAGAAGAAGTACCACTGGCTATGTTTATACCTTGGGTGGCATTGTAGTGAGTTGGGTTTCAAAACTTCAGAAGGTTGTTGCTCTCTCAACAACAGAAGCAGAGTATGTTGCTATTTCTGAAGTTAGCAAAGAGATGGTATGACTGAAAAATTTTCTGAAGGAGTTGGGCAAGGAACAAAGTAACAGTGTGCTGTTTTGTGACAGTCAAAGTGCAATTCACCTTGTCAAGAACCCAGTCTTTCATGCAAGTACTAAGCACATGCAATTGAAATATCACTTCATTCGTGGTCTGCTTGAAGATAATATTTTACTGCTGGAGAAAATACTTGGTGCAGAGAACCCAGCAAACATGTTCACCAAGGTGGTTACCACAGAGAAACTGAGGCTGTGCAAGTCCTCAGTTGGCCTCCATGGATGATTGATGGAGGGCTGCCGTAGCAGTATTTCCATTGTCATATTGAGCATGGTTAATACAGTGAGAGGTTTACCTTTCTTTGGAGTTTAGACTCCAAGTGGGAGATTGTTAGAGTGTAGAGTCAGAACTCTTTCATTCGTGCGCCTCTGCACGGGATCACACTCTGCCTCAGGAGCGCATCCACTGCTCCAGGGGAGCATTCACAGCATCAGGGAAGCATGGCGAGCTTATGCCATCTCCAGGAGAGCATTCGCTACTCCAGGGGAGCAATCGCTGCCCCAGGGGAGCATCCACTGCTCCAGGGGAGCATCCTCAGCTCAGGGGAGCATGGCAAGCATATCGCATCTCCAGGGGAGCATTCGCTGCTCCAAGGGAGCATCTTTCAGTGCCAGGGAAGCATTCGTTACTCCAGGGGAGCATATGCTGTCCGGGTCTAGCAGGGAAGCACATGCTGTCACTGGAGGGCATTCATTGTCCCAGGAGAGCATCACTGGCGTCAGGGAAGCATGCATTGCGGGTTCAAGGCAAGTCGATATCACTTGGGATGCGTCGACCTTGTCTTGACAATGCGTCGACCTTGCCTTGGCAATGCTTTGATCTGCCTGATGGTGGGGGAGCATCTGCAGTCGCTGGAGGGCATACTCAGTCCTAGGATAGCATCCGGGGGGATAGACGAGCATGCGCGACTGATGTATCCCGGAAGAGGGTTTCTGTTTAACCGGGGTATTATTGTCTTTAATATCCTGACTAATGACGCCTTAATCTCCTAGTATAAAAGGATGGGCTCTCTCTTTGTATTGGAATAAGTCTGTGATTATCTTAGTGGAATCCTGTTGCGGCCGTGGACGTAGGAAGGCATCTTACCTCCGAACCACGTAAAAAATCCCTGTGTGTTCTTGTGTGATTCTTCTTCTCTCCTTCTTCCTCCTCTGCTGGTTGTCCTCCTCGTCTGGGTACTCCGGTTCTATATCCCTAACACCCCGTCTCCTCCGGTCGCGGGAGACCCCCGCGGAACGGTTGGTGGGGGGGAGCTCCCGCTGGGAACTCCCCCCCCCCCTCTCCTTCTCCTCCATTGGAGGTTTTTGTCAGAAGAGAGACACCCCTCACCACATCTCGGTGGTGGCTCTGCACGCTGGTTCGTCCAGCAGAATCTTCACCGGCGGCCCCGGCTCCAGTGGTTTTGTTGGGTGAGGGGAGCCCCCGTAGGGAACTGTCCCCCACCCCAGGTGTGTTCCATGTTTCCCCCCCATCCGTCGATCTCCGCCTCCCTCTGGCCCTCCCCCCCTCTTTTTCTCTCCCCCGTTCTTCCCCTCCTCTCTGTGGCCCACCGCCCCCCCACTTCTCTCCACTCGTCTCCCCTCTTCTCTCCGCCGATCCTCCGCCCCACCCTCCTCTTTCCCCCAGCTCCCCCCCTTTTTTTCTCTCTCCGCCGACCCCCGACCTCCCACCTCTTCCCCCCCTCCCCCCGTCCCCCCCTCCGCCGGCCCTCCTCCCCCCCACCTCTTCCCCCGACCCCCGAGCACGCAGTCGATCGGCCCCGCCATCCCACCCGACCCCCTTCCTCTCTCCGCCAGTTCTCCGCCCCCCCCTCCACCCCTCTCCCCCAACCCCCGGCCCTCCGCCCCTTCCCTGCCTCCCCCCTGCTTTTCCCCCTCCCTCCTCGACCTCAGTCCCCCACCCCCGTAGATCTCTCCCCCTGAGCGCCGTCCCCCCCCCATCTGCTCCTCGTTATCCCCCCCCTACCCTCCTCTACCTCCCCCCGCCCGCCGTCCCCGCCTCCTGCCACCGCCGTCCACCTCAGTCCTCTTGTCTTCCAGCCCCACCGTGTAAGTCTCCCCTAACCCTTTTGAAGCCCACCATCCCCCTCCTCACTGTCTCTGGTCCTATCTCCCACTAGTTTGGGCATTCTCTCGGGCATCGTCGAAAATGGGTCAGGTCCTCGTGATGCAGGTTATGGGTCTCTTCTCTCGGTTTCGAAGAAGCTCGGAGATACAGTGATTTCCTCCCGTATCCAACCAGATATCGGCCTCCCGAGTATTCTCTTCTCACCGCTTCATACAAGAGCGGTTCGGCAGCCATGCGCGCCTCGAGGAAGAACTCAGCCACCTTCAGCATCGGCTGGCTCTTCTTCGATTTCCCTGGAGCTCCCACCCTTGGTGGTCGCCTTTGTTATACAATGTTCCCCATTATCCTCTCTGTATGTACGTCGCTATGGCGACAACTTGGGCCAAGTATGGTTTATATGTACGATTTGGGTTTTCAACTTTCTCATGTAATCTGCTAGTTTGGTATGAATAAAATTTGGGCTGGTATGTTTTCAAAAAAAATAATGATTATTAGTGCAATGTCCACGGTGTTCTGCTTGTGTTTCTGTGGGTTCTGGAGCATGTATGTGAATATTTATATTTTAAATAATACATCTTTTGATCTATCAAAAAATAATTATTAAAAATAGTTCAGAGTCAAGATGGCGTGACGGACGAGTCACACCTTTTTTGGATTTTTCGCGCCAAAAAGATCTGAATTTTGAAATTTTAAAACCTAAAATTTAATTTTCTAAATTTTTAAACCTAAAAATCTAAACCATATATAACCCCCACCCCTCCTCTCTCTTCCCTCATTTCTCTCCTCTCCCTATATCGTTCTCTTCCTCCTCTCCTTCCCTCCTCCATCGGCCGACGACAGGTGTGGAGGGACAAGGCGGCTAGGCAATGGCCGCGGCAGGTGGCAAGATCGGGGGGGAGGCCGTGGGGGTGGCGCGGGTGCAAGTTCGTGCATGGGGATGGCAAACGAGTGCAAGATTTGGCATCTCTGGTGAGTTTCGACGTAGGAAAACTTCGTGAGAGATAGGGGGATGGATCTAGTACCTTCCTATGTTAATTCCCCATGATTTCGTGTCGAGGTGGTGCCGTGCGAGGATTTATTTCAAGTTTTGAGGAAAAAACATGCTCAGAGTTGCAAGACAGATTTCGAACGATCCGAGCCTCGATTCGTAGGTAGATTTATTTTCTTTTTAGGAGTTGAATGTCGAGGAGTGGTTCCCGTTGTTTTTCCCCTAGTAGGAGGCGAGTTCTATCTAGGCAACCCCACTGTTGGGCGGCCAGATCGATGGCTGTCGGGGGTTGAATGCCTTGCCCAATTGAGTGGCCATTTCTCGGTGGCCAGGAATGTGGTCACCCAGTTTGCTAGGCGGCCATGTCTTTTGCCACCTAGTGTTGTGTTGGGTGGCCAACTATGTGGCCGCCTAGGGGGAAGGTGGCCTTTGCATTTCACTACCATGCGGTTGGGTGAGAAGACGTCTATGCGTAAGATAGACGGTGCAGTGTAAGACGTCAGCAGATACATCCAGATGTGCTTCTAGTGAGTGATTTCTCCCGTTACTCGAGCGGTTGTTCTCCCGACGGTTGGGGTAGTGGTTTCTTGACAGGGAGGTCGTGGTCCTCCCGAGAGTTGAGATAGTGACTTTCCCGACCGTGAGGTTATGGTTCCTAGCGTTGGTTTGTGTGTAGGTGGGTTTCCTCCGACACGTGTAGGCGTAGTATAGTGGGTTTACCAGTGATCGTGGTTTCCCTATGCTTGACGTGTCGTGTGGCCTGTGTGAGGCATGTGCGATAGTGTAGTTTACTTTCTGCTCATTTTGGCTCACTATCATCACTGTTGTTATTAGTTGTTGTTGCTATTGTTTAGTGTTGTGGGGATCCATAGAACTCCTATTGAGCCAATAAGATGAGGCTTATCACTTTTCTTTCAGGTGTGATGTTCCTCCATGTGGTTCAAAGATCCGACAAAGCGTCAGAGGAGTTTCTCAGATGCCAGCGTGCTAGAGCTAGGTATGTCCCGAGGTTATGTACTTTTATTTTCTTCTTGACTATATTTTTTGGACTTGTATTCTAGACTGTAAATTGTATAATTGTAATAAATGTAAAATTTAATTCCTGGAATTTAATTTCTATATTTATTTTAGATTCTTGTGCACTTCTACAACGTTAATCTAACCCTTCCAAACACTATAGCTCGTGGGTGGTAGGTCAGGATTCGGGTCGCACCGGTTATTTTTTGGTACTCAGATCTTGGGTCGTTATACTTAGTACTTGGGTCGTTATACTTAGTACTTGGGTCTACAGCCCATTAATGGCAACCCCTGAGCGCACAGTCTAAGCCCTGCTCGAACTTGGACGGCCTGCGGCTGGCCCACACAAAGAACCCACCTGGAGTGGGATTGTGGTGGATTAGGGAAGGAGGCATTTTCTCCTTTTGATCTCCAAGTTAGGCTTGGACTCCGCCTTGAGTTGGCTGCCCTCTCACCTCTCTTAGTCCCATTGAGGCTCTGACACCTTAGGATGGAAGGGAACTCCTCCATGTCCAAGCATGAAATGGACTCCACTTCTTGGATGGTTTTACTACCTCCTACACTTTATAAACAAGAGGATAGGGGGAGGGGAAGCAATAGATGCTCTATAGTTCCCTGTAACGACTCAAGATCCGAATATCGAGTCAAATCCGATACCATTCGTATCCTTTGCTGCCACCCACGAGTTGGGAAGCTCAGAAAGGTCATTTGGAGTGTTGTGGTTATGCATTGAAATTCTAAACAATAGCAGGAAATAAGTTACATGATTAATATATAACTGGCAGAAATAAAATTAACATGTTACAATAATTAATATAACTACAGAGTCCAATCCACAAGTACAGTCAACAAAAAAGAAACGTACTTTGCTACGGGGCACATCCCGGCACTGACAAGCTGGCGTACTACTGGTCCTCCGATCGGAAAGCTCCACCTCTAAGAGAAGCGCTACACCTGAAAAGTAGGGAGTGAGCCTCATCTCATTGGCTCATTAGGGGTCCCACGGATCCCCACCATAATGAAAGCGGTAAGCAGTAACAACAGTAGCAATGACAATACATCAATAACAACAACTGCTACAGATGCAGCTAGAACGGTAAGTGGAGGAACTATGAAGCCTCTATGCTAACCCAATTCTTAATAACGAAACCACGACCTCTAGTCGAGATCTCTGACCTAGAGGGAAACTGCAGTCCTACTACCGAGAGAAAATCCCACGATGATACAGTTGTAACAATCCGCTCCTGCTGACGGAACCACCGACAAGGCGACATAGCCACACACACACACACACACACACACACAACCTCCACCCTCGGGAGGACATCTAAACACTGGCAACGTACCTCGGTCTCGATCTAGGACCAGTGAGAGAACCCTGCCCTATACACAAGGCGACACTAACCCATCTGTCGGAAGGGCCACGACAACGCTGTCGGTATCTCAACCTTCACCGGCATAGGGTCCGCTACTCAAGTATACCCAACAAGGCCAGATGCATCCACTGACGTCTTATACTGCGCCAAGGTCTCATATGTGCGCACACTACCTGTAATATCTCGAACCCTTCGGATCCTTCTTCTTGGATCTCAGATTTATTTTCTCGGAGAATGTGTTCCCATTTTGTCGAGAATTATTTTTCGGACATCTTTCGGGTTCGGATTCGCGTGCTGATTCGAGTCACGCGAGAGTGGACCTCGATCCGCATGCTGACCCGTGGTCTGACTGATGCTGGGTATCATGTGGGGGCCACATGTTAGGGTGACGTGGGGTCCCGGGAGGTGGTGTTCTCAGCTTGTGTCACCGTGAGTCAGTGTCAGTACGAGGAGCGGTCCTTGTACTTTGTCCGGTTTGGAAGTTACTTTCCGTTGGCTAGAGAGTCTGTACCTTCAGTGACCCTCCACTAGTCGTAGCCTTCCGACACGCGTGTGGTCCCACCATGGAGTGGTGGCGAGGCTACCCGAGAGACAGTTTTAGGCTGGTTACCATGGGCCTCCTACTGTGGCGGCTCGAGTCCGGACCGGGAGGACGAACCAGCTAGAGGGCCTGACGTAGCGCAGTCAGTCAGTGTGTGCACACGTGGTTGGGGACTTCAGACGCGTGCTGACGAGCACAACCCCGACCAGACCCTTGTTAGTGTTACTTGTGAGTGTCTCAGTTTCCGCCTGGGGCGAGTAGGGAGACACAGCGGCGCGGTGTAAGTCGTCAGGGGACGCATCCGGCTATGCTTCTGGTGGATGGTACTCCTGTCTTTGTCTGGTAGTGACTCTTAAGTTTTGACGAGTTGTCTCGATTTTCATGTCATGCGTTCGGTACTAGACGTAGCAGAGCTTTTCTGTTTATTTATTCCTGTAGCTCTCCGTTCTATGTTCTGCTAGTGGTAGTTTGTAGTTACTTTTCACGTAGTTTCTCGGTTTGCGAGGTGGGGACCGGATGATCCCTGCTGAGCCTTTTGTTTTAAGGCTCATTCCCTGCGTGTTTTCCATGTTTCAGGTGAGACGAGGGTTCTGGGGAGCACTTCCGAGGCTCCACGTGATTCAGGTGCGCAGGGTTAGTCGCCAGTTGCCAGTTCCGAGGCATGCCCCACGTAGTTGTACTTTTCTTTTTGAACTATACTAGTTGTGGACTAGTATTATATTTTAGACTACGGTTGTTATTGTGGACCATGTAATTTCATTAATGTCATTATTTATTTCTTGCTTATTCATATTAATTGTGTAGTTCTACAATTATTTTAGATTCTTGTGTATCTCCACACCATCCCTTTAACCCTTCCGAGTCTTCAGGCTCGTGGGTGGCAGTTCGAGATTCGGGTTATCGGGCCTTCCCGGTGTTCGGATCTTGGGTCGTTACAGTTGGTATCAGATCACGGTTGTGGATATATATAAGAATCGTAAATAGTTACAGTTGTCCACTAGTCCACAATGATGATGTACTGTTGGCACTGGCTTAGGGCATCGTGTGTTTTATTGATTTCATTATTTTCTGTGTCTTCTATCTTTTTGCAGTAGACGAGTATGGCGTCGAGGCGGAGGACTCGCTCTCAGCAGGGACAGTCGGCAGGGGAGCAGGAGGAGCAGAGTAAAGTGCCACCACCTGCCACTAAGGCAGGGGATGCAGCAAGAGTTCCAGGGGCAGAGGATTTCTTCTGGAGCATGTTTCAGTTCATGTCTCAGCAGTTTGGCGGTGATGCTGGTGAGGGCTCGTCGTCTAGGGGTGGATCCGGTCGTGCTGTGAGGGACTTTTTGCAGTTTCATCCACCCTATTATGATGGCCAGCCAGATCCTGATGTGACCAGGAGATGGCTTGATGAGATGGAGAGAGTGTTCAGTTCCATGAACTGCATTGAGGAGGACAAGGTGATGTTGACATGTAACCAATTGCAGGGTACGGCTCGAGATTGGTGGTCTTCAGAGTAGAAGATGTCCTTTCGGTCTTGTTCGCTTCAGCAGATTGCGTGGCAGGACTTTGTGAGGGTCTTCGAGCGTACCTGCTTCCCATCCTATGTTGGTACATAGAAGATGCGTCAGTTTTTGGAGCTGGTTAAGGGTGACATGTCAGTGTTGCAGTACAGGGCTCGGTTTGTTGAGTTGGGTCGTTATGCTCCCCATATCATGGAGAATGAGGGGCTGAAGACTGAGTAGTTCGTCCAGGGTTTGAGGCAGGATTTGAGGCACCTCTTGATGGCGAATGCGGCTACCGATCTGGAGACAGCTTCCCGTGTGGCGGCATCACTAGAGCTTGATATGCAGAAGATCCGAGGATAGGTTGGCCAGGGGCAGTCCCAGTCGGGACGTAGCCAGCAGTCGGCTACTAAGCAGCAGGGCACCTTTCAGCAAGCGACGGGTACTTCGGGAGCATTAGTGCCGGCGGCGTCAGCGATAGGATCTGCGACTTTTGGCTCGAAGGTTAAGAGGTTCTTCAAGAAGAACTTTGGAAAGAAGCGCAAGGATCAGAGATAGGCGTCTTCAGGCAGTGTTCAGCAGCCGATTCCTTATCAGCGGCAGGGATCAGTTGGTGGTTCGCGGGGGTCGTGTCCCCTGTGCGGCGGTTCTCATCAGCTTAGGCAGTGTACGGCGCTAGTGATTTGTTTCAGATGTGACCAGGCAGGGCACAAGGCACGTGACTGTCCTCAGAGGCCGCAGCAGTAGTAGTACCCGCAGCAGCAGCGTCAGCAGCAGGGGCAGTATCCGCCACTACCCTGGTCAGCGAGTGTGGGCAGACAGAGGTCTCGAGGCAAGATTACACACACGACTAGGGCAGAGGCAGTGGCATCGTAGCTTTTGCAAGGTACCGTTATGATTTTGGGTTGTACGGCTCGAGTTTTATTTGATTTCGGCGCGTCGCAATCGTTTATTTCGGAGGATTTCGCGCTGAGTATTGAGGAGCCGGTGACCCAGTTGTCCTGTGATTTGACAGTGGAGTTGCCTTCTGGTGATTTTATGATCACCCCGTATTGCTTTGAGAAGGTACTTGTGTGGGTGGAAGGGCGGAGCTTGCCGGCTAGGCTTTATGCGTTGCCACTCCAGGATTTTGATGTGATTTTGGGCATGGATTGGCTCGAGGCTCATCATGCTTTAGTGGATTGCGGCTCGAAGAAGGTTTATTTCTGGCAACTTCGAGGACCCACCTTCTATTTCAACGGTATTAGGTCCTCCTCTTCCCGCTTTCTTATTTCAGCTATTAGGGCTCGTCGTTTGCTTGATGCAGGTTGTCAGGGTTTTCTTGCTTCTGTGGTCGCGGTGGACCAGTCGGAGCCAGATGTGGAGGACATTCGGGTGGCATGTGAGTTTCCCGATATTTTTCCTGAGGATTTTCCAGGATTACCTCCGCAGCGGGAGATTGATTTTATGATCGAGATTGTGCCTGGTACGGGACCTTTGTCGAAGGCTCCTTACAGTATGGCTCCCACTGAGTTGAGAGAGTTGAGGACGTAGTTGCAGGAGTTGCTCGCCAAGGGGTACATTTGTCCTAATTTTTCCCCTTGGGGTGCGCCAGTGTTGTTTGTGAAGCAGAAGGATGGTAGTCTGAGGTTATGCATTGACTACCGGCAGCTGAATGAGGTAACCGTTAAGAAGAAGTATCCGTTGCCGTGGATTTATGATTTATTTGACCAGCTTCAGTCTGCTCGAGTGTTCTCGCGGACTGATTTGCGGTCCGGTTACTATCAGTTGCGGATTCGAGAGTCTGACGTGGAGAAGACTGCGTTCAGCTCGAGATATGGGCATTATGAGTTTCTGGTGATGTCGTTTGGGCTCACCAATGCCCCCGCAGCGTTCGTGAATTTGATGCAGAGGGTGTTCCATCCCTACCTGGACCAGTTTGTGGTCGTGTTTGTGGATGACATCTTTGTTTATTCGTAATATGCAGAGCAGCATGCTCATCATTTGAGGGTTGTGTTGCAGACTTTGCGAGATCACCAGTTGTATGCTAAGCTCAGCGAGTGTGAGTTTGGGCTTCACGAGGTGCACTTTTTGGGGCACGTGATTTCTGGTGATGGTATTTCCGTGGATCCAGCCAAGGTCGAGGAAGTGATGCAGTGGCCAAGGTCCGTGACGGAGATTCGGAGTTTCTTGGGGCTTGTAGGCTATTACAGGAGATTCATTCAGGATTTTGCTCGTGTTGCAGCCCCGATGACCAGGCTTACACAGAAGGATGTGCCGTTCGTATGGACTGGTGAGTGTGAGTAGAGCTTTATGGAGCTTAGGAGGTTGCTCACCTCGGCACCGGCGTTGGTGTTACCTTCTGGATCGGGAGATTTTGTGGTGTGTACAGATGCTTCCGGGATTGGGTTGGGTGCTGTGCTGATGCAGCACGGTAGAGTGGTGGCTTATGCATCTCGGTAGCTAAAGCCGCATGAGGAGAACTACCCTACCCATGATCTTGAGTTGGCGACTGTGATTTTTGCATTGAAGATTTGGAGGCATTATCTGTACGGTGAGAAGTTCGAGGTGTTCACAGACCATCAGAGTTTGAGGTATGTGTTCACTCAGAAGGACCTTAACCTCAGGCGGAGGCAATGGATGGAGTATATGAAAGATTATGACTTCACCCTGTCTTATCAGCCGGGCAGGATGAATGTTGTTGCCGATGCCTTGAGTAGGAAGGTCGTAGTCAGCGCCATGGTGATGAGGAAGTGGAGGCTCTGGGAACAAGTGCCATCCATGTCATTTAGGCCTTTAGGTTCTCCAGGAGTCGGGGTCAGCTATTCTTGCGAGCTTGACTGTCACACCCGCCATTCATCGTCAGGTGATAGATGCTCAGCGTGCAGACCCTGAGTTGCCCCGGATTTTGGCTTTGGCTGATGTGGAGTTCGGCGAGGACAGAGCGGTGAGATTCCGAGGTAGGTTGTACGTCCGAGCCGAGGAGCAGGTGAGGCATGCGGTGTTACTAGAGGCTCATGGGAGTCGGTACACTGTACACCCAGGTGCGACAAAGATGTATCGGAACATGAAGAGGCAGTTCTGGTGGCCTGACATGAAGAGAGATATTGTCGAGTATGTGGCCAGATGCCTAACCTGTCAGCAGGTGAAGGCGGAGCATGAGCGACCCGGAGGTACGCTTCAGTCCTTGGAGGTTCCCACGTAGAAATGGGACCACGTGACCATGGATTTTATGGTGGGATTGCCGAAGACCCCGAGTGGGCAGGATAGTATTTGGTTGCTGGTGGATAGGCGGACGAAAGTGGCTCGGTTGTTACCGATCAAAGTCAGCTGGAGTGTGCCTGTAATATCCCCGACCTTTCGGATCCTTCTTCGTGGGTCTCAGATCTGGTTTCTCAGAGTGTCTGACTTCGTTGTGTCCAAAATTTCATTTCGGACATCTTCCGTGTTCGGATCGGCGCGATCCGGAGTTGTTTCAGAGGCCCGGGAGTGTTCTGTGGCTTTTTCGCATGTGTTTTCTGATTCCTGGTGTGTGTTTTGATAATTCCTTCGGAACCTCGTTTCGGGTGAACCGGGTCCTTCACCTAGGCGAGAGTGGTACCGTTGCGATCGGTGCGTTCCGAGGATCACGGGAATGTAATTTTCTATTTTTTGATATTTTCCAGAAATTCCAGATTTTCTATTAATACCCCCATTTTCTTTTCTTCTTCTTCTTCTTCCTTTCTTCTCCTTCCTCCCTCACGACCGTGGCCGCCGCCCCCCTCCTCTCTCTCTCCCATTCGAGCGCGGCGACCTCCGTTCCGACTGCAGACGGCGGCGATGCGACGACGCGAGGACGTGGGTGACGACGAGGCGATCGCGCGGGCGTGCGGCAAGCGTGGGAAGCGTGAGGAGGCGAGGTTCTAACGACATTCTTCATGGATTTGGACTTGGATCGGCGCGTCTCATCACGGACCGAAGGTAGGGTGACGTTCCTTGGCCTCTTGTCTTCCTTCCCCGTGAGTTTTAGCTCGAGACGAGGTCGAGAGGGGTCAATTTTACGCCGGGAAGGGCCGTTCATGCCGCGGGGAGAGTCCGTCCAATCCACCGTTTTGAGCCCCGATTCCGTGGTTCACTGGCGTAGGAGCATGCTAGGGGGCTTAGGGGCTTCTCACCGTTTCCCCCTTCACGGGGCTTGTTTGGGGTTGGAATGGGCGATTCCGGCGAGGTTCGCCGTTTTCGCGCCGGTGGATGATGTGCAGTCGAACCAGGGGCCGCACAACCCTTGTGCGGCTCCGTTCTGGCCGTCCGTCGGCTCGGCGCGTTGTAGCTGGGCTCGGCGCGTAGTAGGCTTGCGCGGTCTATTGTGGGACCGCATATCCTAAGGTGCGGCCCCACAACAACCGCACAACCCAGGGTATTCGACCGTTGAATTTTACTGTTGTACAGTGCACCGGGATGTGCGGCCAGGAGCAAGCCGCATAACCCCTCGTGCGGCCAGGTGCTGGCCCTACATCGTCTGGTGCCGTTACCTGGGTGTGCGGCCAGATCTGGACCGCACAACCCTTGAACGGTGAAACCATAGCCGCTCTTCCCTAGTGCGGCTAAGGCCTAACCGTTCAGGTTTATTACCGTTGGGAGACGAGCGGCCAGGAGCTGACCGTTCTTCACCCACGTGCGGCCAGGATCTGGCCGCACATCTGTTGAACGGGCCCATGTTGGCCGTTCTTCAGTCTGTTTGGACCTAGGTAGAACGGTCTTGTGCTGGCCGTTTAACCCTAGGTGTTGTCCTTATAAGACCGCACATCCCTGAGCGGCCAAGTGTGGACCGTTCAAGGGGACAGATCGTGTCGGCGAGTCTCCCGTCATACCGAGTGGTACCGGGAGATGTCATTGTCGGCTTCTGTCACCATGCGACGGTATTGGTACGAGGGGCGTTCCTTGTACCGTCCGGTTGTGGCCTGATTTTCCGTTGACTTGAGAGTCTACTCCGTAGTGACCCTCCACTAGTCGTAGCTTGCTTACACGCGTGTGGTCCCACCAGGGAGTGGTGGAGAGGCTACCCTTAGAGACGGTTTGTGGACCGGTTTCCGTCGGGCCCCACGTCTTGCAGTCAGAGTCCGGCTGAGGGGAAAACCGGTCAGAGGGCCAGACCAGGGACGCGCGGTCTGTGTGTGCACACGTGGTTGGGGACGGTTTGACCTACGCTGACGAGCGTGACCCCAGCTAGTCACTCGTTTGTAGTTCTTGTGTGGTGTCCGTGCCTTTGGTAGGAGCTACCATGTCAGGCAGTTCACCTGCGGTGCGGTGTAAGACGTCAGGGGATGCTACCGGCTGTGCTTCTAGTGGGTGGTACTCCTGTCGAGTCGGGAGTGTCAGACTGTCAGTCTTTGCGACTTCGACCTTCGGTTTTTGTCGCGTTGACCGTGGTGTTCCGGTCGTTTCACCGTGGCACGTGTGTTGGCTTTCGTGCCGTGAGAGCGGTGTTTTGTAGATTGCAGGACTTCCCTTTTCGAGGTACTCGCTTACTGCTGGCGTGGCGGTTTCTCCGTTTGCAAGGTAGGGTTCGAGTGATCCCTACTGAGTCTTGTTCCAAGACTCATTCCCTGCGTGTTTTCACCGTGTTTCAGGTGAGTCGCCGCCTTAGGGGAGCGCGTCTGAGGCTCAGCGTGGTTCGGGTGTCCAGCGTTAGTGCCAGAGGTCAGAGCCGGGGTATGTCCCGTGTAGCTGTACTTTTCTTTCTTGTCTTTGTACTAGTTGTGGACTACTGCTGTTGTTATTTTATTTTATCTTGTGGACCATGTATCATGTAAACTGTTGATGCGGGACGACGACGAGACTCGATGTTGTGGACGCGAACCTTGGACTTCTACTAGACAACGTGACTAGAGGGATGACGCGACCAGCAATAACACGATCAAGTCAGCACCTAACGTGGCTCCTAAAGAGACAAACATGCCCCAAATAAGAAGCACTCGCTCACGGTCGTCCCCGGCGAGGGAAACGAGTCGATCTGCACGGTTGAGAAATCGGCATTGAGTCTTGGGCGGTCGGCTCACACTCGTGCTCAGATCGAGTCACGGGACGGGTCTCGCACTCTCAACTCACAGCGGTGACTAACTCAAGTAATCTAGGGGCCTAACACACTCACAAGCAGCGGCGTCAAGAGTATATACTAGAAAAGCAAGCACTAAAGGGGGCGGCGAGTGTACCTCCACGCTCCGGGCGTGGGGACGACGACCCCGGCCGAACTCGTACTCCCGGTACAACAAATAATAATAGTTACAGAATTGATTATTTCTGCCCACTCCACGCAGGGAGGTAAAGGGCTACATGCAGGACCCGGGAGTAACGCGTTTGGGTTGGCGGGCAGCACTCGGGGCCGCTCTGACGGTGGCAAGTGCTAGTACTCGTGGGGCCCACGACCTGATTGGTGGGCCGGGGAAGCCGGGAAGGATGCTGCGGCGTTGGTGACTCCTGGATGGGTGGCTCCGGGGATGGAGGCACACTGGTCCGGCGAGTGGAAGGCGGGTCGGCCGCCTCGGGGGTGGTCGTCGGGTGCCGTCCACGAGTCGAATATGCTGTTTTGCTGTGCGCGACCCGGCGAGAACGGCAACTGCGATCAGCCCCGACGTCGGATCGACGCGGGGCAGGTACCGTTGGAAAGCTCTTCCAGAGATCTTCAACCCCAGGCTAGAGAAGGAATTTTAAATCTTCTGTGCTGACCGTGGCTGAATTTAGAAGCTGCTGGCTCACAGGGCAGGGACAGACATGGTGGACAGGGGAGTTTCCTGAGAACAGGGGTTGACCGTGGGGGTCATGATGGATATGGGTGGAGAGATATTCATGAAAGTTGTAGATCTATAAGTCAGGAGAACGAGGATATTTTTTATGTGAACTTTTATGGAGGTATCGATTTTTGGTGGATTTTCTAGTGGATGGGGGTCGGGCCTGGAAAATTGTGGACAGAGTGGAAGTGGCGGTTTGCAAGAATTTTTTGGGCGATCTAGAAAATTTTTAAATTCATGAAAAAATATGGGAGATGATATTTGATAGAAAGAACTTCCAGTTAAAGTTTCATGAGGTTTGGTGGACGTTAAAGGGGGCTAAAGGGTCGGATGGTGGCTTGCTGAAACGGAGTCTGCACAGTGGACAGATCTGACACAAGGGGGAAGAAGAAAATGGGAAAAATCGAAATGGAGGGATTTTCGGGCGCAGTTTTTTTGTGGAGGTTGGGGGGAACGTGGGGAACCTACCCTGGAACTTTCAGCTTCAGAAGATCTGGGGCTTGAGCACGGGACTTCTCTCTTTGGGGCTCTGATCAGCAGGACAGTACTCCGGACAGCACCTCGGAAGATTGATCACGGCGATTCGTCGGCGGCACGAACGGCGGTGGCGGCAGTTGAGATAGAAGGAGGAGGGATAGAGGAGGAGATAGAAGGGGCCTAAGCCCTAGATCTGGAGGAGGAAGAAGAGGGGAGGGGAGAGGGTAGGAGAGGGAGAGGGGTTGCTTGCTCCAAATGACAACAATTCTTCATTTTTTCATTAGTTCCACACAAAATACAACAAGAGACTATAAATATGAAAACCCTAGATCTAGATCCAAGGACATCCACTAACACCAAAGGACATCCACTAACTCTAAAGGACATCCACTAACATTGGTCAAGAGTAGGTGGGGGACAAGCATGGGGGACAAGGAGGGGACACCCCCCCATTAAGGGTAGGTGGGGGACAAGCATGGGGGACAAAGATGGGGAATCCTCTACCTTTGTCTCCTTGGCCTAATGGTCCAAGTCTTCTAGAAGGTCGAATTTGACTCCTAATGGTCTTGAGGCCCAATGTAGAAATTGGACCCCTTACATGAATTGTAGCCCATATAACAAGCTTGACCCATTACACTCATAAATACACAAATACACACCATGACACTCATAATAAACATAAAAAAACTCAATACCCAGGTGGGGACTCTATGCTATCACCCAGCCACAAGGAGGTCAGCGTCGCTCGAGTCGTGCTGCGTGTCTGATATCGACGACTGGCTCTGGTGTCCTCACCAATTCTCCCCGGGTGGGAGAAGGTCGACCCCGTCGAGTAGGGGTCCTGGTCGCTCTGGTGTCGATCCAGCAGATCTGGATCTACCATCTGTAACTCTGCCCGGGTGATCCAGGTGTCATCGGACGCAGGCCATCCCTTCCATCGCACCATATAGAGTTGGTACACTCCACCCCGGGTAGTAGTCACGTGCTCGTCTAGTATACGCTCTATCTGCTCACGCTGCTGAGGTAACAAGCCTGGTGGTGGACGCTCTGGGGTGGTGTCACTCACAAGGGGTGAAAACGGCTCAAAAGGCTCACTGGGTATCACCGCGGGGTCCCTATAGGCGACTAGGTCCGAGACATTGAAAGTGGAGCTGATCCCGTACTCCTCTGGCAGGTCTACAACATATGCATTAGGACCAACTCGTTTCACTACTCGGAAAGGACCGGCACCGCGATCTTGTAGCTTCTTCACGGTTCCTGAGGGAAACCGTTCAGGCCTAATCCTGATCATGACATACTCGCCCTCCTGAAACTCACGGTGGTGCCTGTGGGCATCAGCCAACTCCTTGTATCGTGCGTTGCTGGACTCAATGTGACGACGTACATGCTCATGCAACTGCCTAATATGAACAGCAAAGGACTCGGCTGACTCGGACACTCGGGACTGGACGGGAGATGGGACCAAGTCTATAGGCTTCCTAGGTCTACGGCCAGTAACAATCTCAAAAGGACTCATGCCTGTGGACCTATTAACTGAATCATTGTAAGCAAACTCTGCAAGGGGTAGAACCAAATCCCAATCCCTGACTCGATCACGGACTAGACACCTAAGAAGGTCCCCCAAACTCCTATTAACAACCTCAGTCTGACCATCGGTTTGGGGATGGTATGCCGTGGAGAATTTTAGCTGGGTGCCCATCATGTGCCATAGGGTTTTCCAAAAATAACTGGTGAATCGTACATCCCTATCCGACACTATGGTGCGGGGAAGGCCAAACCTGGAGACACAGTGGGAGAAGAATAGACGGGCAACTCTAGTGGCATCCGAGGTCTTAGAGCATGGAATGAATAATGCCATCTTGGAGAACCGGTCGACAACCACAAAGATCGAGTCATGCTTTCGGAGGGTGCGGGGCAATCCTAACACAAAGTCCATGCTAATGTCATGCCATGGATTATCTGGGACAGGGAGGGGAGTATAGAGGCCGGTATTTTGCTTCCTCTGCTTAGCCAAAGCACAAGTGCGACATTGGGCCACAATACGAGCAACATCCCTCTTCAGGCTAGGCCAATAGAATCGATGCTCAACCGCCTCTATGGTCTTGTTCCGGCCAAAGTGGCCAGCAAGACCTCCCGCGTGCATCTCCCACGTAAGAAAATCACGAACAGAAGTCCGTGGGATGCATAATTTGTCACCCCGGAATAGGTGACCCTCCTGTAGCACAAACTCGCTATAATCGCGCGAGGGACCGGCTTGAAGGACGGCATAGATCGGGCCAAAGTCCGGGCAATCAACATAAGCGTCTTTCAGCCTTTCTAACCCTACCACCTCAACACTCATGGTGGTCAACATCATCACCCGACGACTCAGTGCATCGGCGACCTTGTTCTCCGCCCCTGCCTTGTGCTTGAGCACAAAGGTGTACTCCTGGAGATACTCCACCCAACGACTATGGCGAGCATTCAGCTTCTTTTGGGTATGGAGGAATCGTAAGGCCTCATGGTCAGAGAAGATGACAAACTCCTGGTGCAACAAATAGTGCCTCCAATACCTCAATGCCTGGACAACTGCGTAAAATTCTTTGTCGTATGTGGAATATCGTAGTTTGGCATCATTAAGCTTCTCTCTAAAGAATGCAATGGGGTGGGACTCCTGACTCAAAACGCCACCAATACCCACACCAGAAGCATCACACGTGACCTCAAATACCTTAGAAAAATCAGGTAAAACAAGGACATGTGCCTGGGTCATGCGCTCCTTAATGTCCTGAAAGGCCGTGGCCGCAGCCTTAGTCCATATGAATGCCCCCTTCTTTATGCAATCAGTGATCGGGGTAGTGATAGAACTGAAGCCACGAATGAAGCGACGGTAGAACGTTGCTAAGCCATGGAAACTCCGGACATCGTGGAGTGTGCGGGGCTCGGGCCACTCCCTGATGGCCCTAATCTTCTCCGGATCAGCGGAGACTCCATCTCTCGACACAATGAACCCGAGAAAAGTGATCTGATCGGACATGAAAGCACATTTCTTCGGGTTGGCAAATAAACTCTCTCGCCTTAGCACGACACAGACCTGCCTAAGATGGTCTAAGTGGTCCTCCCTAGTGCGGCTGTAGATAAGAATGTCATCGAAGTAGACAACCAAGAAGACCCCTATCATAGGGCGTAAAACCTGGGTCATCAACCGCATGAAGGTGCTAGGGGCGTTGGAAAGCCCAAAGGGCATAACCAACCACTCATAAAGACCATCCTTGGTCTTGAATGCCGTCTTCCATTCATCTCCAGGCCTGATCCGCACCTGGTGATAGCCACTACGAAGATCTATCTTTGAAAAGATAGTGGCTCCCGACATCATGTCTAGCAAGTCATCCAATCGGGGAATGGGAAAATGATATTTCACCGTGATCTTGTTGATTGCACGGCTATCAATGCACATCCTCCATGTGCCATCCTTCTTCGGGGCCAATAGTGCGGGGACAGCGCAAGGACTCTTGCTGTCCCGTCCGTGGGACTCATCCTATAATGGGGAAGGTTGGGCAAAGATGAGCCCGGGACGAGGTCGATCTCATGCTGGATATCCCTCATAGGTGGAAGGCCTCCAGGGAGGTCTTCGGGGAAGACATCGAAAATTCCCGCAATATTGCGGCTATCTCTGGGGGATGCTCATCCTCAGACCTAGGGGCGACATCCTCTATGCCCCTGACAACGACAGCTAGAATGGGGTTACCCCCGGTCACCTCCTGTTCCATCTCTCTCGGACTGATCATCATCAACCTCCTGGGTGGAGGGTCCACTCTGCTAGGAGTAGTCGACGAGGTGGATGCCTGTGCCGAGGACAAAGTGGGTGGACCGACCTTCCCCTGACCAGAAGTGGTCGTAGTGCTGGGGCCAGCTGGTCCGCGGATAGATAGGTCCTTCGGCTGGACTGGGTGGAGGGTAATCCTATGGCCATCATGGTCGAAGGTGCAAGTGTTCGACCTACCATGAAGGGTGGCATCTCGGTCAAACAGCCAAGGCCTACCAAGGATGATACTACCCACCTCCATAGGTAGTACATCACACCAGATCGCATCATGGTACGCCTGGAACTGCAGCGGCACCAGACACCGCAGTCTGACCGGGATGGAAGTGGAATCCACCCAAGAAACTCTGTAAGGTGCAGGGTGATCCACGGGCGTCAAACCAAGGCGCTTGACGGTGCCTGTGGAGATAGCGTTGATGCAACTCCCGCTATCTATAATCACCTTGCAAGCTTTCCCTTCCAGCCTACAAAATGTGTGGAATATGGTGGTGCGACGCCAGTCGTCGCTCACCTGAGGCTGGGTAAGGATGCACCTGACTACACCCAAATGTACGTCATCCTGATACGAGGTACCAGGGACGTCAACCTGCTCGCCCTCCAATAACTCGTCAAAGAATTCCTCAGCCAATTCTTGGTCCGGCTCGTAGCTGACTGGCACCAACTCAGGCATGGGGTCACGGGCCAGTGTGTCAACAATAACAAGTGCTCCCCGGGTGGGACACTTGCTGGAAAAGTGACCAACTCCACCACAAGTGTAGCAACGGTCTCGTGTCCCATTGTCTTGAGATGTTCCACCAATCATTGGCCCTTTACCCTTGTCCTCTCGATGGACTGGGGGTGTAGGAAGAAGAGGCCGAGCTGGTTTGGCAGGCTGATAAGGCCGAGGGGCAGGGATGGGTGCCTGCGGGCGAGGGGGAGGGTCCCTCGGAGGGAAAGTGCGGAGCCTAGGGGCGGTGGGGTCCTGCCGAGGGGGTTCTAAGGGACGGGCCACCGGAAACCGGCTATAGGAGGTAGGCGTGGTACGATGGTCGGTCCCACGCTGATAAGTGAACCTCGAGCGCTGGATGGGAGCGAACTCCGCCTCGAACTACTCCATCTCTAGAGCAACATTGTATGCGTCTTCCAAGGTGGTTACATTGCGGCGAAATAATTCATATTGGTAGTGGGGCCGCAAACCACGACGGAAGCGCGATACAGGCATGGTGCTCTCCTCCGTAACGCCACATCGCAAAAAGTACTCGTCAAACTCCGCGATGTAGTCTGACACGGATCGGTCCCCTTGGGTGAGACTCTGCCACCTATCAATAAGTCGCTGACGGTACGTGACAGGAAGGTACTTACGCCTAAGCTTGTCCTTCATCTCATCCCAAGAACCTATCTGAGGCTCATGACGCTGAAAGAGCAAGCTCTCTACATTGCTCCAGTAAGTCTGTGCTTGCCCCAACAACTTCATCTTGGCATATCTGACCCTCCGGTGGTCCGTCATCTCGAACCACTCAAAGTACCGGTCCATGCTGGCCTCCCAATCAAGATAGATCTTGGGTTCCAAAGGCTTGGACCCATCAAACGTGGGAGGGTCCACACGGACGGTCTTGAGGATCCGTTCGTCCTCATCATCCCTATGTGGTCGGTGACCATGCCGGCGCCGGCCATTTCCCTCGTAATCGTTGTCGGACTCGTAGTCCTCAAAATGGGGGGCACGTTGCCGTTGCTCCTCAGCCCGAGGTGGTGCGAGCTGGGCAGCAGGCGCGGGCTGGGCAGCAGCCACGGGCTGGGCAGCATGTGCCTGAGGGGCCGGGAGAATGCCGGGTAGGTCTCGGCGAGGGGTTCTCTCCACACTCTCTAACCTTCCAACCAGTCCTTGGACAGATCGGTCAGAAGCCTCGGCGCGGTCCTCCATGGCTTTGAATCGGCTCTCCATACGCTCGGTATACTCTCTAAGAGTTTGCTCGGACCTATCCATGCGCTCCATGAGTAGAGCAATCATGTCCTCTAGGGAACGGCCTCCCGGGTTGGCACCTCGGTGTTCACCCATAGTGTCAGGGCGATGGTACTGGGCACCTCCACGGGTGGGCATGCAATGAGGCCTAAAGAGGACTAAGGGTGACTCACTAGACCTATATGGATGGACCGATGCAAGTTGAGGACCCTTGACTTAAACCGATATCCGGTACCTGGCGGAGTCCGGCGATCCGAAGATCCTCTCACGCGAGTGAATCGCCTCCCCGTTAGGCGTAACCTAACGGTCCGGCAACATCTTTTTATATACCAAATATTGGGATGCAATGCAAGACCTTGGACAAGACTACCCTAGACTCAAACCGGCTCTGATACCAATTTGATGCGGGACGACGATGAGACTCGATGTTGTGGACGCGAACCTTGGACTTCTACTAGACAACGTGACTAGAGGGATGACGCGACCAGCAACAACACGATCAAGTCAGCACCTAACGTGGCTCCTGAAGAGACAAACATGCCCCAAATAAGAAGCACTCGCTCACGGTCGTCCCCGGCGAGGGAAACGAGTCGATCTGCACGGTTGAGAAACCGGCATTGAGTCTTGGGCGGTCGGCTCACTCTCGTGCTCGGATCGAGTCACGGGACGGGTCTCGCACTCTCAACTCACAGCGGTGACTAACTCAAGCAATCTAGGGGCCTAACACACTCACAAGCAGCGGCGTCAAGAGTATATACTAGAAAAGCAAGCACTAAAGGGGGCGGCGAGTGTACCTCCACGCTCCGGGCGTGGGGACGACGACCCCGGCCGAACTCGTACTCCCGGTACAACAAATAATAATAGTTACAGAATTGATTATTTCTGCCCACTCCACGCAGGGAGGTAAAGGGCTACATGCAGGACCCGGGAGTAACGCGTTTGGGTTGGCGGGCAGCACTCGGGGCCGCTCTGACGGTGGCAAGTGCTAGTACTCGTGGGGCCCACGACCTGATTGGTGGGCCGGGGAAGCCGGGAAGGATGCTGCGGCGTTGGTGACTCCTGGATGGGTGGCTCCGGGGATGGAGGCACACTGGTCCGGCGAGTGGAAGGCGGGTCGGCCGCCTCGGGGGTGGTCGTCGGGTGCCGTCCACGAGTCGAATATGCTGTTTTGCTGTGCGCGACCCGGCGAGAACGGCAACTGCGATCAGCCCCGACGTCGGATCGACGCGGGGCAGGTACCGTTGGAAAGCTCTTCCAGAGATCTTCAACCCCAGGCTAGAGAAGGAATTTTAAATCTTCTGTGCTGACCGTGGCTGAATTTAGAAGCTGCTGGCTCACAGGGCAGGGACAGACAGGGTGGACAGGGGAGTTTCCTGAGAACAGGGGTTGACCGTGGGGTTAATGATGGATATGGGTGAAGAGATCTTCATGAAAGTTGTAGATCTATAAGTCAGGAGAACGAGGATATTTTTTATGTGAACTTTTATGGAGGTATCGATTTTTGGTGGATTTTCTAGTGGACGGGGGTCGGGCCTGGAAAACTGTGGACAGAGTGGAAGTGGCGGTTTGCAGGAATTTTTTGGGCGATCTAGAAAAATTTTAAATTCATGAAAAAAATATGGGAGATGGTATTTGATAGAAAGAACTTCCAGTTAAAGTTTCATGAGGTTTGGTGGACGTTAAAGGGGGCTAAAGGGTCGGATGGTGGCTTGCTGAAACGGAGTCTGCACAGTGGACAGATCTGACACAAGGGGAAAGAAGAAAATGGGAAAAATCGAAATGGAGGGATTTTCGGGCGGGGTTTTTTTGTGGAGGTTGGGGGGAACGTGGGGAACCTACCCTGGAACTTTCAGCTTCAGAAGATCTGGGGCTTGAGCACGGGACTTCTCTCTTTGGGGCTCTGATCAGCAGGACAGTACTCCGGACAGCACCTCGGAAGATTGATCACGGCGATTCGTCGGCGGCACGAACGGCGGTGGCGGCAGTTGAGATAGAAGGAGGAGGGATAGAGGAGAAGATAGAAGGGGCCTAAGCCCTAGATCTGGAGGAGGAAGAAGAGGGGAGGGGAGAGGGTAGGAGAGGGAGAGGGGTTGCTTGCTCCAAATGACAACAATTCTTCATTTTTTCATTAGTTCCACACAAAATACAACAAGAGACTATAAATATGAAAACCCTAGATCTAGATCCAAGGACATCCACTAACACCAAAGGACATCCACTAACTCTAAAGGACATCCACTAACATTGGTCAAGAGTAGATGGGGGACAAGCATGGGGGACAAGGAGGTGACACCCCCCCATTAAGGGTAGGTGGGGGACAAGCATGGGGGACAAAGATGGGGAATCCTCTACCTTTGTCTCCTTGGCCTAATGGTCCAAGTCTTCTAGAAGGTCCAATTGGGCTCCTAATGGTCTTAAGGCCCAATGTAGAAATTGGACCCCTTACATGAATTGTAGCCCATATTACAAGCTTGACCCATTACACTCATAAATACACAAATACACACCATGACACTCATAATAAACATAAAAAAAACTCAATACCCAGGTGGGGACTCCATGCTATCACCCAGCCACAAGGAGGTCGGCGTCGCTCGAGTCGTGCTGCGTGTCTGATATCGACGACTGGCTCTGGTGTCCTCACCAACTGTTAAATTTATTTCCTGCTTAATGTGATAATTGTTTAATTTCTGCAATTATTTGTGATACTTGTGTAGTCTCCACACCTTCCTTTAACCCTTCCGAGTCTTCGGACTCATGGGTGGCAGTGCGAGTGTCGGGTATCAGGCCTTCCCGGTAATCGGATTCTCGGGTCGTTACAGAATGGTATTAGAGCAGCGGTTGTGGGATTATACGAGAATCATAAGTAATTGTAGTGGTCCACTAGTCCACAGCGATGATGTACGGTTGACACTGGCATCGGGCATCGTGCGTTTTTCTTGACCTTGCTGTTTTTGTGTTTTCTGTCTTTTGTTTCAAGAGCGAGTATGGGGCCGAGGAGAAGCACTCGCTCTCAGCAGGGGCAGTCGGCTGGAGGTTAGGAGATCCAGCAGGGGGTTCAGCGAGATCAGGAGGAGCATAGTAGAGCGCCACCCGGGGCCACCGAGGTAGTGGATATTATGAGGCTTCCGGGGGCCGAGGATGTCTTTCGCGGCATGTACCAGCTTATGTCGCGGCAGTTCGGTGGAGAGGCTGGTGAGGGCTCGTCGACCAGGGGTGGGCCAGGCCGAGCAGTGAGGGATTTCATGCAGTTTCATCCACCTTACGACGGTGGTCAGCCAGACCCTGATACGGCTCGGAGTTGGCTCGACGAGATGGAGCGGGTTTTCAGTTCCACGCGGAGTACTGCGGAGGACAGAGTGATGTTGGCCTCCAACCAGTTGCAGGGTACGGCTCGAGAGTGGTGGTCTTCCGAGTGGAAGACGTCTTTCCAGCTTAGTCCACTTGAGCAGATTGCGTGGGACGACTTTATCAGTACTTTTGAGCGTACCTACTGTCCAGAGTTTATTGCTACGCAGCGGATGCGTGAGTTTCTGGAGCTGGTTCAGGGCGATATGTCCGTGTTGCAGTACAGGGCCCGATTTGTTGAGTTGGGTCGGTATGCACCCCATATCATGAAGCATGAGAGGGTGAAGACCGCACAGTTCATGTAGGGCTTGAGGCAGGAGCTGAGGCACCATTTGATCGCGAATGCGGCCACTGATCTGGAGACAGCGTCTCGTGTTGCGGCTTCTTTGGAGATGGATATGCAGAGGACTCAAGGACCGATCAACCAGGGGCAGTCTTTATCGGGTCGCAGCCAGCAGCATGGTTCCTTTCAGCGTGTGTCGGGTGGTTCAGGAGCGCCGACGCCGGCAGCGTCGGTGACAGGATCTGCGTCTTTTGGCTCGAAGGTCAAAAGATTCTTCTAGAAGGGGTTCGGTAAGAAGAAGTCCAAGAGTGAGGAGCAGGCATCATCAGGCAGTGTACAGCAGCCGGTCCCGTTTCAGCGTCAGGGGTCAGTGGGTGGATCGCGAGGACCGTGTCCACGGTGTAGCGAGTACCACCCAGGCAGGCAGTGCACAGCGCCGATAGTTTGTTTCCGGTGTGTCCAGCCAGGGCATATGGGGCGTGACTATCCTCAGAGGCCACAGCAGCAGCAGCCGTTTCCTCAGCAGCAGCAGGTTCCCCCGCAGCAGCGGCAGTAGCAGCCGTTTCCTCAGCAGCAGCAGATTCCCCCGCAGCAGAGGCAACAGCAGCAGCAGCAGTAGGGACAATATCCGCCGCTACCCAGGTCAGCTAGCGTGAGAGGCAGGCAGAGAGCTCGAGGCCAGATCACACACATGACCAGGGCAGAGGCAGTGGCGTCGCAGCTCGTGGAAGGTACCGTTCGGATTTTGGGTTGTGCGGCTCAGGTTTTGTTCGATTCTGGCACGTCTCATTCATTTATTTCAGAGGATTTCGCGCTGAGTATTGAGGAGCCGGTGACCCAGTTGTCCTGTGATTTGGCAGTGGAGTTGTCTTCGGGTGATTTTATGATCACTCCGTATTGCTTCGATGAGGTTCCTGTGTAGATGGAAGGGCGGAGGTTGCCGGCTAGGCTCTATGCGTTGCCGCTTCAGGACTTTGATGTGATTTTGGGCATGGATTGACTCGAGATACATAATGTGTTGGTGGATTGCGGCTCGAAGAGGGTTTATTTCTGGCGACTTCACGGACCCACCTTCTATTTCCAAGGTATCAGGTCTTCCTCTTCCCGCTTTCCTATTTCTGCGATTCGAGCTCGTAGTTTGCTTGATGCAGGTTGTCAGGGTTTTCTCGCCTCCGTGGTTGTGACTGACCGCATGGAGCCGGATGTCGAGGACATTCCGGGGGTCGGCGAGTTTCCCGATATTTTTTCGGAGGACTTACCTGGATTGCCTCCCCATCGGGAGATTAATTTCGTTATCGAGGTTGTGCCGGGTACGGGACCTTTGACGAAGGCTCCCTACCGTATGGCCCCCGTTGAGTTGAGGGAGTTGAGGGCGCAGTTGCAGGAGCTGCTAGCCAAGGGGTACATTCGGCCTAGCTTTTCCCCTTGGGGTGCGCCTGTGTTGTTCGTGAAGAAGAAGGACGGTAGCTTGCGGTTGTGCATTGACTACCGGCAGCTGAATGAAGTGACAATTAAGAACAAGTATTAGTTGCCGCGGATTGATTATTTGTTCGACCAGCTTCAGTCTGCGCGAGTGTTCTCGCTGATTGATTTGCGGTCCGGTTACTATCAGTTGAGGATTCGCGAGTCCGATGTAGAGAGGACTGCGTTCAGAACGAGGTACGGACATTATGAGTTTCTGGTGATGCCGTTCGGGCACACCAATGCCCCCGCAGCCTTCATGGACTTGATGCAGAGGGTGTTTCGTCCGTATTTGGACAAGTTTGTGGTCATATTTGTGGACGACATCCTTGTTTATTCGCGGTCTGTCGAGGAGCACGCGTACCATTTAGATGTGGTGCTGCAGACGTTGCGAGATCACCAGTTGTATGCGAAACTTAGTAAGTGCGAGTTCTGGCTTCGTGAGGTGCACTTTTTGGGGCACGTGATTTCTGGTGATGGTATTTCCATGGACCCCGCCAAGGTCGAGGCAGTAATGCAGTGGCCGAGGTCTGTGACGGAGATCCGGAGTTTCTTGGGGCTTGCGAGCTATTATCGTCGGTTTATCTAGGATTTTTCTCGCGTTGTGGCCCCGATGACTAGAGTTACGCGGAAGGATGTGTCTTTCATCTGGTCTGAGGAGTGTGGGCAGAGTTTCAGGGAACTGAAGAGATTGCTCACCTCGGCTCCAGTATTGGGTTTACCTTCTGGATCGGGAGGCTTTGTGGGGTGTACAGATGCTTCCGGGGTCAGATTGGGTACTGTGTTGATGCAGCATGGTAGAGTGGTGGCTTATGCATCTCGGCAGCTGAAGTGCCACGAGGAGAACTACCCTACCCATGATCTAGAGCTGGCGGCTGTGATCTTTGCGCTGAAGATCTGGAGGCATTATCTGTACAGCGAGAGGTTCGAGGTATTCACTGACCATCAGAGTCTGCGATATGTGTTCACGTGAGGGACCTTAACCTCAGGCAGAGGCATTGGATGGAGTTTATGAAGGATTATGACTTCACCCTGTCTTATCAGCCGGGCAGGATGAATGTCATCGTCGATGCCTTGAGTCAGAAGGTCACGATCAGTGCCATGATGTTGAGGAAGTGGAGGCTCTGGGAACAAGTGTCCAAAGTTTCATTCAGGCTCAAGATTCCCCAGGAGCCAGGGTTGGCAGTGCTTGCTAGTCTGACTGTTACGCCTGCTATCCGCCGTCAGGTGATAGAGGCTCAGCATGCGGGCCCTGAGTTGCCCCAGATTTTGGCTTTGGCTGATGTGGAGCTCGACGAGGACGGTGCTGTGAGGTTCCGTGGCAGGCCGTACGTCCTAGCCGAGGAGCGGGTTCGCCATGCGGTATTACGCGAGGCTCACGGGAGCAGGTACACCGTACACCCGGGTGCGATGAAGATGTATCGGAACTTGCGGAGGTAGTTCTTGTGACGACCCAGAGCTCCAGATACCGATATACTAATGAAATCGATACACCGATACCAAGAATTGGGGAAGCCACCCAAGAGGCTGATGAGGCCCCTGAAGGGTTAAAGGAGTTTGCTGAGGAGTTGCATAATGAATTGGGACCGTAGGCGCGCAATATTAATTAGGACAGCAATTAATAAATAAGTGCGAAAGTAATTTAAAATATCAGAGTGGTAAGATATATACAATAGTCCAGATTTACGGGGAAAAGGAGGTCCACTGAACAACTACACGGGGCATATCCCGGCACGATAGAACAAAAGACAAACCAACACAGTTGGCACTCTAACGACGCTCGGCACAACCACGAGCAGAACCGACGGACGACTGGGGCAGCTCACCTGAAAGAAGGAAGGGTGAGTCACAGCTAGACTCAGTAGGGGTCACGCGGATCCCTACCCCAAACTAAACAGACAAGCAGGCAAACATAAAAGTAATTAGAGCATGCATTTAAATAATAAGGTAGATGCACAATTTAATAAATAATAACAACAAGAAATAAACCTACCAATAGAATAAACAATCACTAACCAAGTGAAGTGAGAGACGGAACAACCCACTAGAAGAACAAGACCAGACGCGTCCCCTGACGACTTACATTGCGTCTTAGCAACTCGCAAGTCTGGCTCATGACAAGCGAGAGGCGTAACAGGACCAAACCAAGTACTAGTCAGAGCGACACTCGTGAGTGCCTGTCCAAGTCTCCGACCACGTGTGCACACACTGACTCCTACCTAGAGCCAGGTCTCTAGCTAGTTACCCCCCCCGTTGGAGGCAACGGTAACCACAGGGGCCCACGGTAACTAGCTTACAAACCGTTCCTCGGGAACACCCCTCCACCTCTCTCGGGTGGGACGACACGCTCGGTCGCTGGGCCACGACTAGTGGTTCCATCACAAGGAAGTGGAAGTAACTCTATTGGAATCGAATAAGCAGACGGCTATTAAAAACCCCAGGGAATGTAACGGTCTACAGTACCCGCGTTACAGTGTGTAATGGTCGGGGTGTGGCGCGTTACATGAACTGTAACGCGCTCGACCCTGGCCGTTACAGCCACCCGAGACAAAAACTGCAACCGCAGTTTGCACAGGGCGTAACGCGTCCCATGAGGCGCGTTACGGCACCCTGAGGGCCGCCCGATAGGCCCTCAGGCCAACCGCCTCATGAAGTCAACGGAAGTCAAAAGGAGTGTAACGGTCAGGGGCATGACCGTTACACACACTATGACGCCCCTACCAAGGGCCGTTACATTGCTGTAACGCGTCCCGTGAGGGTCGTTACATGTGTGACGGTTTCTGGTAGGACCGTCACACCGACTGGGAGCTAAAACTGAAACGCTTAAAACCAAACCCCCTCCCGGTCTAGCCGGATCGACGGGGAAACGCAGAAAAACTATAAAACCTACCAAACCACAACATTCTACAACAAAAGCATGCATCAAAACATAAAAACAATGTCCATGGAGTGATTTTCAAAAATTTAGCCTAAATTACCCTAACATGAAATTTTGCATGGAAATTGAAGAAAACGACGTCGGATGGGCGTGCATGCTATGTCAATGCGATCCTAGCGAGACAAGGATTCCATCCCCCTACCTTAATCGCGACGAAAATCGAGTTTGGGCCACATGCAAGCAAGGGGTCACCGCGGCTCCTCTCGTTCCGTCCCGCCTCCACGGCTCACGAACCGCAACGAGGTCAGCACCTATGCGTTCCTCGCGACGAGCCGGTTCCAAAGACACCTCCCACGCCTCGATCCGCGGCCGTCCGGACCGAAACCGAGAGAGTGGGGGAGGAGCGATCGTAAGAGGGAGAGAGAGAAAGAGGGAGAACGAGTGAGGGAGAGAGAGAGAGATAAATATATATATATATATATATATATATATATATATATATATATATATAATCCAATAAATCTATAACTAATTCAAATAATTACCAGAAAATAGCCTAAAAATCCACAAAAATAGCCAAAATTCACGGAATAAAATCTAGATCCGAACCACTAAGAATCCGCTTAAGACACGGGTCTTACAGTCCCTCCCCCCTAAAAGGAATTTCATCCTCGAAATTAAACGGAAGGACAAGGAGGAAACTGAAAGAAAATTACACCTAACGGCAGGAATAACAAACGAAAGGAACAGAAACGGATACCTTGGAAATCGAAGGCTGGCTTTCCGCGTGGCATAAAATAGACTCGCTTATATCTGCAGTCAACCACGGCACCATACAATTCCAGCCAGTCCATGCCCAGAATAGCGTCATACTCGGCCAATTGTAATGCATAAAGCTTCACAGGCATCGGCCGATTGCTGACGACAATAAAGCTTCACAGGCATCGGCCGATTGCTGACGACAATAGGAGAGTCTTCCTGGCACACCGGAGTGGACATGAAATCTCCAGAGGGTAACTCAACAAGCAACGCACAGGGCACTTCGGTCATCGGCTCCTCAATGCAAGCAAGAAAATCCTCGGACACAAAGGAATGAGTAGCACCAGAATCAAAAAGAACATGAGCTGGACGACCGAAAATTGAAACCGTACCTTCCACCAGATTAGCTGCCACAGCTTCTGCACGAGTGATGTGAGTGACTCTGCCTCTCGGAGGGCGACTGGCTGCAGAAGACTGCTGAGAAGGAACTGGAGCAGGTAGATAAGACGGCTGAGGTTGAGGCGACGGAGGAAGACGAAACTGAGGCTGCTGCGGCTGGGTAAACTGCGAGAACTGCACCGACTTCGGCTTCAGCGGATAGTCTCGAACCACGTGACCCGGCTGATCACAGCGATAGCACACAATCGGCAAGGAACACGGCACGCCTGGATGACTGCCACCACACCCCGGACACGGACGCTGCTGACCACTGGAAAAATCTTGACGCGGTCGAACAGAAGGAATGGACAGCTAACTCGGATCGGAAGGCGCCGAATGCTCAAACTTCCTCTTCGACTTCTTATTCTTGAATTGCCGGAAGTGGGAGTCGGAAGAAGAAAGAACACCGCTGACAGCAGGAACGGCAGAAGGAACTCCTGGGACAGACGGCTGGTAAGTCGGCTGAAACTGCACAGTCGGCTGCACCATTCTTGCCTGAGAAAGTCCTCGAGTCCTCGCCATTTCCATCTCCACTGCAACAGCTGCCTAGTACGTTGAATCCAACTCAGACACTCGGGTAGCGAACAACGGCAGGCTCAATTCCGCTTTCAGTCCGCGCAGAAACTGCTGAGTCTTCATAGCTTCATCAGCAAAAATATGGGGCGCGTTCCTGCCCAATTCGATGAACTTATCTCGGTACTGCAACACAGTCATGTCACCTTACGTCAACTCCAGAAACTGGTACATCTTCGCTAACTTGAGACAGGCTGGAGTGTAAGCACGCTCGAAAGCAGCAACGAACTCAGCCCAGGTGATTTGCCGAAGCGAACGGGAACGGAAGGTAACCTCCCACTCTGCAGTCCACCACATGCGTGCGGTACCTTGAAGCTGATAAGTAGCCAACATGACACGCTCATCATCCGCGCACTCCATCGATTGGAACACGCACATAGTGGCATCGAGCCACGATCTAGCTGCCTCCAGATCTGATTGACCCTCGAAAGTCGGTGGGTGGAACAGCAGGAATTCCTTTAACACTCTGCCACGACCACCATGCACTTCTTCACGCGGAGCAGGGTTAACGGAAGCTGGCACAGCTAGGGCAGAGGAAGTGCCACTCTCCTCCCGCGGAGCCCGAGCCTTCTTCCAACCCCGAGGTAACATCTTGAATCTGGGAAACACACGATAACGGAAAGCCATCAGTAATCACGAGAAACATCCTAAGCCAGCAACAGACAACACAGTGGACCAGCTCTGGACCAGCGCAAGTTCCAATTCCTAATACAAATCCCCAACACAGCTCTGATACCAACCGTGACGACCCAGGGCTCCGGATACCGATATACCGATGAAATCGATACATCGATACCAAGAACTGGGGAAGCCACCCAAGAGGCTGATGAGGCCCCTGAAGGGTTAAAGGAGTTTGCTGAGGAGTTGCATAATGAATTGGGACCGCAGGCGCGTAATATTAATTAGGATAGTAATTAATAAATAAGTGCGGAAGCAATTTAAAATATCAGAGTGGTAAGCTATATACAATAGTCCATATTTATAGGGAAAAGGAGGTCCACTGAACAACTACACAGGACATACCCCGGCACGACAGAACAAAAGATAAAGCAACACAGCTGGCACTCTAACGACGCTCGGCACAACCACGAGCAGAACCGGCGGACGACTGGGGCGGCTCACCTGAAAGAAGGAAGGGTGAGCCATAGCCAGACTCAGTAGGGGTCACACGGATCCCTACCCCAAACTAAACAGACAAGCAGGCAAATATAAAAGTAATTAGAGCATGCATTTAAATAATAAGGCAGATGCACAATTTAATAAATAATAACAACAGGAAATAAACCTACCAACAGAATAAACAATCACTAACCAAGTGAAGTGAGAGACGGAACAACCCAATAGAAGAACAAGACCAGACGCGTCCCCTGACGACTTACACTGCGTCTCACTAACTCGCAAGTCTGGCTCATGACAAGCGAGAGGCGTAACAGGACCAAACCAAGTACTAGTCAGAGCGATACTCGTCAGTGCCTGTCCAAGTCTCTGACCACGTGTGCACACACTGACTCCTGCCTAGAGCCAGGCCTCTAGCTAGTTCTCCCCCCCCCCCCCCCGTTGGACGTAACGGTAACCGCAGGGGCCCACGGTAACTAGCTTACGAACCGTTCCTCGGGAACACCCCTCCACCTCTCCCGGGTGGGACGACACGCTCGGTCGCTGGGCTACGACTAGTGGTTCCATCACAAGGAAGTGGAAGCAACTCTATTGGAATCGAATAAGCAGACGGCCATTGAAAACCCCAGGGAATGTAACGGTCTACAGTACCTGCGTTACATTGTGTAACGGTCGGGGTGTGGCGCGTTACGTGAACTGCAACGCGCTCGACCCTGGCCGTTACAACCACCCGAGACAAAAACTGCAACCGCAGTTTGCACAGGGCGTAACGCGTCCCATGAGGAGCGTTACGGCACCCTGACGGCCGCCCGACAGGCCGTCAGGCCACCGCCTCACGAAGTCAACGGAAGTCAAAAGGAGTGTAACGGTCAGGGGCCTGACCGTTACACACACTGTGACGCCCCTACCAAGGGCCGTTACAGTGCTGTAACGCGTCCCGTGAGGGCCGTCACATGTGTGACGGTTTCTGGTAGGACCGCTGTAGACACGCTATTTTCACATTTTTCGCGAGTAAATCTCATGTTACCCCACGATGCCCCAGAATGGCTTACACGATTAACTTAGGTGATTGATTAGCATTTGTTTAAGTTTTATATATATAAATATATATATATATATATATATATATATATATATAAATCTAGAAATTGAAAGGGTTATAAAAATTGAGAAAATGTTAAAATACAAACAAATGGGTAAGGGCTTATAAAAATTTGAGAAAAATAATCAAAAAAGGGGGGTCAAAAAAAAGAAAAATAATAAAAATATATAATATATATATTAATCCTATCCTTAATCTAATCTTTATTATTATTAATCTCTAATTAACACTAATCATCTTATCTTTCTTTTCCTTTCCCTCCCTCTCTCGTAACTCATCCCACCTCAATGTTCTCTCCCCATGACACACGCATGCATACACATCCACTCACATGCACTCCTCACTGTACACTCTCCCCCACCCTCTCTGTCTCTTTCTTTCACTCTCACTCCACTGCACACACCCTCACTCTCACGGCAGCCCCCATCGAAACCCACACACACCCGCTCCCGTGCACCCCACCGTTTTCACCCCTACCTCTCTCTTTCCATCTCTTCCTTCTCCTCTACCCCGTTACCACCGCGAGTTCCACCCCACCCTCCGACTGCCGCGAGCCTCGCCGCTCTCGTCGTCCTCATCGGTAGCCCCCACTCCCGTCCACCTCGGCCGCGTCGCCTCCACCTCCGTCCACCGAAGCGCCATCGGCCACCGTCCACCGGACGCCTCCACGTCCAGCCCTCGTGACTACGCCAGCACCCCCACGACAGCCACCGGTCACCTGCACCGTCCGCCACGACTGCACCGCAGCCGCACCTCCCCACTTCACCGACGTCGTCGTCTTCAACCTGTACTGGCAGCCGCCCAGCGTCTCTCTAACAGCCCTCAACGCCGGCCAGCCACCTTCACGACCGCTGCTGCTGCCGCACCGACGCTGCCCGTCTCCATCGCGTGAAGCATCAAGCCCGTCGCACCGTCTGCACCTTGCCGCGAGCTACGTTGCCCACGACTCCCCGAACAAACCTCACGCGAGCCTTCCCCCTCGCTTCCTCTCTCCTTCTCTCCCTCACCCACTCTCCCCACCTGCAACTTCCTCTCTCCCTCTCTACGCCGGCCACCGTCTCCATCTCCACGCCGCTGGCCACCACCGCTGCTAACCCACCACGCCACCGCAAAACTCCTCCTCTCCCACCACTCTCTTCCTCTACGTCGCCTGCGAGCACCCCCCTTGCCCCGCGGCCGCCCTGCCCCGCTCGCCCGCCGCACTGCCTCCGGACACCGTCGATCTCCACCCTCTGCATGTGACCCCCCTGCACACCGACACCATCGCCGCGATCGTCGTCCACCCCCCCCCCCTCCGTTGACCGTCGACGCCCACTACACCGTCGGACCCCCCATTGCCTTCGAGCTCGCCTGCCGGCCGCCCCCGCCGTGACCGTCTCTCCCTCTCCTTCTCTTTCTTCCTCCCTCCCGCTTCCTCTCACTGCTTCTCTCTCTCACCCCCCCTCTCTCTCTCTCTCGCCGTGACGCGGCTCTCTCTCCCTCACTCTCTTCCTCTCTCTCTCTCCCTCTCGGTTCCCTCTCTCTCTTCTTCTCTCCCCGCCGTCTCTCTCTCTCTCTCTCTTTTCCCCCCTCCGTGATCTCTCTCCCACTCTCTGCATCTTTCTCTCCCTCTCTTCCTCTCTATCTCTCTCCCTCTCGATCTCCCTCTCTCTCACTTTTTTTTCTCTTTTTTATTCCCTCTCCCCACCGTCTCTCTCTCCCTCTCTCTGCTTCTCACCATCCCCCCTCTCACTCCCTCTCTCATCCTCTCTCTCTCTCTCGATCTCCCCTCTCTCTTTGTTTCTTTACACATTTTTTTAAGCTTTCTCTCTCTCCCTCTCTTCATCTCTCTCTCTCGTACATCTCTCTCTCCCCCTCACTTTCCCTCTCTTTAATACCCCCTACCCTCTCTCTCCCTCTTGATCTCTCACCCCTTTTTATTTCTTTATTTTTTCGTTTTAACTCCTTCTCTCCCTCTCTACCCCCTCTCTCCCCTTTTATTTTCTTTTCTTTTTAATCTCTCCCTCTCTCAGTTATCTCTCTCTCTATTCTCCCTTCTCTCCTGTCTCCCTCTCTCATCTCCTCTCTAGCCCTCTCTCTTTCATGCCTTCTCCCATATATATATATATATATTATATATATACACTATATATATATAATAAATATATATATATCATATACATATCACATATATATCTTATCCTCTTTCTTCTAAAATAAAATCTTAACAAAATATATAATCGATAAAAAAAAGTTTTCTCTCCCCTTTTCTCTCCTTCTTTCCCAAATTCTTGTTCTTTTATTTCGATATGTTTACGTATATGTTTACATATGTATGTTTATGTAAATACGTGTAAGATGTTTAATATATTTATACGTACGTTTATGTAAATAGGTTTACTACTCGTACACATATGTATGCGTGTGTGTTCTTATGTTCAGCCTAATCAATTCCTGGAGTCTGCTGTGAAGGCCCTCCGCCGTGCTGTGTTCGCGTCTCCGACACGTATTCTCGAGCCTGTCATCAGCCGCTTAATAAGTTTTCTCACCACATCGTTTTATTTGCTTCTGTTCCACTAGTTACATTGCATTGCATGTATCATTATCTGTCGTTCATACTGCATCCCTCTCCCTAAGAAGTCCCTTTGCGTGTTCATTCATCATATTGTCTGTCCACCTTTTAGTCTTGAAAGGGGTTTCAAATACCACCAACCAGGTGCGTATTCTTTTATGTTATTTCCAATATTAGTTTCTAAAGAATTGGTACTACACCACCGTTGTCCTTATGTAGTAGTCGTTTCTCTTTGTTTGTTTTCCGTGCAGGGTTAACCAGTCCGGGAGCCCGCTTCTTCAGTCGGTCGAAAGAGAGGAGCAACTCACGTGCCTCCAGTTCGGGGATAAAACGCGACCATCCATCCCACTTTTGAGGTACCCTACCATCACCTTCCCGTCTTGTTACATTCCTCTTTTGTGATTGTTATTTGTTGTAAAATCTCCATCTCTATCCTCCTCTCCTTTTTTGGTTTAATATAAGTCTATCTTCTCTCCCTTGTTATTGTCATATATCGCTAACTCTCCACTTCCGTCCTTCTCTATTTTATCTAAAATAAGTTTCTCACTCTGTCTATATTCTCCTAGTTTTTTTTCTCTATATCGTACTATCTTATTCTACCATTCACCCCTCGATTTCTCTTTTACTTTCTCACCTCTCTCTAAGAAAAACATAAAATAATAAAAAAATAATAAAAGCAACAAAAACACCAAAAAATATAATAACAAAAGATAAAACAAAACAAAAGAATAATAAAATCAGGGTAACCAAAGAAGGCCCTCTTCGTCGGCCGGCCGATCGAAGAGGAAGAGAGGACCCGCACTGCTCCCGCTTCGGCGGCGAACACGATCGGAACATTTCCTGTGGGGTCCTCAACCCCTGGCGATCACACTTCCCCTCCCCTTCTTTTGTTATTAATTTTTCTGTCTAAACCCCGTTGACGGAACCAGTTCCTCGCGGTGGTCTCATCTAACCGGTGCGGTGGGCTATCTCCCGCGACCGTTTTATTTCAGTAATTTAATTTCTACATTCTAACACTCTAACCGCTAACTGCTTGACTCTAACCCTCCCCTATCATCGCTTCAAAATCCCGCGGAGAGTGACATCTCGCGGCGGTTTATTTGATCCCCTTTTCATTTGTTCTAACCCCGATCAAGGAACTCGTTCCTCGCGGTGGTTTAATTTCCTGTACATTCATTCCAACCCCGATCAAGGAACTCGTTCCTCGCGGTGGTTTACTTTTCTGCACTTTCAATTCCAACCCCGATCAAGGAATTCGTTCCTCGCGGTGGTTTAATTTTCTGCATTCTTTTATTCCGACCCCGATCAAGGAACTCGTTCCTCGCGGCGGTCTTATCTAACTGGTGCGGTGGGTCATCTCCCGTGACCATTTTCATTCCAGTAACTTAATTTCTGCACGCTAACCTCCTAACCCCTAACCATTCAATTTTCAGCATCCCCCATCATCGCTTTAAAATCCCGCGGAGAGTAACATCTCGCGGCGGTTTATTTGATCCCTTTTTTTTTTCTTTTCCTGTTATATATATATAGTTATTATAATAAAAACCCCGCGGAGGGGTAATACCCCGCGGTGGTCTTTTGTATATAGTTATACTTATTATTTATATTGTTGCAGAAGCCCCGTAAAGGCCAATGTCTTGCGGTGGTATGTACATATAATATTTATTATTTATGCTGGAATAAAAAATCCCGTAAGACCAATATCTTGTGGTGGTCTTAATATGTACATATATATTCATTATTGCTGATATTATTATATTACTGTTAGAACCCCACAAAGACCAATGTCCTGTGGTGGTACATCTTTGTTCGCATTGTCCTTATAATTGTCTGGAGAATGATATATCGTTGTAATTTCTGAGTTTACGTGTCTCTCCATTTCTGTTACGTAGATTCTCGGACTTCCCGGTATATGAAAAACTGCTCGTGGAACGGTAAGTCACGCTTACCGGGAAAGGGTCAGTTTACGCGAGAGGCCTTCGGACCCCTATCTCCGCCACGTACCGGAGTCTGTTCCGCATCCCTCTCTTCCCTTTCTCTCTCCTTGAGTTGATCTCGTTATCTCCATCTCCTAAGACAGACGAGGGTGGACAACGACTCCCGCCGTCTACACCTCTCTGGCGATCACCCTTTCATCATTGTCATTGTTTATTATTATTGTTTATTGTTTTTCTTTCCCTCGAGGGTGGACGACGCCTTCCTGCCGTCTACACTTTTCTGGCGACCACGATGGGACATCTTTTGTTTCCTCTGGTTACCCAAATATTTTCGGCACCCACGTGTGCCCCTCCATATTCGGCACCCACGTGTGCCCCTCCACTCGGCACCCACGTGTGCCCCTACTGATTGTGCCCGCGTGCGCTACATTCGTGCTCCCAGTAGCACTCTTACCATCGGCACCCACGTGTGCCCCTCCACTCGGCACCCACGTGTGCCCCTCCTGATTGTGCCCTCGTGCTATATTCATGCTCCCAGTAGCACTCTTGCCATCGGCACCCACGTGTGCCCCTCCACTCGACACCCATGTGTGCCCCTCCTGATTGCGCCCTCGTGCGCTACATTCGTGCTCCCAGTAGCACTCTTGCCATCGGCACCCACGTGTGCCCCTCCACTCGGCACCCACGTGTGCCCCTCCTGATTACGACCGCGTGCGCTATATTCGTGTTCCTGCTATCACTCTTGACATTCCAATTTCATCCCTCGTGCACCCCGTGCATTCCCCCGGTCCCTTGTGGTTACTTGAGAGGTCAACGTTATTTCGTGCACCCACGTGTGCTTCCCCCCATCATTTGGCACCCACGTGTGCTCCCTCCATCATTTGGCACCCACGTGTGCTCACCTTTACTCGTGCACCACGTGCACCCTCTTAGTCCCCCTTTTGTGATTTCTAATTTGCGTGGGCTCGGAAAGAAGAATGGTCATATCCTACTCTATCTGTTATTTGTTTCCACATCTCTGTCATATCACTGCTATATCTGTTGTACTTTTGCATAGATCTCTATTTTATTTGTGTTCATTGTTCATTCCTGTTCTATTTGTGGTATATATTTGTGTTATGTAATTCAGCACTGCATTGCATACCATCTCCTTTCTATTTTTATTTCTTTTGTTCTATTTTTTTTAGGATCACCTTTTCCTGGTGAAGGAAGGACTCTCCGTCGGGAATTCCTCTCGACGAACTAGGATCTCCTCTATCGGGACCTCCGTAAGTCCCCGACATCGAAGGATTCCCTCTTCGTTCACTGGACTGGTTGTACCACTGAAGTTCCCTGGAGATAGTTAACCCATTCGTGGTGAATCGAGTGTCCTTAGATCACACGGCGGAAATCAATATTGCAACTAATGTCCCTCCTGTGGTGTGAACATTATATTAGAAAAGAGAAAAAAAAAGGAAAACCAAAAGAAAACGAAAAAAAAAGGCGTTAAACATCAACTTGCTTGTTAATCTTTGCTAATGGTTTGAGTGTGTATGTTATTACACTCTGATTAGAAAGGAAAAGAAAAAAGGGAAAACAAAAGAAAACACAAAAAAGGCGTTAAACATCAACTTGTTTGTTAATCTTTGTTATTGGTTTGAGTGTGTATGATATTACGTTCTGGCAAAATCTCACGTTCTGAAAAAGATCAAGAAATGTCCGGGAACGGTCAGAATCCGACCCCGAGTCACCAGGGGACACATGTCCCTGCTGAGGACGCAGATTCCTCCCGTGAGCCCTCATATGAGGTGCGAGCCGCCGTCGGGGAAGCATCCCCGCCACAAGATATTTCCTCCTTGGGAGGTGTTCTCGCGAACACACAGCTCAATTCCGATCAGATCCGAGCCTTTCAGGCCGTCTTAAAAGGGAAATCTGTTGATTTTACTCCTCAAAATCCAACACCAGTTGCTATCTCTATTCAAGAGCCCGCACAGGCAATCCCTTCCTCATTCCCTCTTGTGCAGACAAGTTTGCAGCCTCCCTCTTTCCAATTACCTCCCCAGTCTCAAGTTCCACCAATTTCTCATCCAACATTTCAGTCAGTTCCATTTACTGATATGCCACGTCTGCAACCTCCCCCTTTCCAATTACCTCCCCAATCTGAAGTTCCACCAATTCCTCATACGACATTTCAGTCAGTTCCATTTGCTGATATGTCACAACGTCTCTCTCATCCGGAATTCCCTTCTCAGGCTTCTGCAAGGCCTCAGTGAGGTCACTCAATCTCTCCTTCATAGGATGAACAAGATGGATGAACAATTCCAAGATTTCAAAAAGATCGTGGATGTCAAATCCGCACCTGAGATCTCTTTACCAATCCCTCCAGTATTCCATCTCCCTCCTTCTGAAATGTCAACGTATCGATGGTACACCGGCACAGGCAACCCCCTCATTCATCTGAAGGACTTTATGTATGAGTCCTCGTTTTGGCATAACGATCAAAGATCCTTGGCATACCTCTTCAGGAGATCATTGGATGGTCCCGCCTTAAAATGGTTCTATTCCCTAGAGCCGAGTGAGACTGAGAACTTCGACGTAGTGCAACGGAAATTCATACAGAAATATCGGGATAGGGTCGGTCCCTCCTTCTCTATTACCGACCTAGTGGCTGAAAAAATGAAGCCGGATGAAGATTTCACCCAATTTACCGATCGATGGAGATCCTTTGCAGAGAAAGTGAGAGACCCCATTTCAGAATCGGAGCAAGTAAAGATGGTCGTGTCTAATGCCACTCCATAATTTAGACACGTCCTGGCAATGAACAAGCTCACCACTATGGAGGAACTGTATGAGAGGGCTCGATATATCCAAACACAGCTGAAAGATTCTCCCCTCATGCATATGTTCGAGCCACCAAAGCCAAAGGTGTTTAGGAAGCCGAGCACGGGCGCCCAAGGTGGGGTGACAGAAGGGGTTGTAACAAATGAACAAGTGGGCGCGGTTGGCCATCCCAACCAGCAAGCTAACCCTAGGCCCCCACAAGCTCCGCAATTCCCCTTTCATCAGGAGCAACAAGGTCAGCAACCCTATCGTCCTCCCCCACAAAACAATCTCTTCCAGAACAATATGCCTCAACCGCTCCATCTCCAACAACAACAGCAGCGACCTCCTCAATATAATCAGGTTCCACCACCCGGGGATTATGGCCCCCAACAACAGAGAGGCAGATCGGCCCTAGGAGAGCTCATACCCCCACCTTTGCCGGAGTCATTGCCGGACATCTTTAATGCTCTCATGGCTGCTAATTTCCTCACCTTGCCTAAGGAAAAAGCCATATGGCCCCCGAACGTCGACACTTCCAGATATTGTGTCTTCCATAGACAGCCGGGTCATACAGTGGAAAACTGTTTTCATTTCAGAGATTATATCTATGATATGAACGATGAACATCAAATAGATTGGGATGAAATGAGGCGATGCGTCACCATGATGAAGGCCAGGAGACCTCCTCTTAGACAACAACAACAACAACAACAACAACAACAACAACAACAACAACAACAGCCTCAGCAGGCACCACAACAACAGCCAAATATGGGCATCCTCCAAAATCCGTTACCGGCGCACCAACAACCTAACCACCAAGTCAACCCCATCTCTTCCTTCCCGGAAGTTGGAAGAGGGCAAGATTGGCATACGGAAAGCGGCTCTGTCCTTGTCACCAATCACGTTCCTATCCAATCCCCACGCCTTATTCGTCCCGCACCTGTCTATCCTCCACCCGCAGCACAACCCGCAGTGATACCTCACTCATTTCCACTGCTATCACGTCCTCTCATCCGCGTCTCTGCTGATGACCTCCCTTCGAGTCCCCAGCAAACACCCTCCACTTCCACCATAACATCGTTACCCTCGAAGCCTCTCATTATTTCTCATGTCTCCACCTCGACATCCACCTTCATTCCACCTCCACTAAACAAACCTCTCATTGTCCAACACCCTTCCGAGGTGCCCTCCACTTCCACCATAACATCGTTACCCTCAAAGCCTCTCATCATTTCTCACGCTTCCATTTCGTCATCCACCTTTGTTCCGCCTCCACTAAATAAACCCCTTATTGTCCAACACCCTTCCGAGGCACCATCTACCTCCACCACAACCCCTTTACCCTCGAAACCCCTCATTATTCATCACCCATCCGGGGCCCCATCAACCTCTACTATGCCTCCACCTTTTAAACCCCTTATCATTCACCGTCCATCTGAGACTTCATCCACTCCCACCATGCCTCCACCTAACAAACCACTCATCAGAGCCACTACACCTATTATTGCCCCTGCTTCATCAATTGTTCCTCCACCACTACCCCTCGAACCCCTGCTAAACCCCATATCTTACTCTATAAAGGTGCCGCCAAAATCGCAAGCCATGGTGCTCCGTAGTGGAAGGATGTTCCATCGGGTTTTCCCCAAAACAGTCAGGTCCCCGAGCAATCCCAACCGGAGAAAGACACCGAAGAACAGCCAGAGGAGTCTATCCCCGGGACACAATATGACCTGTTGAAACACTTGGATAAAACACCAGCTCGGATCTCCATTCTCGAGCTAATCAAGAGGTCGAAAACCCATCAAGACGCCTTGATGGAGTATCTTCAGAGGGTTATGGTAAATGAGGATCTCCCAGTGGAGAAAATCTCGTCAGTATTGACACCAACTGATACACAACCGGCTATTATATTTCACCACCATGAGCTTGCCCCCAAGGAGGCTCGAAAATATACTTTGTGTATTGCAGTCAAGATCAATGGGGTGTCTGTAGACCCGTGTTTGGTGGACACTGGTGCGTCTATAAATGTGATCTCTATGATCACCCTCCAATCATGTGGGGTTGACACGGAACAGATAAGGCCTTCATCAATCACGGTTACGGCCTATGATAATAGCAAAAAGCTGCCAATGGGGATGGTCATCTTGAATGTAGAATTGGGCCCTGCATCAGTCTTCACGGAATTCCATATCCTTGATATGGATCCCACATTCAAGGCCATACTGGGCCGCCCTTACATTGAGGTTATGAATGCGGTGCCTTTCACCAATCATCAGTGCTTGAAGTTTCCATACAAGGCTTGGATTATCAAGGTAAATAGCATGCCCATCTTTTCTGCAGTGGATGCTATCAATACCTCTTTGCCTTCTGTTTGGCCGACTCACCGGCCAATTCTTTCACTGCTAGATGTGTGTGACCCACGCCGAGCCCCTTTAACACAAAAGCCATTTCAGGCATCAAAGTCATGTCACCCTTCCCATTCTAAGGGATGGGAGATCATGAGCAACATTGGCTACCAACATGGCAAAGGTTTGGGGGTACAGTTACAAGGGAGGCTGAGGCTGCCAAAGAAGACAAAGCTAACCCTTAGAGCTGGCCTAGGCTTTGAAGGACCACTTGAAGCATATGAGGAACCTCTCACGTGGACCTTGTACTCCCATTTCAGAAAGGGGCCGGTGATACAGTTGGGGATCACCCACAACATTCACATGGGAAATTACAGATTGCCTACTTAGCTGAAAGTTGCTCGAGGGCTGCAAAGAAGGGGAAACACGATGACCCGGACTGCGAGTGGAACAAGTGGTTTGATATACATGATATTTCCATTGCGCTACAGCAGATGTTCTCGCCTCCGACTTAGAGGGGCCACTTTGATCTCCGAGGTGCCAAAATATGTCGTTGACATTGCCGAAATTCCAAGTTTTCCTCGCCGAGAGGAAGTTGCCACTGACGGATCGCTTTCCGTCATTCTATCTGATCATTCTCCTCAGCCGTTGCTGCTGACTCTTTCTTGGACCCGACGTTTATCTGATGATATTCCCAGGTCCCCTTCTCTACTCACATTCTTGCGTGGATTTCTCAGCCCATGCCAAATTTTCAACCATGATCTGCTCAATGAGCCATGCAACCCCCTAGCTATAGTTCCCTCCTCCCATTCTCTAATTTCTTTCAATTGTTTTGTAATTGAAAATGAAAATGAAAAAAAAACGTCGATTTTAAACTCCTCAACAGTGCATCTCCTTTGAGGAGACCTCCTACATCTCTCACGAGTGTGCCCCGACTTACGGGCCACTCATTCAAGGTCCCTTGAGCGACCTTCTTTACCCCTCTATCGAGGGGTCTCTTCCTGTACATTCTTCAACTTCTTCTTCGTCCGTAGAACAAGTCAGTCAGGTTAGGAATAGTGAGTCAAGGGTAGTACCTAGAAGAAAATCCAAGGGCAGGGAAATTCCTCGTCGATTCCTTCTAGATCTAGCCAATAGGTGTCAAGCCTTTCTAGCCATTCCTCAATTGCTAGAAAATCCATCCATCTGCCGGAGTTAGAATGTGAGGAGGATTGCACAATTGATGAGGGATACGGAGTTTATGAGCTCACAGATGAAGAGTACCCTATTGAAGAAGGGGACGAAGAATATGAGGACGCGGCCGACGCATATGCTAGCGGAATGAGGAGGTTTGATGAACCATCAGCCGCTATAGAAGAACCCACCAAAGAAATCAACCTGGGGACCGAGGAAGACCCTAGGATCGTCCACATAAGTGATAATTTGCCGCCATCTGAAGAAGAAGAATCGATCGAGGTTCTCAAGGAGTATAGGGACACGTTCGCGTGGAGCTACGAGGATATGCCGGGATTGGATTCCAGCCTGGTCGAACATCGCCTAACGTTAAAACCAGGGTCCGTCTCGGTAAAGCAAAGGTTAAGACGTTTTCACCCCCAAATGGCTTTAAAAATGAAGGAAGAGGTCGATAAGCTCCACAAGGCCAGGTTTATTAGAGTCGTCCTATATCCTCAATGGGTGGCAAACATTGTCCCGGTCATGAAAAAGGATGGAAAGGTGAGAATCTGTATCGATTTTCGGGACCTTAACCGCGCGTGTCCAAAAGATGATTTCCCCTTGCCTCACATTGACGTGTTGGTTGATAATACAGCAGGCTATGAAACTCTCTCGTTTATGGATGGATTTTCGGGGTATAATCAGATCCGCTTGGCGGAAGAGGATCAGGAGAAAACATCATTCACCACACCTTGGGGAACTTATTGCTATTTGGTCATGCCATTTGGTTTGAAAAATGCTGGAGCTACTTATCAAAGGGCTATGATGGCAATATTCCATGACATGATGCATGTGTATTTAGAGGTATATGTGGATGATTTGCTGGTGAAATCCAAGACTAGGGCAGAACACCCGAGAGTTCTGGCTAAGGTGCTGCAAAGATCAAGGGAGTTCAATTTGAAAATGAATCCAAAAAAGTGCGTATTTGGCGTCTCATCGGGCAAATTACTTGGTTTCATTGTGAGTAAGAGGGGTATTGAAATAGATCCCAACAAAGCTAAAGTAATTAGGGATATGCCACCTCCGAAAAATCTGAGAGAAGTCCGAGGGTTAATCGGAAGGTTACAATTCATTCGTCGGTTTGTGTCCCAGCACTCGCAAAGGTGCAAACCTTTCTACGAGTTGACTAAGTCAGGAGTAGAATTCCTTTGGAATTCTAAGTGCCAAAAAGTTCTTGAAGGATTGAAGGAATATCTGGCCAATCCACCCGTCCTAATTCCACCCACGCCAGATAAACATTTAATCCTTTACATCTCGGTCCTGGACGACTCCGTGGGAGCTGTCCTGGCACAAGCCGATGAAGCAGGCAAGGAAAGGGCGACCTATTACTTGTCCAAACTCCTCAACCCCTGTGAGCAGAAGTACACGGCTATGGAGAAAACTTGTGCCGCCCTTGTCTGGGTAGTGCAGAAGATGAAACACTACTTTCTAGCTCATGAAGTTCATCTGATTGCCCGAATGAACCTTATTAAGTTCCTTCTAGAAAAATCTGTCCTTACGGACAGATTAGCACGCTGGCAAAGCTTCCTTTCTCAGTTTGACATCGTTTACATCCAGCAAAAGGCGATTAAGGGGTATGCTATAGCTGAGCATCTCGCTCACCATCCTCTTCCCAGATTCGATCCTGTCCAGTCAGAGTTTCCAGATGAGGAACTAATATCCATCAACCAATCAGATGATTGCATGTGGACATTACATTTTGATGGAGCTCTGAATTCCCGAGGGAAAGGAATCGGCATTGCCCTCCTATCGCCTGAAGGCCTTACATTCCCACTGGCATACCAGCTCAAATTCCCCGTTACCAACAATATAGCTGAATATGAAGTTCTTCTAGCTGACCTGGAACTCGCTCATTCTTTTCGTATCACTGAATTACGAGTCGTAGGTGATAGTCAACTCATTCTTCGCCAGGTGCTCACCAAATATCGCACTCGCGATCCCAAACTCAAGCCATACCAAGAACTCACTGCTGCCTTTGCCAAACTGTTCACCAAATTGATCTTCGTCCATGTCCCTCGTCATCAGAATATTCTGGCCGATGCCCTCGCCTCGTTGGCATCATCTTTAAGGTTCCCTCTAGGAAGATGGTTTGAGTCCATTTCCATCTACAAGCGTCACGCCCCTGCAATCGATGACGCTTCCTACGTAAATATCAAGGACAGGATAGCAAGGAAGGCCCTACAGGAAGAAATCCTTGAGAAGAGGGAAATTATGTTGACAGAATTAGAAGAAGAATTGGCTGATGAGGAGAAGCCATGGTTTTACGAAATTGCCAAGTATTGCAAAGATCAATCCTACCCTGAGAAGCCACATCGAAGATAGAAAAGCCATAAGGAGAGTGGCACAGAGATACGTGCTGGTCGGAGAGTGCTATACAAGAGAAGTCTTACTGGTGTTCTTCTAAGATGTCTCGACGAAGAGGAGGTCTGGAAATGCGTCGAGGAAGCACACTCTGGTGTGTGCGGTGGCCATGTGAATAGCCAAATGCTTGCCAAGAAAATCCTTCGGCAAGGCTTTTACTGGCCCACCATGGAAGAAGATTGTGCCGTCTATGTCCGTAGGTGTGTCAAGTGTCAACTTCACGCCGATAAAATTCATTCCCCATCTCTTCACTTCATCCAGTATCCTCCCCATGGCCTTTCTCCATGTGGGCTTTCGATGTCATTGGTCCTCTCGGTAATCCTTACTCCCTCACTAAGCAAAAATCATTCATCCTTACTGCAACGGAGTACTTCACCAAATGGGCCGAAGCCGAAGCTTACGTGGAGGTTAAAGCATCAACAGTCTACAAATTCATCATGAAGAACATCATCGCCAGGTTCGGCATTCCAAGCACGATCATCACCGACAATGGACCGCAATTCATTTCTCAGGACCTTCAGGACCTCTGCAAAAGGTATAAAATTGCATTGCATCATTCATCACCTTATTATCCACAAGGTAATGGCCAAGCAGAGGCCACTAACAAGACATTGATTAAAATCATAAAAAAGACATGTGAGTCTAACAAGTTCTCGGATTGGCCAGAAAAGCTGATTGAGGCTCTATGGGCCTATCGCACCTCAATCCGTACTCCCACTGGGCAAACTCCGTTCGCCCTTACTTATGGGATGGAGGCGGTAGTTCCGTATGAAATCTTGGTTCCTCTCTCAGGGTACAGTTGGATAAGGAGCTCCCCTCGACGAACGTCGTGATTCACTCCTTGCCCAATTGGAACTCTTAGATGAGAAACGGTTGGCCGTTGCCGAGCATGCACGTGTATATCAGAACAGACTCACACGTTTTTATCAAAAGAAAGTCATTGAAAGGAAATTTCAAGTCGGTGAAATGGTAGTGAAAAGAATGTTTGTAAAACCTGGTGGGCCGCGTTCTAAACTCCAACCCAATTGGGAAGGACCATACGTAGTTCAGGCTATGCATCTTGGCAATGCCTACAGGTTAGTAAATGCTAAGGGGATCGAGTTATCCCACCCTTGGAATGGGCTTTATCTTAAGAAGTACTACCCTTAGATAGGTGTACATAGTGTCAAAAAAAATCATGAACGAAAAATAACAAAAAAATAGAAAATAATGAAACAACAAAAATATGTATATATACAACAACAAAAGAAAAAAAAATAAAAAGAAGAAAAGAAGAAAAAAATAGAAAAGTCAAAATGCCAATGTTTGGAGATCACCATGTAGTTAAGTCATTGAACCTCCATGTTGGGATAGGGCCTATTAAGACTTGGTAGGTTCCGGGTCTTGGTTTGCCAGAACCGAGGAGATCCCTGTCCGGCTAGTTCGGCTTATGCCCCCCTCAAAAGAAGGCAACATGCATGTACACATGTGTTCTATAAAAGATCGGTAGCATCGCTCATGGTGAGGCCTCACCCAGAAGGTCTCCAGAAGGCTTAAATCTTTATTCTCTCTCTCTCTTCGACCGAATGAGACAGCCGGCGCCCTTAAAACGCTGAGCATGGGAAACACGAACACAACCCCTAGGGCAAGAGTAGGGCCTAATTCTTCGAGCATGGGTCAGAGCACGAGAAGAGGGCAGTGTCCCCGCAGGCATCTAAGATGGATTCCATAATGTCAAAATCCTATGTCCCTCACAAAAATCTATCAAGAAAAATCAGAAAAAAAGAACAAAGTCAAAGTCAAGTGATAAGCCTGGTCGTGACCGTGCCTGATCCCACAAACGAAACTCCTTTGACTGAAAGTCAAATTCTATACGAAAGGGGTCATCAGATGTAAATGCTCGAGATTTGGTCTGAAGTTGCCCGAGAGGGGAAGTTAAGTGCGCCCCTACTGGCTCGCCGGGTTAACGGTTTTGCCGGTCCTCTCAGGAGGTTTGCCCCCAATATTCTTCCTTCTTCCCCTAAAGAAGAAGGCTCAATGGAGTTCCCGAAGGGTGAGGCTTGCCCAAGCTTGTAACCTCATTTCAATACAAACATATGGTTGTCCATTTTGAAAAGTCAAAGCCGTTGTCGTGAAGGAGTCCCCGTGTTTCTGGCCGGTTAAGACCCTTATCTACCATCTAGATGTCTTCTTAGCCTAACCTCGGGCTTAGACCAATGCAAGCGCGTCACCTATAGGTGCGACGGCGTCTGATTCCGGGTCAGCGTCGCGCGGTTGGTCATTTGGGTTCCAGGGTGTTCCATTACATATCATCTAGAGTTGTGAGGAAATAGACCCGGGTCGGGCAAATCATTTACCTCAAACACTTTTTGGGTGAATCCCTATGGTCGAAAGCAACTGGGAGCCTAAGCATGGCATGACGGTATTGTCATCAGGGTAAGTCTTAACTGGCGGGATTATCATTCGAGGAGTCTAGAGGCCCAAATCAACTTAGACGTGCACTTAGGATGCCTGGGAGGTTAGCAAGAAGCCCTCATTCTTATGCAGGTTAGATGTTATATCAAGTGGTCATCATGCATTAGCAAAAATAAAAAAATAAACAAACCAAAAACAAACAAAAAAATAACAAATCCAAAAATCCAAAAAAGCAAAAAAATGTACATGCACAAAAAAATGGAAATATAAAAGACCAAAAAAAATAAACAAACAACAAAATACAAAAAAAATGAATACACCTACAAAAACAAAGAAAATCACATCTTCGCATGATCGCATTTGTATGCACCATTCATTTTAAATTCTCATTTGCATCCGTGTGCTTGTCTGTCGCATTCATTACCCTTTATTATTACCTTTATTAATAAAGACTTGCCCCTTGACTCGTTATCAAGAATGGTCCTTCATTATATTTGCTGATTGAGCAAGGGGCAAGTCAGAACAGAAATACTGACTTGTTTGCTTAGATGTATGCAGGGATTCGAGAGACAAGAAAGAAGCAGCGAACCAAGCATAAAACATTTTATTCCACTCCCAATCAAAACAAACAAAATCGAAGGCTACATTAAGTTCCACCTCCTCTCTCAACGTTACTTGTCCCGCCACTCTCCGGACAAGACGCTCTTGAGGGTGCTACCCAACCATGAAAAGTGGTACTTCTACCGCTCTGTGCTCCTCTTCCGATCTCTACACCCCGGCGTGGATCTGCAGGGGCGACAAAGAAGCTACTAACACGAAAGCCACGCTCTCGTGCTCTTCGATAGCGTTCCTCGCCATCTTTCAGCCACTGCTCGGCAAGGCCGAGACTGGTCCTCAATTCAAATAATTGGGCTTCCAATGCCCTCTTCTCTTCTTTCTCGGTCGACCTCTTGGTTTTCTCTCTTTCCTTGGCCTTTTCCCTCTCAGCGCGTTCTCTCGCTCTGTCTTCCCTCTCCAGCTGAAGGGTGATCCTCAGCTCTATAGCGTCCCTAGAAAAGTCGTCACCTGGACGACGCTGCAGTTCCTCTTCCAGCTCGGCTATTCTAGCTTCCTTCTGGGCGGCATGCGCGAGTGCCTCCTCCGTTTCTTTCTCCTGCCATATGTTTCATCTCAGGCTTGTAACGCTTGAACAAGGGATATTAAATGGTGAGGCTCTCACCTGTACAGAAAGCATCCCTTCTGCTTCCGCAGCCCGCTGGGTGGCATGAGCAAGCTGCTCGTGGAGTAGATCTAACTCTGAAGTGGGAATCCATAGACTGAAGAAACGCCGTCTGCCCCCATCGCCGATGAAACTACATCGAGCTGGGCACGCTGCGTACACATATGAGAGGTGACAGTTAAAGGGTTAACGCCATTAATTTCAAATCATGCCAGAGTATGTATATATACACTTACTGATGAACCCAGAGCCGCTCGGGTGTCAGTTAACTCTCGCTCCGTGTCCGCTAAACGAGCTTGTAAGTTCGTTATTATGGTGTCACGGGCATCCTACAGCCATGGCTCTTGAGTTCACAAATAAAAATAAAAAAAATGGAAATTATAAAAGACAAAAAAAATGGTGTTTTACTTTACCTCTATAAGCCCTCCAAGCTGGAGCCTCTCCGCATACATTGCCCTATAGAGCCGTAGGTAATCTTCACTGTCTTGCGCTTGCGATTCCACGAGCGTGCCACCCCGCTGCCAGTCTTCATACTGTTCGGGGAAGCGCACCCTCCAATCAACGCAGGTTGCCGGCCCGCGCGTCTTCTTCCCGACGCTGGGTGAGGAGGTTATATCCACCCATTCCTGGGCAAGCCCGAGAGTCCTCATGGCTAATCGTAGCCTTAGTGGCTCAATTTCATTCAACAATGAAGCCAGAGGTCCCGTCCAAACCGGGCACGGCTTCCAATTACCCATGGCTGGTCGGCATCGACCATGTTCAAGTAAGGCCTCCAGTTCACCTATGTTGGTTGTACATATCTTCTTAGTTACTCAAAAAATACAAAAAAATGGTAAAAAAATGAACAAAATAAAAAAATAGAAAAGAGTATCCTACCATCGTTGCAGGGAACTCTTGTAGCTCCCGTCTCGATACCATCAGCTGGTAGGATAATGGTGCTGTACTCATGATGGGTTGCCACCGCCTAGCCAACGGGATCGTCACTGGCCGACAGTGTCGAGCTCTCCCCATTGGAATATAATAGTAGCTCCATAGCTACACCATCATGTGTCATTGGCATCAACAAATACAAAAAAAAAGCATAAAACAAAAACCACAAAAAAATAATATTTTACCTGGATGAAGGGCGTAAATCCATTTATTGTCACCTCTCGGCCTGTCCTTTGCGACAGACCTGTGAATAGATGCGCTAGTACGGCAGCTCCCCAGGCGTACTGTCCTACTCTCTCCAAGTCCACGAGCAGCTCCAAGAAGCGGCAGTGTATGTTGTCTCCCTTGGAGCCCAGTAGCAGCCTACCCAGCAGAAAGAGGAGGAACCTCCTCAGGTCCATGTTGGTCCTTTCCCAGTTGCTGGCATCTGCACAGTATACAGCACGGGCACCTCTCTCTGCCCTTTCCATAAATTCCTCCAAGGACTCGTCATCCCGTGGACGGATGTCAGTAAGCCCTAACACCTCCAGGATCGATGTCTTGGCTACTGACCTGTTCTTCCGTCCATCGAGTTCCAGTCCTAACAGTTTCTGGGCACCTTCTCGGTAATCCGCATAAGTGACGCCGGTCACTGCCTCTCCATCCACTTTGAGGCCCGTAATGCGGACCATATCTTCCAGACTGGGCACCATGTGCCCCCAAGGCATCAGGAATGCCCGACTCGCCGGATCCCATCTTTCATGTAATGCTTGGATCAGGGCAAGGTCGAGCTTTATCGGCTCGATTCGAAGGAAGGCACCGAACCCCATCACGTCTAGCCTGGCCTTTTGGAAGTCCGGGAGACCTCAATACGCTGCCACTACCAGCTCCCACGAGATGTGCGAGCGCATCATGCTCTGCACATATACAAAGGTGAAAAGGGGAGCATTGCTAAGCAAGAAAGGAGAAGAAAAGGATGAAGGAAGGAAACCAAAGAAGCCCTTACAAGCTGTGATCGGGTCCTCTCACTCAGTTGTCCTTCGACTTCTGAGATTCTCCTGGAACTGCTACCTGATCTGCTCCTCTTCGAGGAGCGGGAAGACTCACCTTCTGCTCTGAAGCTGGATTCACCCTCCATCCTAAAAAAAATGAGCAACACTCGTAACCTCCCTTCCTTACAAACTTGCACTCCTCAAGTCTGCTCTCAAGACCTTGGTGCTTCCAGGTCGAGAGAAAAGGGGAGGTATTTATAGGATCAGAAAGAGGGTGATCTGGATCTATCACTATCACCCCTAGCAACAACTCTTACGACAAGTCACCCTCTCTTTACTTTTATGGCCACTCTACCATGTGGAGTGATCGATTCGGAGGCGTGATTTGTTGACTTGTCCTCCTATTCGGTCCAAAGATTCTACGTGTTCATTGTCCCGTTGCGACTACTGCTAGCGCAACGAAAGAAAAACGGGGGACATTCATGTGGGAAAATAGGGCCAGGGGCCGATATTATTGAAATTAGTGATAGCTTCCATTGCAAGCCATGGCCGAGGTGTCCTCGGATGCCACTTTGCCATGTCGGATGATGCTTCAGAGCCGTAATACGGTCCGAAGAATCCACGTGTCCCTTGTGACAGGGGCCGATATTATTTAAATTGGTGATATCTTCCACTGCAAGCCATGGCCGAGGTGTCCTCGGATGCCATTTTGCCATGTCGGGTGAAGGCTTCAGAGCCGTAATACAGTCTGAAGAATCCACGTGTCCCTTGTGACAGGGGCCGGCACTATTGAAATTGGTGATAGCTTCCACTCAAGCCATGGCCAAGGTGCCCTCGGATGCCACTTTGCCATGTCGGGCGAATGCTTCAGAGCCATGATACGGTCTAAAGATTCCCCATGTCCCTTGTCCTATTGTGACCACTTACAGCGCAAAGAAAGAAAATTAGGACATTCACGTGGGAATATAGTACTAAGGGACCGTCATTTCAAAGGCGGTGGAAGATTCCTTTTGACGATCATGGCTATCACAAGTCACTACCCCATGTTTCGAGGAGATGACTCATCGAGCATGTCTCACGGGACCCACGTGGTGAAGAAGAAGAGTATACCAGAAGGAACGCACCCTAGGCAGGCAAGCCGCTCTTGAATCAAACCATTCCACTCATACATCTATATAAGGATTTGTGCCCATCATGAGGAAAGAGTGGGTGTGCAAGCCACTCACTAACCCTCATCATCCTCCTAGTCACTTCTCTTCTCTCTTCTCTCCGAAGGCAAGAAGTCCCTCGGAGGCTTTCTGTAGCTCAGTGACGCAGCAATCGCTTTGCCGTGCCACACGTTCCTACATGCTCTTTGGTGGTGCCCTTCGTCTTCCTACTTCTCTCGCGATCCCGATGGCCGCGAGGCTCTCGAAGTTGAGGCCGCTGGTTCAGCTGCCCTCTGCTCTGCCGAAGGAGACTGCACCAACTCCCGGAGCTCCTCCACTGTGAGCTTCGATTCTGCCCTAATCTGCAACGACTCTGAGGGATTGACGCGTCCGTTCGTTGCTTCTCCCAAAGTTTCATCGACAGGGCCTTCATTGCCCTCCTTGTGCCAACCTCGATGCTGCTCAGCCCTCGTCTCTCTCCACTCTTCCCCCTTACATCTCTCCTTGACACCCGGAGAGAAACCTTCAGCTATAGGACGCCTCAGGGCAACCCCTCGTGCTAGAGTTATTCTGGTCCTTCGGTTCCCGGCCGATGACAGCTAGCCGTCGTTCGGTGTCTGCCATTCTAAGCCGCCTATGTCAAAAGGAAGAAAGGGGGATTCAAGGAGCATGCAATAACATTAAGGCTTGGCATTTATTTTAAAATGAAATACATTAGGGTTAGGGCACCTCAGGCCTCAATTTCCCCAGTTCCATTACATAAGCCTTCAACAACTCACGATCCTCACTCACAGTCACCATCGCCCTCTGTGGAATACTGGCTTTCCACGACACTTTGATCGCTTTTCTATCCTTGGCATCACCTTCCGTGTCTAACTCTCTTCCTTAATCAAAGGGAGATCGGATGGTGTAGGAAAAGAGTGTCGCGGAAGGCCGATTTGTAGGCAACACCGGTGCGAGCTGTAAAGAACAAACTCAGTTGCACCAATAAGCTGGAGTTCCGCGTCAGGGGAGGATCTCGCAAGAAGCTCACGCCCAAGTAAACATGCTGGCGCGTGAGTAAACGCATCCCGCTCCAAATTGTTGAAGTAAGCACGCCAGTCTCCACGTGACTTCAGCCGAGGCATGCGATTGACCACGCTCCCGCCAAAACCCAACGCATCAACCATGTGATAAAGGGGGCTTTGTTGGAAGATTCTGGAAGTAGTTCGTGCCTCCTTGCAGCGATCAAATTTGAAATGGAGATCGATCCAGCAATTGAGGAGAAACATGCACCCATAGGGGGGCTGACCCATGATGGAAGCCGTAAGACCGCTGTAAAGGTAGGCAAGGACGGCTGGTCCCACTCTTTTGCCCTTCCAGAGTCCGCATATCGCGCCCAATTGATCCTCCTCCAGGATGTTGTCGATGCTTGGGAAGAGGAGAGCTCCCGCCAAACAAATCATGAACCCTTTCATGAGTGCTTCTAAACGTTCGTCGCTTGGCGGTCTTTCCAAACCGTTCATAGTCCAATCTGCCAGCTTCTGTAGGTTGATTCCCCTCTGAGTCTGAACTTGTTTAATAACTTCGCAGGGCATGAAGCCTCTCAGAATCTCCTCAGGGGACATTTTCTTCCCCAGGCGCAAAATTTTTATTTTGCCATCATTCCTGAATCTTTTTAAGCCAAGCAGGAGTTCCGCCTCCTCCAGAAGGATCGTTGATTCAAAAGTCTGAAAAGATGAAGGTGTGGATTTCAGGATGCCAAACCTCTATCAGTGCACCCATGGCTGCCCAATCCACGTAAATCTAATCGTAGTATTTGGCATGGATAACCAGGCCTTGAAGGTGCCACTTTGAAATAAAAAACCTCATGTCGGTAGTGATGTTGGAAGTGAGCTTTGTAAGCCAGGCTAGTCTGGAGAATCTTCGAGGACCCGAAAAAAGAGGATACGGCTGAGAAGAAAGAAAAGGAAAAGCATAAGAAAAGACTCGTGCATGAAAAAAGAGAGAACTGGTTGAACTCACCATCCGTGAGCGGATCCTTTCATACAAATGACCTCCGATGTCGATCAATTTCTTGAAACCACGATCGAACCTCCCCCTTTTGACAGGGCGGGAAGGTTCACCCTCCATCTCTACAGATTGGGAACTCTCTCTTCCCATCTCAAAAGTACAAGATTGTCGTTGAATGCATTTGGCTAAGAACCTAGGGAGGTACTTATAGGAAGAAAGGCGGTAGAACGGTAAAAGTAAAACATTAATGATGAGTTACCGTCATGGACTTTAACCGAGGGAATGTGGTTTGCCTTGCACAGTGTTTTGGTAGTCTCTGTGAATCATTTTACTGTGTGGATTTCTTTGTACAGTAGAATGCAATTTTATCTCTTATGCGATGATTGTGTGCCAACTGTTGATTGAAGGAATCAAAAAGAAACAAAAATAATAATAAAATAAAATAAAAATAAAAAAAGTGGGATCACACTGTCCCACCCTCAGTCACTACGGTGATTAGCCCCATTGTGTCATGCATCTTACTATATGATATCTACGCTATTAGATCGTACCAAGGACCTTACGTCTTGGGCAAATCTGGAGTTTGAGTTCCCCTTCAACAAAAACAGTGATAACTCCAGAGGAGTTCAGGACGTACGGATAGGCCGTTAGGTTGTGATAGCATGGGGACGACGGTTCCGTCTGGTGTGTCGGTACGGGGATAAACGGGCCCCCGGCTCAGTATCAGCTCATCGGATCGGTATCTTGACCCAGTCTCCACACCTTAACAATATTATCCTTGGATATCTTCTATTTTATTTTGTTTTATATTTTTCTTTTAAACCCAGCATGCATTCATGTAGGACTTTGAGTTCATTGTGGAAAATCATTCACTTACTTTGATTGTGTGAGCCACTATGCTTAATTGCTTAGATATGGGATATTCCATTCTGAGTCGAGTACTGAGTTTTCCCGAGGTTGCCTTGGGATGTTTCTTTGAAAGAAACCATTGTTTGGATTGGTCTCTAATTCATTTTTTTAATTTCCCCCCGGACCACCTTGGCTGCAGCACTTCCACAATGGCTGGTAACCGCTCCCCAAGGGTGAAACCTGAGGTTTACGACCCAGGTACTTCCGCACCGTGAAGTTGGTCCTTTTAGTTTACTTATGCACCAGCGCACGCAATGTCCTTCCTAGTTTGTTCACCATCCAAATAATCATTGATTTTGGAGGACCTTCTTCAAGGTTACTTCGGTAAAATTTGGGAAAGATGCTCATCAGGAAAATAATGAAGGCGTGTCTCATCACACCTTGGCACCTGCTTTTCACGCCACTCCACTCCACTCCACTCCACTCCATACATTTCATTCTATTCCATTACGCATCCTGCCCTTACAAAGCAGATGCCAAGGCGGGACAGCTGTAGACACGCTATTTTCACATTTTTCGCGAGTAAATCTCATGTTACACCACGATGCCCCAGAATGGCTTACACGATTAACTTAGGTGATTGATTAGCATTTGTTTGAGTTTTATATAATATATATATATATATATAATCTAGAAAATTGAAAAGGGTTATAAAAATTGAGAAAATGTTAAAATACAAACAAATGGGTAAGGGCCTATAAAAATTTGAGAAAAATAATCAAAAAAGGGGGGTCAAAAAAAATAAAAAAAATATAATATATATATATATATTAATCCTATCCTTAATCTAATCTTTATTATTATTAATCTCTAATTAATACTAATCATCTTATCTTTCTATTCCCTTCCCTCCCTCTCTCGTAACTCATCCCACCTCACTGTTCTCTCCCCATGACACACGCATGCACACACATCCACTCACATGCACTCCTCACTGTACACTCTCCCCCACCCTCTCTGCCTCTTTCTTTCACTCTCACTCCACTGCACACACCCTCACTCTCACGGCAGCCCCCATCGAAACCCACACACACTCGCTCCCGTGCACCCCCACCGTTTTCACCCCCACCTCTCTCTTTCCATCTCTTCCTTCTCCTCTACCCCGTTACCACCGCGAGTTCCACCCCACCCTCCGACTGCCGTGAGCCTCGCCGCTCTCGTCGCCCTCACCGGTAGCCCCCACTCCCGTCCGCCTCGGCCGCATCTCCTCCACCTCCGACCACCGAAGCGCCATCGGCCACCGTCCACCGGACGCCTCAACGTCCAGCCCTCGTGAGTACGCCAGCACCCCCACGACAGCCACCGGTCACCTGCACCGTCTGCCGCGACCGCACAGCAGCCGCACCTCCCCACTTCGCCGACGTCATCGTCTTCAACCTGTACTGGCAGCCGCCCACCGTCTCTCTAACAGCCCTCAACGCCGGCCAGCCACCTTCACGACTGCCGCTGCTGCCGCACCGACGCTGCCCGTCTCCATCGCGTGAAGCATCAAGCCCGTCGCACCGTCTGCACCTTGCCGCGAGCTACGTTGCCCACGACTCCCTGAACAAACCTCACGCGAGCCTTCCCCCTCGCTTCCTCTCTCCTTCTCTCCCTCACCCACTCTCCCCACCTGCAACTTCCTCTCTCCCTCTCTACGCCGGCCACCGTCTCCATCTCCACGCCGCTGGCCACCACCGCTGCTAACCCACCACGCCACCGCAAAACTCCTCCTCTCCCTTCACTCTCTTCCTCTACGTCGCCTGCGAGCACCCCCCTTGCCCCGTGGCCGCCCTGCCCCGCTCGCCCGCCGCACTGCCTCCGGACGCCGTCGATCTCCTCCCTCTGCATGTGACCCCCCTGCACACCGACACCATCGCCGCGATCGTCGTCCACGCGCCCCCCCCTCCGTCGACCGTCCACGCCCACTGCACCGCCGGACCCCCCGTTGCCTTCGAGCTCGCCTGCAGGCCGCCCCCGCCGCGACCGTCTCTCCCTCTCCTTCTCTTTCTTCCTCCCTCCCGCTTCGTCTCACTGCTTCTCTCTCTCACCCCCCTCTCTCTCTCTCTCGCCGCGACGCGGCTCTCTCTCCCTCACTCTCTTCCTCTCTCTCTCTCCCTCTCGGTTCCCTCTCTCTCTTCTTCTCTCCCCGCCGTCTCTCTCTCTCTCTCTTTTCCCCCCTCCGCGATCTCTCTCCCACTCTCTACATCTTTCTCTCCCTCTCTTCCTCTCTATCTCTCTCCCTCTCGATCTCCCTCTCTCTCACTTTTTCTCTCTTTTTTATTCCCTCTCCCCACCGTCTCTCTCTCCCTCTCTCTGCTTCTCACCATCCCCCCTCTCACTCCCTCTCTCATCCTCTCTCTCTCTCGATCTCCCCTCTCTCTTTCTTTCTTTACACATTTTTTTAAGCTTTCTCTCTCTCCCTCTCTTCATCTCTCTCTCGTACATCTCTCTCTCCCCCTCACTTTCCCTCTCTCTAATACCCCCTACCCTCTCTCTCCCTCTTGATCTCTCACCCCTTTTTATTTCTTTATTTTTTCGTTTTAACTCCTTCTCTCCCTCTCTACCCCCTCTCTCCCCTTTTATTTTCTTTTCTTTTTAATCTCTCCCTCTCTCGGTTATCTCTCTCTCTATTCTCCCTTCTCTCCTGTCTCCCTCTCTCATCTCCTCTCTAGCCCTCTCTCTTTCATTCCTTCTCCCACATATATATATTATATATACACTATATATATATAATAAATATATATATATATATCATATACATATCACATATATATCTTATCCTCTTTCTTCTAAAATAAAATCTTAACAAAATATATAATCGATAAAAAAAAAGTTTTCTCTCCCCTTTTCTCTCCTTCTTTCCCAAAATTCTTGTTCTTTTATTTCGATATGTTTACGTATATGTTTACATATGTATGTTTATGTAAATACGTGTAAGATGTTTAATATATTTATACGTACGTTTATGTAAATAGGTTTACTACTCGTACACATATGTATGCATGTGTGTTCTTATGTTCAGCCTAATCAATTCCTGGAGTCTGCTGTGAAGGCCCTCCGCCGTGCTGTGTTCGCGTCTCCGACACGTATTCTCGAGCCTGTCATCAGCCGCCCAATAAGTTTTCTCACCACGTTGTTTTATTTGCTTCTGTTCCACTAGTTACATTGCATTGCATGTATCATTATCTGTCGTTCATACTACATCCCTCTCCCTAAGAAGTCCCTTTGCGTGTTCATTCATCATATTGTCTGTCCACCCTTTAATCTTAAAAGGGGTTTCAAATACCACCAACCAGGTGCGTATTCGTTTATGTTATTTTCAATATTAGTTTCTAAAGAATTGGTACTACACCACCGTTATCCTTATGTAGTAGTCGTTTCTCTTTGTTTATTTTCCGTGCACGGTTAACCAGTCCGGGAGCCCGCTTCTTCAGCCGGCCGAAAGAGGAGGAGGAGCAACTCACGTGCCTCCAGTTCGGGGATAAAACGCGACCATCCATCCCACTTTTGAGGTACCCTACCATCACCTTCCCGTCTTGTTACATTCCTCATTTGTGATTGTTATTTGTTGTAAAATCTCCATCTCTATCCTCCTCTCCTTTTTTGGTTTAATATAAGTCTATCTTCTCTCCCTTGTTATTGTCATATATTGCTAACTCTCCACTTCCGTCCTTCTCTATTTTATCTAAAATAAGTTTCTCACTCTGTCTATATTCTCCTAGTTTATTTTTTCTCTATATCGTACTATCTTATTCTACCATTCACCCCTCGATTTCTCTTTTACTTTCTCACCTCTCTCTAAGAAAAATATAAAAGAATAAAAAAATAATAAAAGCAACAAAAACACCAAAAAATATAATAACAAAAGATAAAACAAAACAAAAGAATAATAAAATCAGGGTAACCAAAGAAGGCCCTCTTCGTCGGCCGGCCGATCGAAGAGGAAGAGAGGACCCGCACTGCTCCCGCTTCAGCGGTGAACGCGATGAGGACATTTCCTGTGGGGTTCTCTGCCCCTGGCGATCACACTTCCCTTCCCCTTCTTTTGTTATTTATTTCTGTCCAAACCCCGTTGACGGAACCAGTTCCTCGCGGTGGTCTCATCTAACTGGTGCGGTGGGCTATCTCCCGTGACCATTTTATTTCCGTAATTTAATTTTCGCATTCTAACATCCTAACCGTTAACTGCTTAACTCTAACCCTCCCCTATCATCGCTTCAAAACCCCGCGGAGAGTGACATCTCACGGCGGTTTATTTGATCCCCTTTTATTTGTTCAAACCCCGTCGACGGAACCAGTTCCTCGCGGTGGTCTCATCTAACTGGTGCGATGGGCCATCTCCCGCGACCGTTTTATTTCAGTAATTTAATTTTTGCATTCTAACCCTCCCCTATCATCGCTTCAAAATCCCGCGGAGAGTGACATCTCGCGGCGGTTTATTCAATCCCCTTTTTATTTATTCTGACCCCGATCAAGGAACCCGTTCCTCGCGGCAGTCTTATCTAACTGGTGCGGTGGGTCATCTCCCGTGACCATTTTCATTCCAGTAACTTAATTTCTGCACGCTAACCTCCTAACCCCTAACCATTCAATTTTTAGCATCCCACATCATCGCTTTAAAACCCCGCGGAGAGTAACATCTCGCGGCGGTTTATTTGATCTCTTTTTTTTCTTTTCCTGTTATATATATAGTTATTATAATAAAAACCCCGCGGAGGGGTAATACCTCGCGGTGGTCTTTTGTATATAGTTATACTTATTATTTATATCGCTGCAGAAGCCCCGTAAAGGCCAATGTCTCGCGGTGGTATGTACATATAATATTTATTATTTATGCTGCAATAAAAAATCCTGTAAGACCAATGTCTTACGGTGGTCTTAATATGTACATATATATTCATTATTGCTGATATTATTATATTGCTGTTAGAACCCCACAAAGACCAATGTCCTGTGGTGGTACGTCTTTGTTCGCATTGTCCTTATAATTGTCTGGAGAATGATATATCGTTGTAATTTCTGAGTTTACGTGTCTCTCCATTTCTGTTACGTAGATTCTCGGACTTCCCGGTATATGAAAAACTACTCGTGGAACGGTAAGTCACGCTTACCGGGAAAGGGTCAGTTTACGCGAGAGGGCCTTCGGACCCCTATCTCCGCCACGTACCGGAGTCTGTTCTGCATCCCTCTCTTCCCTTTCTCTCTCCTTGAGTTGATCTCGTTATCTCCATCTCCTAAGACAGACGAGGGTGGACAACGACTCCCGCCGTCTACACCTCTCTGGCGATCACCCTTTCATCATTGTCATTGTTTATTATTATTGTTTATTGTTTTTCTTTCCCTCGAGGGTGGACGACGCCTTCCTGCCGTCTACAACCGTCACACCGACTGGGAGCTAAAACGGAAACGCTTAAAACCAAGCCCCCTCCCAGTCGAGCCGGATCGACGGGGAAATGCAGAAAAACTATAAAACCTACCAGACCACAACATTCTACAACTAAAGCATGCATCAAAACATAAAAACAATGTCCATGGAGTGATTTTCAAGAATTTAGCGTAAATTACCCTAACATGGAATTTTGCATGGAAATTGAAGAAAACGACGTCGGATGGGCGTGCATGCTATGCCAATGCGATCCTAGCGAGACAAGGATTCCATCCCCCTACCTTAATCGCGACGAAAACCGAGTTTGGGCCACATGCAAGCAAGGGGTCACCGCCGCTCCTCCCGCTCCGTCCCGCCTCCACGGCTCACGAACCGCAACGAGGTCAGCACCTATGCGTTCCTCGCGACGAGCCGGTTCCAAAGACACCTCCCACGCCTTGATCCGCGGCCGTCCGGACCGAAACCGAGAGAGTGGGGGAGGAGCGATCGTGAGAGGGAGAGAGAGAAAGAGGGAGAACGAGTGAGGGAGAGAGAGAATTCGGTGGGGGGAGAGATATATAAATATATATATATATATATAATCCAATAAATCTATAACTAATTCAAATAATTACCAAAAAATAGCCTAAAAATCCGTAAAAATAGCCAAAATTCACGGAACAAAATCTAGATCCGAACCACTAAGAACCCGCTTAAGACACAGGTCTTACAGTCCCTCCCCCCTAAAAGGAATTTCGTCATAGAAATTAAACGGAAGGACAAGGAGGAAACTGAAAGAAAATTACACCTAACAACAGGAATAACAAACGAAAGGAACAGAAACGGATACCTTGGAAATAGAATGTTGGGTTTCCGCGTGGCATAAAATAGACTCGCTTATATCTACAGTCAACCACGGCACCATACAATTCCAGCCAGTCCATGCCCAGAATAGTGTCATACTCGACCAATTGTAATGCATAAAGCTTCACAGGCATCGGCCGATTGCTGACGACAATAGGAGAATCTTCCAGGCACACAGGAGTGGACATGAAATCCCCAAAGGGTAACTCAACAAGCAACGCACAGGGCACTTCGGTCATCGGCTCCTCAATGCAAGCAAGAAAATCCTCAGACACAAAGGAATGAGTAGCACCAGAATCAAAAAGAACATGAGCTGGACGACCGAAAATCAAAACCGTATCTTCTACCAGATTAGCTGCCACAGCTTCTGCATGAGTGATGTGAGTGACTCTGCCTCTCGGAGGGCGACTGGCTGCAGAAGACTGCTGAGAAGTAACTGGAGCAGGTAGATAAGACGGCTGAGGTTGAGGCGGCGGAGGAAGACGAAACTGAGGCTGCTGCGACAGGGTAAACTGTGAGAACTGCACCGACTTCGGCTTCAGCGGACAGTCTCGAACCACGTGACCCAGTTGATCACAACGATAGCACACAATAGGCAAGGAACACGGCACGCCTGGATGACTGCCACCACACCTCGGACACGGACGCTGCTGACCATTGGAAAAATCTTGACGCGGTCGAATAGAAGGAACAGACAGCTGACTCAGATCGGAAGGCGCTGAATGCTCAAACTTCCTCTTCGACTTCTTATTCTTGAATTGCCGGAAGTGGGAGTCGGAAGAAGAAAGAACACCGCTGACAGCAGGAACGGCAGAAGGAACTCCTGGGACAGACGGCTGGTAAGTCGGTTGAAACTGCACAGTCAGCTGCACCATTCTTGCCTGAGAAATTCCTCGAGTCCTCGCCATTTGCATCTCCACTGCAACAGCTGCCTGGTACACTGAATCCAACTCAGACACTCGGGTAGCGAACAACGGCAGGCTGAATTCCGCTTTCAGTCCGCGCAGAAACTGTTGAGTCTTCATAGCTTCATCAGTAAAAATATGGGACGCGTACCTGCCCAATTCGATGAACTTATCTCGGTACTGCAACACAGTCATGTCACCTTGCGTCAGCACCAGAAACTGGTACATCTTCGCTAACTTGAGACAGGCTGGAGTGTAAACACGCTCGAAAGCAGTAACAAACTCAGCCCAGGTGATTTGCCGAAGCGGACGGGAACGGAAGGTAGCCTCCCACTCTGCAGTCCACCACGTGTGTGCGGTACCTTGAAGCTGATAACTAGCCAACATGACTCACTCATCATCCACGCACTCCATCGATTGGAACACGCACACAGTGGCATCAAGCCACGATCTAGCTACCTCCGGATCTGATTGACCCTCGAAAGTCTGTGGGTGGAACAGCAGGAATTCCTTTAACACTCTACCACGACCACCAGGCACTTCTTCACGCGGAGCAGGGTTAACGGAAGCTGGCACAGCTAGGGCAGAGGAAGTGCCGCTCTCCTCCCGAGGAGCCCGAGCCTTCTTCCAACCCCGAGGCAACATCTTGAATCTGGGAAACACACGATAACGGAAAGCCATCAGTAATCACGAGAAACATCCTAAGCCAGCAACAGACAACACAATGGACCAGCTCTGGACCAGCGCATGTTCCAATTCCTAATACAAATCCCCAACACAGCTCTGATACCAACTGTGACGACCCAGGGCTCCGGATACCGATATACCGATAAAATCGATACACCGATACCAAGAACTAGGGAAGCCACCCCAGAGGCTGATGAGGCCCCTGAAGGGTTAAAGGAGTTTGCTGAGGAGTTGCATAACGAATTGGGACCGCAGGCCCGTAATATTAATTAGGACAGCAATTAATAAATAAGTGCGGAAGCAATTTAAAATATCAGAGTGGTAAGATATATACAATAGTCCATATTTACAGGGAAAAGGAGGTCCACTGAACAGCTACACGGGGCATACCCCGGCACGACAGAACAAAAGACAAACCAACACATCTGGCACTCTAACGACGCTCGGCACAACCACGAGTAGAACCGGCGGACGACTGGGGCGGCTCACTTGAAAGAAGGAAGGGTGAGTCACATCCAGACTCAGTAGGGGTCACGCGGATCCCTACCCCAAACTAAACAGACAAGCAGGCAAACATAAAAGCGATTAGAGCATGCATTTAAATAATAAGCTAGATGCACAATTTAATAAATAATAACAACAGGAAATAAACCTACCAACAGAATAAACAATCACTAACCAAGTGAAGTGAGAGACGGAACAACCCACTAGAAGAACAAGACCGGACGCGTCCCCTGACGACTTACACTGTGTCTCAGCAACTCGCAAGTCTGGCTCATGACAAGCGAGAGGCATAACAGGACCAAACCAAGTACTAGTCAGAGTGACACTCGTCAGTGCCTGTCCAAGTCTCCGACCACGTGTGCACACACTGACTCCTGCCTAGAGCCAGGCCTCTAGCTAGTCCCCCCCCCCCCCCGTTGGACGTAACGGTAACCGCAGGGGCCCACGGTAACTAGCTTACAAACTGTTCCTCGGGAACACCCCTCCACCTCTCCCAGGTGGGACGACACGCTCGGTCGCTGGGCTACGACTAGTGGTTCCATCACAAGGAAGTGGAAGCAACTCTATTGGAATCGAATAAGCAGACGACTATTGAAAACCCGAGGGAATGTAACGGTCTACAGTACCCGCGTTACAGTGTGTAACGGTCGGGGTGTGGCGCGTTACATGAACTGTAACGCGCTCGACCCTGGCCGTTACAGCCACCCGAGACAAAAACTGCAACCGTAGTTTGCACAGGGCGTAACGCGTCCCATGAGGCGCGTTACGGCACCCTGACGGCTGTCCGACAGGATGTCAGGCCAACCGCCTCATGAAGTCAACGGATGTCAAAAGGAGTGTAACGGTCAGGGGCCTGACCGTTACACGCGTCTCGTGAGGGCCGTTACATGTGTGACGGTTTCTGGTAGGACCGTCACACCGACTCTGAGATAAAACCGAAATGCTTAAAACCAAGCCCCCTCCCGGTCGAGCCGGATCGACGGGGAAACGCAGGAAAACTATAAAACCTACCAAACCACAACATTCTACAACTAAAGCATGCATCAAAACATGAAAACAATGCCCATAGAGTGATTTTCAAGAATTTAGCCTAAATTACCCTAACATGGAATTTTGCATGGAAATTGAAGAAAACGACGTCGGATGGACGTGCATGCTATGCCAATGCGATCCTAGTGAGACAAGGATTCCATCCCCCTCCCTTAATCGTGATGAAAATCGAGTTTGGGCCACATGCAAGCAAGGGGTCACCGCGGCTCCTCTCGCTCCGTCCCACCTCCACGTCTCACGAACCGCAACGAGGTCAGCACCTATGCGTTCCTCGCGACGAGCCGGTTCCAAAGACACCTCCCACGCCTCCATCCGCGGCCGTCCGAACCGAAACCGAGAGAGTGGGGGAGGAGCAATCGTGAGAGGGAGAGAGAGAAAGAGGGAGAACGAGTGAGGGAGAGAGAGAATTCGGTGGGGAGAGAGAGAGATAAATATATATATATATATATATATATATATATATATATATATATAATCCAATAAATCTATAACTAATTCAAATAATTCCCAGAAAATAGACTAAAAATCCCCAAAAATAGTTGAAATTCACAGAATAAAATCTAGATCCGAACCACTAAGAATCCGCTTAAGACACGGGTCTTACAGTCCCTCCCCCCTAAAAGGAATTTCATCCTCGAAATTAAACGGAAGGACAAGGAGGAAACTGAAAGAAAATTACACCTAACGGCAGGAATAACAAACGAAAGGAACAGAAACGGATACCTTGGAAATAGAAGGCTGGCTTTCCGCGTGGCATAAAATAGACTCGTTTATATCTGCAGTCAACCACGGCACCATACAATTCCAGCCAATCGATGCCCAGAATAGCGTCATACTCGGCCAATTGTAATGCATAAAGCTTTACAGGCATCGGCCGATTGTTGACGACAATAGGAGAATCTTCCAGGCACACCGGGGTGGACATGAAATCTCTAGAGGGTAACTCAACAAGCAACGCACAGGGCACTTCGGTCATCGGCTCCTCAATGCAAGCAAGAAAATCCTCAGACACAAAGGAATGAGTAGCACCAGAATCAAAAAGAACATGAACTGGACGACCGAAAATCGAAACCGTACCTTCTACCAGATTAGTTGCCACAGCTTCTGCACGAGTGATGTGAGTGACTCTGCCTCTCGGAGGGCGACTGGCTGTAGAAGACTGCTGAGAAGGAACTGGAGCAGGTAGATAAGGCGGCTGAGGTTGAGGCGGCGGAGGAAGATGAAACTGAGGCTGCTGCGGCTGGGTAAACTGCGAGAACTGCACCGACTTCGGCTTCAGCGGACAGTCTCGAACCACGTGACCCGGCTGATCACAGCGATAGCACACAATCGGCAAGGAACGCAGCACACCTAGATGACTGCAGCCACACCTCGGACACGGACGCGGCTGACCACTGGAAAAATCTTGACGCGGTCAAACAGAAGGAACGGATAGCTGACTCAGATCGGAAGGCGCCGAATGCTCAAACTTCCTCTTCGACTTCTTATTCTTGAATTGCCGGAAGTGGGAGTCGGAAGAAGAAAGAACACCGCTGATAGCAGGAACGGCAGAAGGAACTCCTAGGACAGACGGCTGGTAAGTCGGCTGAAACTGCACAGTCGGCTGCACCATTCTTGCCTGAGAAAGTCCTCGAGTCCTCGCCATTTCCATCTCCACTGCAACAGCTGCCTGGTACGTTGAATCCAACTCAGACACTCGGGTAGCGAACAAAGGCAGGCTCAATTCCACTTTCAGTCTGCGCAGAAACTACTGAGTCTTCATAGCTTCATCAGCAAAAATATGGGGCGCGTACCTGCCTAATTCGATGAACTTATCTCGGTACTGCAACACAGTCATGTCACCTTACGTCAGCTCCAGAAACTGGTACATCTTCGCTAACTTGAGATAGGCTGGAGTGTAAGCACGCTCGAAAGCAGCAACGAACTCAACCCAGGTGATTTGCCGAAGCGGACGGGAACGGAAGGCAACCTCCCACTCTGTAGTCCACCACGTGCGTGCAGTACCTTGAAGCTGATAAGTAGCCAACATGACTCGCTCATCATCCGCACACTCCATCGATTGGAACACGCACACAGTGGCATCGAGCCACGATCTAGCTGCCTCCGGATCTGATTGACCCTCGAAAGTCGGTGGGTGGAACAGTAGGAATTTCTTTAACACTCTACCACGACCACCAGGCACTTCTTCACGCGGAGCAGGGTAAACGGAAGCTGGCACAGCTGGGGTAGAGGAAGTGCCACTCTCCTCCCGAGGAGCCCGAGCCTTCTTCCAACCCTGAGGCAACATCTTGAATCTGGGAAACACACGATAACGGAAAGCCATCAGTAATCACGAGAAACATCCTAAGCCAGCAACAGACAACACAGTGGACCAGCTCTGGACCAGCGCAAGTTCCAATTCCTAATACAAATCCCAAACACAGCTCTGAAACCAACTGTGACGACCCAGGGCTCCGGATACCGATATACCGATGAAATCGATACACCGATACCAAGAACTGGGGAAGCCACCCAAGAGGCTGATGAGGCCCCTGAAGGGTTAAAGGAGTTTGCTGAGGAGTTGCATAACGAATTGGGACCGCAGGCGCGTAATATTAATTAGGACAGTAATTAATAAATAAGTGCGGAAGCAATTTAAAATATCTGAGTGGTAAGATATATACAATAGTCTAGATTTACAGGGAAAAGGAGGTCCACTGAACAACTACACGGGGCATACCCCGGCACGACAGAACAAAAGACAAACCAACACAGCTGGCACTCTAACGACGCTCGGCACAACCACGAGCAGAACCGGCGGACGACTGGGGCGGCTCACTTGAAAGAAGGAAGGGTGAGTCACATCCAGACTCAGTAGGGGTCACGCGGATCCCTACCCCAAACTAAACAGACAAGCAGGCAAACATAAAAGCAATTAGAGCATGCATTTAAATAATAAGGCAGATGCATAATTTAATAAGTAATAACAACATGAAATAAACCTACCAACAGAATAAACAATCACTAACCAAGTGAAGTGAGAGACGGAACAACCCACTAGAAGAACAAGACCGGACGCGTCCCCTGACGACTTACACTGCGTCTCAGCAACTCGCAAGTCTGGCTCATGACAAGCGAGAGGCGTAACAGGACCAAACCAAGTACTAGTCAGAGCGACACTCGTCAGTGCCTGTCCAAGTCTCCGACCACGTGTGCACACACTGACTCCTGCCTAGAGCCAGGCCTCTAGCTAGTTCCCCCCCCCCCCCCCCGTTGGACGTAACGGTAACCGCAGGGGCCCACGGTAACTAGCTTACAAACCGTTCCTCGGGAACACCCCTCCACCTCTCCCAGGTGGGACGACACGCTCGGTCGCTGAGCTACGACTAGTGGTTCCATCATAAGGAAGTGGAAGCAACTCTATTGGAATCGAATAAGCAGACGGCTATTGAAAACCCCAGGGAATGTAACGGTCTACAGTACCCGCGTTACAGTGTGTAATGGTCGGGGTGTGGCGCGTTACATGAACTGTAACGCGCTCGACCCTGGCCGTTACAGCCACCCGAGACAAAAACTGCAACCGCAGTTTGCACAGGGCGTAACGCGTCCCATGAGGCGCGTTACGGCACCCTGACGGCTGTCCGGCAGGCCGTCAGGCCAACCGCCTCACGAAGTCAACGGAAGTCAAAAGGAGTGTAATGGTCAGGGGCCTGACCGTTACACACACTGTGACACCCCTACCAAGGGCCGTTACAGTGTTGTAACGCGTCCCGTGAGGGCCGTTACATGTGTGACGGTTTCTGGTAGGACCGTCACACCGACTGTGAGCTAAAACCGAAACGCTTAAAACCAAGCCCCCTCCCGGTCGAGCCGGATCGACGGGGAAACGCAGAAAAACTATAAAACCTACCAAACCACAACATTCTACAACTAAAGCATGCATCAAAACGTGAAAACAATGCCCATGGAGTGATTTTCAAGAATTTAGCCTAAATTACCCTAACATGGAATTTTGCATGGAAATTGAAGAAAACGACGTTGGATGGGCGTGCATGCTATGCCAATGCGATCCTAGCGAGACAAGGATTCCATCCCCCTACTTTAATCGCGACGAAAACCCAGTTTGGGCCACATGCAAGCAAGGGGTCACCGCGGCTCCTCTCGCTCCGTCCCGCCTCCACGTCTCACGAACCGCAACGAGGTCAGCACCTATGCGTTCCTCGCGACGAGCCGGTTCCAAAGACACCTCCCACGCCTCGATCCGCGGCCGTCCGGACCGAAACCGAGAGAGTGGGGGAGGAGCGATCGTGAGAGGGAGAGAGAGAAAGAGGGAGAACGAGTGAGGGAGAGAGAGAATTCGGTGGGGGGAGAGATATATAAATATATAAATATATAAATATATATATATATATAATCCAGTAAATCTATAACTAATTCAAATAATTACCAGAAAATAGCCTAAAAATCCGTAAAAATTGCCAAAATTCACGGAATAAAATCTAGATCCGAACCACTAAGAATCCGCTTAAGACACAGGTCTTACAGTTCTGGTGGCCTGGCATGAAGAGAGATGTCGCCGAATTTGTGGCCAGGTGCCTGACCTGTCAGCCGGTCAAGGGGGAGCATCAGCGACCGAGAGGTACTCTCCAGCCCTTGGATGTTCTTGGGTGGAAGTGGGACCACGTGACCACGGATTTCATGGTGGGATTGCCGAGGACTCCGAGCGGTCAGGACAGTATTTGGTTGCTGGTGGATAGACTGACGAAGGTGACTCGGTTGTTGCCGGTCAAAGTCAGTTGGAGCGTGTCCAGGTTGGCTCGTCTTTATGTGGAGCGGATCGTTCCGTTGCATGGGATTCCCATCCACATCGTGTCGAATCGGGATCCACGTTTCACTTCTAGATTCTGGGGGAGTTTCCAGCAAGCTCTTGGCATAGATTTATCTTTTAGCTCGGCGTATCATCTTCAGTCAGATGGTCAGTCAGAGGGGACCATTCAGACTTTGGAGGACATGCTGAGGTCCTGCTGCCTGGAGTGGCAGGGGAGTTGGGTTCACCACCTACCGTTGGTGGAGTTTACCTATAACAACAACTATCATTCGAGCATCGGCATGGCTCCTTATGAGGTGCTGTATGGGCGTCCGTGTCGGACTCCACTGGATTGGTTTGAGGTTGGTGAGCGTGTTTTGACGGGACCGGAGTTGGTGCAGCAGTGTGTGGAGGTTGTGCACCTGATTCGTCAGAACATGTTGGCGGCCTAGAGGCGGCAGAAGAGTTATGCTGATCGTAGGCGGCGGCCTCTCGCGTTCGCCATGGGCGATCGCGTGTTCTTAAGAGTTTCTCCGATGAAGGGGGTGATGCGTTTTGGACGGCGTGGGAAGCTGAGTCCCCGCTATATTGGTCCTTTCCACATCGTGGAGCGCATCGGTGAGGTAGCTTATCGGTTACAGTTACCCCCTGAGTTGGCGTCAGTGCATGACGTGTTCCACGTCTCGATGCTGCGGAAGTATATGCCCGATGACTCTCATGTGCTCGAGGATTCTGTTTGGCCCGAGGTGACTCCAGACCTTTCTCTTCCAGAGTTTCCGATCGCGTGGAGGATAGGCGAGAGCAGCGCCTGCAGAACAAGGTCATCCCCTTGGTTAAGGTGGTGTGGCAGCTGCACTCTGGTGGTGAGGCTTCTTGGGAACGTGAGGACGAGATGCGTCAGCAGTTCCCTTACCTGTTTGAGTGAGTCTTCCTCTTCTTTCCCTTGGGTTGTTCTCAATTTCGAGGATGAAATTCCTTAAGGGGGGAGGGCTGTAATATCCCAGACCTTTCGGATCCTTCTTCGTGGGTCCCGGATCTGGTTTCTCGGAGTGTCCGACTCTGTTGTGTCTGAAATTTTATTTCGGACATCTTCCGTGTTCGCATCGGCCCGATCCGGCGTTGTTTCGGAGGCCCGGGAGCATTCCGCGACTTTTCCGCGTGTGTTTTTCGATTCTCGATGTGTGTTTCGGTAATTCCTTCGGAACCTCGTTGCCGGTGAACCGGGTCATTCACCTAGGCGAGAGTGGTACCGTTGCGATCGGTGCGTTCCGAGGATCGCGGGAATGTAATTTTCTATTTTTTGGTATTTTTTAGAAATTCCAGATTTTCTATTAATACCCCCATTTTCTTTTCTTTTTCTTCTTCTTCTTCTTCCTTTCTTCTCCTTCCGCCCTCACGACTGTGGCCGCACTCTCTCTCTCTCTCTCTCTCTCTCTCTCTCTCTCTCTCTCTCTCTCTCTCTCTCCCTCCCGTTCGAGCGCGGCGACCTCCGTTCCGGCTGCAGATGGCGGCGGTGCGACAGCGCGAGGACGTGGGTGACAACGAGGCGATCGTGCGGGCGTGCGGCAAGCGTGGGAAGCGTGGGGAGGCGAGGTTCTAATGGCATTCTTCTTAGATTTGGGGTTGGATCGGCGCGTCTCGTCGCGGACCGGAGGTAGGGTGACGTTCCTTGGCCTCTTGTCTTCCTTACCCGCGAGTTTTAGCTTGAGACGAGGTCGAGACGGGTCAATTTCACGCCGAGAAGGGCCGTTCATGCCGCGGGGAGAGTCCGTCCGATCCACCGTTTTGAGCCCCGATTCCGTGGTTCACGGGCGTAGAAGCATGCTAGGGGGCTTGGGGGTTATTCTCTCACCGTTTCCCCCTTCATGGGGCTTGTTTGGGGTTGAAATGAGCGATTCCGATGAGGTTCACCGTTTTCGCACCTGTGGGCGATGTCCGGTCAAACCAGGGGCCGCACAACCCTTGTGCAGCTCCGTTCTGGCCGTCCGTCAGCTCGGCGCGTTGTGGCTGGGCTCTGCACGCAGGAGGCTTACGCGGTCTATCGTGGGACCGCATATCCTAAGGTGGGGCCCCACAACAACCGCACAACCCTGGGTATTCGACTGTTGAATTTTACCGTTGTACAGTGCACCGGGATGTGCGGCCAGGAGCTAGCCGCATAACCCCTCGTGCGGCCAGGTGCTGGCCGTACGTCGTCTGGTGCCGTTGCCTGGGTGTGCGGCCAGATCTGGACCGCACAATCCTTGAACGGTGAAACCATAGCCGCTCTTCCCTAGTGTGGCTAAGGCCTAACCGTTCAGGTTTATTACCGTTGGGAGACGAGCGGCCAGGAGCTGACCGTTCTTCACCCACGTGTGGCCAGCATCTGGCCGCACATCTGTTGAACGGGCCCATGTTGGCCGTTCTTTAGTCTATTTGGACCTGGGTAGAACGGTCATGTGCTGGCCGTTTAACCCTAGGTGCGGTCCTTATGCGACCGCACATCCCTGAGTGGCCCAGTGTCGACTGTTCAAGGGGACAGATCATGTCGGCGAGTCTCCCGTCATACCGAGTGGTACCGGGAGATGTCGTTGTCGGCTTCTGTCACCATGCGATGGTATTGGTACGAGGGGCGTTCCTTGTACCGTCCGGTTGTGGCGTGATTTTCCGTTGACTTGAGAGTCTACTCCGTAGTGACCCTCCACTAGTCGTAGCCTACTTACACGCATGTGGTCCCACCAGGGAGTGGTGGAGAGGCTACCCTTAGAGACGATTTGTGGACCGGTTTTCGTCGAGTCCCACGTCTTGCAGCCAGAGTCCGACTGAGAGGAAAATCAGTCAGAGGGCCAGACCAAGGACGCACGGTCTGTGTGTGCACACATGGTTGGGGACGGTTTGACCCACGCTGACGAGCGTGACCCCAGCTAGTCACTCGTTTGTAGTTCTTGTGTGGTGTCCGTGCCTTTGGTAGGAGCTACCATGTCAGGCAGTTCACCTGCGGTGCGGTGTAAGACGTCAGGGGACGCTACCGGCTGTGCTTCTAGTGGGTGGTACTCCTGTCGAGTCGGGAGTGTCAGACTGTCAGTCTTTGCGACTTCGACCTTCGGGTTTTATTGCGTTGACCGTGGTGTTCCGGTCGTTTCACCGTGGCACGTGTGTCGGCTTTCGTGCCGTGAGAGCGGTGTTTTGTAGATTGCAGGACTTCCCTTTTCGAGGTACTCGCTTACTGCTAGTGTGGCGATTTCTCCGTTTACGAGGTAGGGTTCGAGTGATCCCTACTGAGTCTTGTTCCGAGACTCATTCCCTGCTTGTTTTCACCGTGTTTCAGGTGAGTCGCGGCCTCAGGGGAGCGCGTCTGAGGCTCAGCGTGGTTCGGGTGCCTAGCGTTAGTGCTAGGGGTCAGAGCCGGGGTATGCCCCGTGTAGCTGTACTTTTATTTCTTGTCTATGTACTAGTTGTGGACTACTGCTGTTGTTATTTTATTTTATCTTGTGGACCATGTATCATGTAAACTGTTAAGTTTATTTCCTGCTTAATGTGATAACTGTTTAATTTCTACAATTATTTGTGATACTTGTGTAGTCTCCATACCTTCCTTTAACCCTTCCGAGTCTTCAGACTCGTGGGTGGCGGTGCGAGTCTCGGGTTATCGGGCCTTCCCGGTAATCGAATTCTTGGGTCGTTATAGTGCCCAAGTTGGCTTGTCTCTATGTAGAGCGGATCGTACCTTTGCATGGAATCCCCATTTCCATTGTGTCAGATCGACATCCGTGTTTCGCTTCTGGATTCTGGAGGAGTTTCCAGCAAGCTATTGGCACTGAGTTAGCTTTTAGCTCAGCATATCATCCTCAGTCAGATGGTCAGTCGGAGAGGACCATTCAGACGCTAGAGGATATGTTGAGATCCTGTTGCTTGGAGTGGCAAGGAAGTTGGTTTCACCATCTACCATTGGTGGAGTTTACCTATAACAACAGCTATCATTCGAGCATTGGGATGGCTCCTTATGAGGCGTTGTACGGGCGACCGTGTCGGACCCCACTCGATTGGCCCAAGGTTAGTGAGCGTGTTGTGACGGGACCGAAGTTGGTGCAGCAGTGCATTGATGTGGTGCATTTGGTCCATCAGAACATGTTGGCGGCACAGAGTCAGCAAAAGAGGTATGCCGATCGGAGAAGGCAGCCACTTAGTTTTACGGTCGATGACCGAGTATTTTTGAGGGTTTCTCCCATGAAGGGAGTGATGCGATTTGGACAGCGTGGGAAGTTGAGTCCCTGCTATGTTGGTCCATTTCCCATCGTGCAGCGCATTGGCGAGGTTGCTTATCGGTTGCAGCTACCTCCTGAGTTTGCAGCGGTGCATGATGTGTTCCATGTCTCGATGTTGAGGAAGTATATGCCCGATGACTCTCATATTTTAGAGGATTCCGTTTGGCCCGAGGTGACTCCCGATCTGTCTCTACCGGAGTTTCCTATCCGTATTGAGGATCGGAGAGAGCAGCACATGCGGAACAAGGTTATTCCTTTGGTTACGGTGGTGTGGCAGCGACACTCTGGCGGTGAGGCGTCTTGGGAGCGTGAGGACGAGATGCGTCAGTAGTTCCCTTATTTGTTCGAGTAAGTCTCCTTTTCTTTCACCCGTGCTTTATTTTAAATTTCGAGGACGAAATTTGTTTAAGGGGGGAGGGCTGTAATATCCCGGATCCTTCGGATCCTTCATCTTGGATCGCGAATTTATTTTCTCGGAGAATTTGTTCCCATTTTACCCGGAATTATTTTTCGGACATCTTTCGGGTTCGGATCCGTGCGTTTCGGATCAGTTTTGGAGGTCCCGGATCGTGTTTCGTAATTCCCGCGTGTTTTTCTCCGGCAAACCTACGGAACCCCGTAGTGGGCAAACCGAGTCGTTCACCTACTCCGGGGCTGTACCACGGCGATTAGCGTGTTCCGAGGATTGCAGAGGTATATTTTTCTATTTTTTGTATTTTTTAAAAAATCATGATTTTCTATAAATACCCATTTCTTTTTCTTTTTCTTTTCTCCTTTCTCTTTCTTCTTCTTCCTCCTTCCTTCTCTCCTGTGAGCGCGCACGACCGTGACCGTCCCCCCACTCCCTTGGACGCGACAGTGTGCTTCCCCCCAGCTGCAGACGGCGGCGAGGCGACGGCGTGGCGGCAGGGGTAGTGGCTTGGCGATCCCGGCAGCGTTCGGTGCTCGGTGAGATCGTGGGAGCTCGCGAAGGTTCAAGAGGATTTTCGGGGATCAGCCGCGATACACCACGTTTCGGACGACCCCGAGGTAGGGTGATGATCCTTAGCCCAATATTTATCTTCCCCGTGATTCCTAGGCCGAGGCGAGGTCGAGAGAGGGCTATTTTGAGCCTGTAAGGGAAATCCATGGTTTAAGGTTTGAGTGGCCGATCTAGTGTTTTAATCCGCCATTCTGTGGTTTGTGGGCATCAAAAGATGCATTGGGGGCTTAGGAAAAAGTTTCCCTTTTGGTTCCCCTTCACCCGGGGGTGAATGGGGCGTGGAATGGTGATTTTGGGGTTTTCCCATCGTTCTCGATTTTCTCGAACTCTGGCGGTTATTGCAGTGACCGCCACTTCCTGTTGGCGGTCTCCATTCAACCGTTTTTTGGCATTTCGCGTGTGTGGTGGGCCTGGCGGCCAAACGATAAACCACCAGAGCCATGTGGCGGCCGATGAGCCGACCGCTAGCCGAGTTGGCCGCGCTACCTAGTGCGATGGAGAGGATGGCCCGCTACTGAGGACACATGGATCACACATGGTGAGTTGCAGCGGATCGATCCGGACCTTCTGGAGCGATACAGGAGCGATGCAGACCCTTACTCGACAGGGTCGAGTTTCTCCCACCCGAGGAGAATTGGTGCGGACACCCGAGCAGTTGAGCGGCGCGACACCCCGAGCCACCGGTACCGCACACGGAGCACGACTCGAGCCACCTCAGCGTCCATCTGGCTCGGAGACAGCCTGGAGACTCCGCCTTGAGCCTCCCCATTTATCATATTTAGTTAGCCTTTATGTGTGTGTAATTTGTGTTTATTTCGTTGTATTCGGTTTGCTATTTTGATTGTAAGAGGGGCATATGTGCAATTTGGACCCCGTGGGCCCCCCACCTCAGCCAAGGGCCCCATGTGGGGTCAGTCAACATGTCAAATGGAGGCTTCTAGATAGGTGGGCCAAGTGGGGGGACAAGTGGCTTGGAAAGTCCAAGTTGGCCACCCACCCCACCTACCAAGTCCACCTTCCACCTCCTTGGTCCAAGGGCCCCCCCCTTAAATATTTTAATGTATTTTGTGTGTGTGTGTCACACTCAATCTAGGCCACCCATTCCCATCCCCTAGATCCAACGGTGGACAATGGATGTGAGATGTAACACATAAATACTTGTAATTTCCCATTTTCTAGAATTAATGCCATTTTGATTCAAACAAATTCAAGAGCAAGGGCTGGTGCGCCCCCCTCCTCTCTCCTCCCTCTCCCCCTTGAAGCTGTGAAGGCTTCCATTCTGAGGTGTGACGCCTCGTGTATCGGTTCCGACGATCGCCGCCGCCGCCACGAGCCGCCATCGCACCGCCATCGCCATCAACGGAGTTCTGCCCGCGCAGTACCACAGAAGCTTCCACGAATTTCTTGTCTCAGCCCCGAGCTCAGATAGATCTGGGGATTTTAGTGGATGTTCCAGAGGTGTCAAGGACATCCCACAAATTTTGGTTTGCCATTCAAATCTCGTTTCATATTTTTTGATTTTCGTCCACTCTTCCATTTCGGTTCTGCCAGAGTTCTGTCCAGATTCATTCTCACCCTAAGTTTCATGTCTTAGGTCCACTTTTTGAGTTTTTTGGTTCGCCCAATTTTACTGGGGGTTCCATTCATCCATCCCTTCATCCACAATTTTTATTAATTTTTCATTCACCCATCTCATATTTTCTAAAAATCGTTCTCAGTCCCATCTACAGTTTTGTCCTCCTGTTCCCAGATCTGACCACAAGTCACCCCACAAATCATAGTAAATCACCACCACCTCCAAATCAAATTCCAAAAATAGCCCCAATTCCGTGGTTTGATTCCCTACAACTCCTAAGAAGAGCTCAAGAGCTGAATCTGAGGTTTACTAGGCGGTCAACGGTGGTTCTCAGACAAGTACCCTACAGATCTGAGATTTCAGTTACTGTACAACAGGGACTTGTAAATTCATTAAAGTCTAGATCCGGCTAGATCCAGTAGATCTCTCTGAGTCTAGATTGAAGCATTTGAATAGAGCTTTCCAACGATATCTCATGCGTCCCGATCCGACGTCGGGATTGACCACAGCGGTCGTTTCCGCCGGAGCGCGCGCCGGAAAACAGAAATCAAAATCCGTGGGCAGCTAGTTCAACAATTAGGAATCGGGGCCGAACGACCCCCGATCGGTGTTCCCGGCCGACCGCCGTCCGTGGAGGCGCGCCACCAGGGGTCCCCATCATAGTGGGTCCCACCCCCGCAGATCCGGAGGACAGCGCAGTCCGTGGGCCCCGCGAGCCCGTAGAAGCCGCCGTTCGGAAAGCACGAAAACGCAGAATTCGGCACCGCCGGGCGACATCAAGATGCTGCCCGTCAACCCGAGTTGCATGATTCCCGGACCCCACATGTGACCTTTTACCTCCCTGCATGGAGTGGGTCAACTTAGTGTATTGCTGTAATCATTGTTAACCGGGAGTCCGTGATTCGGCCGGGGTTGTCTTCGCCACGCCGGGTGCGTGGAGGTAAAGGTCTTAACTCCTTGGCGTTACATTGCTTAGCTAGTATACGGTCTTAGGCCGCCGCCGATAGTGTAGGTACTAGCCCGTGTGTCCATGTCACCGCTGTGAGAGTGAGAGTGACCCGTCCCGCGACTCGATCCGAGTCCGGAAGTTGAGTCGGACTACACTTGACCTCCGCCGGTTCCTTAACCGCGCACGGTCCGCGCTTTCCCTCGCTTGGGACGACGAGCGAGCTTCCACTTCTGTTAGCGACGTTTTACCACTAGGAGCTCGTAGTGTCGGGCTTAGTGTCTCCCTGGTGTGTGCTGCTGGTCGCACCTTCATCTAGAGTCCGAGGGTGGCACCTAATAGTGTCGTCTCCCGTGTCCGTCCCGCATCAGTTTGGTATCAGAGCGAGTCGAGTCTAGGGTAGTCATTGCATATGTCTTACATGCATCATGGTCTAAGTCGAGTCTAGGACCATCATTATTTTCAAAACAAAAAAAAGTGTGTTTTAAATTACATTTGCACCCTTTATTCGGTATCTTAAAAGGTGTTGTCCGAACGTTAGGCTACGCCTACCGGGAGGTCGCACACTTGCGGGAGTGATCTTTGGATCGATTAACTCCGCCCCGTACCGGATATTGGTTTAGGTCTAAGTGCATCATTTAGTGTGTGTTTGTATTTGTCGGTGTCTTCTAGGTCGTGTGTCAGTTGCATGCCCACCCGTCGAGGTACCCAATACTCACCACCACCACCTATGGCGGACTCCCGGGCCCGTAGCTCCGATGAGTCCTCGACGGCCGAGATGTTCCGAGCCATTATGGAACGTCTTGACACGCGTATGGATGGCCTTAGTACGCGTATGGATGGCATAGGAACGCGTCTAGAAGGGCGGATGAAAGCCCTCGAGGATCAGGTCGAGAGTTCAGATCAGTCCATTCAGGGCCTAGTTGGGAGGATCGCAGTCCTAGAGAGGGGCCCAGTAGCGGCGCAACCCGCGCCGACGAATGGCCAACAAGAGCCGGTGCAGCAACCCGCTGTGCCAAGGGCTCAAGTGGAGAATGTTGGGGTTCAACAGGTGCATGTGGTGGATGATTATGCATCTGATAATGATCAAGGGGGTAACGGTCGTCGTCATCAACGACGGAATCGTGATGACGAGGATGACGACCGCACTCTTAGGGGTGTGCGTGTGGACCCTCCCACTTTTAGCGGGTCCTTGGACCCTAGGGTATATTTAGATTGGGAGGCCGGCATGGACCGGTACTTCGAGTGGTTTGAGATGACGAACCACCGAAGAGTCCGATACGCAAAGATGAAGTTGCAAGGGCAGGCCCAAACTTATTGGATCAATGTGGAGAGCCTGCTCAACCAGCGACGTCAACCCCAAATCGGTACTTGGGATGATATGAAAATCAAATTGAGGGAGAAGTACCTTCCCGCCTCATATCACCAGCGTCTTATAGACAAGTGGCAAAGCATCTCCCAAGGGAACCGATCCGTGACCGAGTACACCGTCGAGTTCGATGAGTATTACTTGCGGTGCGGGGTCACAGAAGAGAGCACCATGACGATATCCCGCTTTCGGAGAGGTCTGCGGCCCAATTATCAATATGAACTCTTTCGCCGCAACGCGACCGCTTTGGAGCAGGCGTATCAGATTGCTCTCGAATTGGAGCAGTTCGAGGCCGAGTTCGAGTCACCCCACCGGTTGGGCTCTTTTCCCCTTCGTAGTGTCGAGCCCCGTGGCTCTTCTGGCACGTATCCGAGGGCCCCCATGGCTCGACCTCAGGAGCCCGCTCGTCCCGAGCCGTTTGCTCCTAGGCCTTGTCCTCCACCCCCGAGGGACCTCCCTCGTCCCCAGCATCTTACGGCCCCACCCACAGCCCGTCCACCGGCACCCGCACCTCCTGCACGTCCTTTGTTGCTTACACCTCCTATCCGTCGGGAGGATAAAGGTAAAGGACCTATGATTGAGGAGCCTAGTGGATCACAACAGCAGTGTTATCGCTGCAATGGGTTTGGCCATTTCGCCAATCAGTGTCCCACCCGCCCATCTCTTCACATTGGGGACACACAGGCCGAGGATACCACCCCTACGGGCCTCGAGTTAGTCAGCTATGAGGCAGATGAAGAGCTAGCTGACGAGTACTATGAGATGGGAGGTGTGGCCCAGAATGCCCAGCATTCGGACGATACCCACGTGGGGGTCGTCAGATGTATCCTCACCCAGCCACAGGTCAGTGATGACTGGCGACGGACTACTATCCTTCATGTATTCTGTAGGCTGGGAAAGCAAATTTGTAAGGTGGTCATCGATAGCGGGAGTTGTATCAATGCAATCTCCACGAACGCTGTCACTCGTCTTGGTCTCACACCCGTAGACCACCCTTGCCCCTATCAGGTATCATGGGTGGATACCACTTCCATTTCGGTCAAGCTGCGGTGCTTGGTCCCGCTGCAGCTCCGCTCCTACCGTGACGAGATCTGGTGTGATGTTCTCCCCATGGAAGTGGGCAGTATCATTCTTGGTAGGCCATTGTTATTTGACCAGGATGCCACGCTCCATGGCCGGTCGAACACCTGTACCTTCGACCACGCTGGCCAGCGGGTCACCCTCCAACTCGTTCGGCCCAGGAGCCCATCAGTCAGGGGTCCTACTGGTCCAAGCACTCCGAAGCCTTCCGTTCCCGGGCCTAGTACCCCATCCCCAGCTCGGGCTATGACCGTTACCTCTGGCCCAGGAGAGCCCTCGACGAGGAGATTGATGATGATTAGCTCCCGGGAAATGGAGCAGGAGCTTAGTCAGGGCTGTCCAGTGTTTGCCATTACGGTCCGAGAGGTGGAGCAGGACTCCGAGGGTGAGCTCCCACCCGAGGTTGCTCCCATTCTGCAGGAGTATGCTGATGTATTCCCCGATGAGCTTCCCGAGGGACTCCCACCTATGCGGGATATCCAGCATGCCATCGACCTTGTTCCGGGCTCTTCTTTGTCCAACCTTCCTCATTATCGCATGAGTCCCACGAAGCATGCCGAGCTAAAACGGCAGGTCGATGAGTTAGTGCAGAGAGGGTCTGTTCGGGACAGCATGAGTCCATGTGCTGTACCCGCATTACTCGCCCCGAAGAAGGATGGCACGTGGAGAATGTGCATTGATAGTCGTGCCATCAACAAAATCACTGTGAAGTACAGGTTCCCTATTCCCCGCCTAGATGACATGCTAGACATGATGGCAGGTGCCACTATCTTTTCGAAGATCGATCTTAAGAGTGGCTATCATCAGGTGAGGATTAGGCCAGGTGATGAGTGGAAGACCGCATTTAAGACCAAGGACGGTCTATATGAGTGGTTGGTCATGCCTTTTGGGTTGACCAATGCCCCTAGCACTTTCATGCGGCTCATGACTCAGATCCTTCGACCTTTCATTGGAGTCTTTGTAGTGGTGTATTTTGATGATATCCTTATCTATAGCCACACCACGGGGTACCACTTAGACCACCTTCGGCAGGTCTGTCTACTTCTTCGGCGAGAGCAGCTGTTTGCGAACCCACAGAAGTGTGCCTTCATGACACCTCAGCTTACCTTCTTGGGTTTCGTTGTGTCTTGTACGGGGGTCTCCACCGATCCGGAGAAGGTCCGGGCCATTGTTGAGTGGCCGGAACCCCGTACCGTTCATGATGTCCGCAGCTTTCATGGTCTTGCGACGTTCTATCGTCGCTTTATCCGCGGATTTATCTCCGTCACCTCCCCGATCACGGATTGCATCCGTAAGGGCACATTTGTATGGACGAAGGCCGCATCTGCCGCCTTCAAGGACATCAAGGAGCGCATGACCCAGACACTTATCCTTCGACTGCCTGATTTCTCGAAGGTGTTTGAGGTCTCTTGTGATGCGTCGGGCGTGGGAATTGGAGGAGTTTTGAGTTAGGAGTCCCACCCGATCGCATATTTCAGCGAGAAGCTGAATGACGCGAAGCTGCGATATTCCACATATGATAAAGAATTCTACGCAGTTGTTCAGGCTCTTAGGCATTGAAGGCACTATCTTTTACATCAGGAGTTTATCCTATACTCCGATCATGAAGCATTGAGGTACCTCCATTCCCAAAAGAAGCTTAACTCGCGTCACAGTCGTTGGGTCGAGTATCTCCAGCAGTTCACCTTTGTGCTTAAACATAAGGCTGGAGTGGAGAACAAGGTGGCTGATGCCTTGAGTCGGCGAGCATGCTTGCTTACCACCATGAGTGCCGAGGTCATAGGGTTAGAGAAGATGAAGGAGGCCTATGTTGATTGTCCTGACTTCGGTCAGATTTTTACCACCCTCCAGGCCGGACCCTCGAGAGACCTTGATGAGTATGTGCTTCAGGAGGGTTACCTCTTTCGAGGTAGCAGGCTATGTGTTCCCCGAACTTCGGTTCGAGATTTCTTAGTGTGGGAATTACATGCGGGAGGTCTAGCAGGCCACTTTGGTCGGAACAAGACTATTGAGGCAGTGGAGCATCGATTTTATTGGCCGAGCTTGAAGCGCGATGTTGCTAACATCGTGGCTCAGTGCCGTACATGTGCTACGGCCAAGATGAAGAAGCAAAGCTCGGGCCTTTATACGCCTCTACCCGTGCCTGATGTCCCGTGGCAGGATGTTGGTATGGACTTTGTTTTGGGATTGTCACGTACCTCCAGGAAGCATGATTCGGTCTATGTGGTGGTTGACCGTTTCTCGAAGATGGCCCTCTTTATTCCTTGCTCTAAGACGTCGGCTGCTTCTAGGGTAGCCCGCCTTTTCCTTACGCATGTGGTGTGCAAGTTTGGGTTGCCTCGCACTATAGTGTCTGACCGTGATGTTAGATTCACTTCCTACTTTTGGAAGACACTATGGCATATGATGGGTACTCACCTCAAGTTTTCCACTGCATATCATCCCCAGACAGATGGTCAGACCGAGGTGGTCAATAGGAGTCTGGGAGATCTTTTGAGGTGTCTAGTTAAGGACCGCATTGGAGATTGGGATCTCATTTTACCTATGGCTGAGTTTGCATACAATGATTCGGTGAATAGGTCTACCGGCATGAGTCCATTTGAGATTGTCACAGGTCGTAGGCCTAGGAAACCCGTTGACCTTGTCCCCATGCCTATCCATGCTAGAGTGTCAGAGTCGGCCGAGTCGTTTGCTAGGCATGTTAGGAGTTTGCATGACGACATCCGTCATCACATTGAGGCCAGCAATGCACGGTACAAGGAGTTAGCAGATGCCCACCGACACCACCGAGAGTTCCACGAGGGCGAATACGTCATGATCAGGGTAAGACCTGAACGGTTTCCCTCTGGAACTGTTAAGAAGTTGCAAGCTCGCGGAGCCGGTCCCTTTAGAGTGTTGAAACGCGTTGGATCCAATGCGTATGTTGTGGACCTGCCCGAGGAATATGGTATAAGCTCTACCATCAATGTATCGGATCTTGTTGCATATAGGGACCCAGCGGTGATCCCTAGTGAGTCTTTTGAGCCATCCCCTCCCCTTGAGAGTGATCCCACACCTGAGTGTCCACTTCCACCTCCAGCCCCTTTTTCACGGCAGCGTGAGCATATAGATCGTATACTGGACGAGCAAGTGACAGTTACCAAGAGTGGATCTTACCCGCGCTACCTAGTGCGATGGAGAGGACGGCCCGCTACTGAGGACACATGGATCACACATGGCGAGTTGCAGCGGATCGATCCGGACCTTCTGGAGCGATACAGGAGCGAAGCAGACCCTTACTCGACAGGGTCGAGTTTCTCCCACCCGGGGAGAATTGGTGCGGACACCCGAGCAGTTGAGCGGCGCGACACGTCGAGCCACCGGTACCTCACACGGAGTACGACTCGAGCCACCTCAGCGTCCATCTGGCTCGGAGACAGCCTGGAGACTCCGCCTTGAGCCTCCCCATTTATCATATTTAGTTAGCCTTTATGTGTGTGTAATTTGTGTTTATTTCGTTGTATTCGGTTTGCTATTTTGATTGTAAGAGGGGCATATGTGTAATTTGGACCCCGTGGGCCCCACGGGCCCCCCAGGCCCCATCCCATTGAGCCACCTCAGCCAAGGGCCCCATGTGGGGTCAGTCAACATGTCAAATGGAGGCTTCTAGATAGGTGGGCCAAGTGGGGGGACAAGTGGCTTGGAAAGTCCAAGTTGGCCACCCACCCCACCTACCAAGTCCACCTTCCACCTCCTTGGTCCAAGGGCCCCCCCCTTAAATATTTTAATGTATTTTGTGTGTGTGTGTCACACTCAATCCAGGCCACCCATTCCCATCCCCTAGATCCAACGGTGGACAATGGATGTGAGATGTAACACATAAATACTTGTAATTTCCCATTTTCTAGAATTAATGCCATTTTGATTCAAACAAATTCAAGAGCAAGGGCTGGTGCGCCCCCCTCCTCTCTCCTCCCTCTCCCCCTTGAAGCTGTGAAGGCTTCCATTCTAAGGTGTGATGCCTCGTGTATCGGTTCCGACGATCGCCGCCGCCGCCACGAGCCGCCACCGCACCGCCATCGCCATCAACGGAGTTCTGCCCGCGCAGTACCACAGAAGCTTCCACGAATTTCATGTCTCAGCCCCGAGCTCAGATAGATCTGGGGATTTTAGTGGATGTTCCAGAGGTGTCAAGGACATCCCACAAATTTTGGTTTGCCATTCAAATCTCGTTTCATATTTTTTGATTTTCGTCCACTCTTCCATTTCGGTTCTGCCAGAGTTCTGTCCAGATTCATTCCCACCCTAAGTTTCATGTCTTAGGTCCACTTTTTGAGTTTTTTGGTTCGCCTAATTTTACTGGGGGTTCCATTCATCCATCCCTTCATCCATAATTTTTATTAATTTTTCATTCACCCATCTCATATTTTCTAAAAATCGTTCTCAGTCCCATCTACAGTTTTGTCCTCCTGTTCCCAGATCTGACCACAAGTCACCCCACAAATCATAGTAAATCACCACCACCTCCAAATCAAATTCCAAAAATAGTCTCAGTTCCGCGGTTTAATTCCCTACAACTCCTAAGAAGAGCTCAAGAGCTGAATCGGAGGTTTACTAGGCGGTCAACGGTGGTTCTCAGACAAGTACCCTGCAGATCTGAGATTTCGGTTACTATACAACAGGGAATTGTAAATTCATTAAAGTCTAGATCCGGCCAGATCCAGCAGATCTCTCTGAGTCTAGATTGAAGCATTTGAAGAGAGCTTTCCAACGATAGCTCATGTGTCCCGATCCGACGTCGGGATTGACCACAGCGGCCGTTTCCCGCCGGAGCGCGCGCCGGAAAACAGAAATCAAAATCCGTGGGCAGCTAGTTCAACAATTGGGAATCGGGGCCGATCGAACCCCGATCGGTGTTCCCGGCCGACCGCCGTCCGTGGAGGAGCGCCACCAGGGGTCCCCATCACAGTGGGTCCCACCCCCGAAGATCCGGAGGACAGCACCGTCCGTGGGCCCCGCGGGCCCGTAGAAGCCGCCGTTCGGAAAGCACGAAAATGCGAAATTCGGCACCGCCGGGCGACATCAAGATGCTGCCCATCAACCCGAGTTGCATGATTCCCGGACCCCCACATGTGACCTTTTACCTCCCTGCGTGGAGTGGGTCAACTTAGTGTATTGCTGTAATCATTGTTAACCGGGAGTCCGTGATTCGGCCAGGGTTGTCTTCGCCACGCCGGGTGCGTGGAGGTAAAGGTCTTAACTCCTTGGCGTTACATTGCTTAGCTAGTATACGGTCTTAGGCCACTGCCGAGAGTGTAGGTACTAGCCCGTGTGTCCATGTCACCACTGTGAGAGTGAGAGTGAGAGTGACCCGTCCCGCGACTCGATCCGAGTCCGGAAGTTGAGTCGGACTACCCTTGACCTCCGCCGGTTCCTTAACCGCGCACGGTCCGCGCTTTCCCTCGCTTGGGACGACGAGCGAGCTTCCACTTCTTTTAGCGACGTTTTGCCACTAGGAGCTCGTAGTGTCGGGCTTAGTGTCTCCCTGGTGTGTGCTGCTGGTCGCGCCTTCATCTAGAGTCCGAGGGTGGCACCTAATAGTGTCGTCTCCCGTGTCCGTCCCGCATCACACACGCTCAGGCGGTCTCGCCTCTGCACAAGGAACGTCGCACACACTAGGGGGGCTTACACGCTCCAAAACGTTAAGCCACTAGAATATTCCGTTGTCTCGCAGAAACTCATGGCAACTCTATCATCTGTGGTCCCGCTGGAATCTCGAGAAAGGTGTACACACGTACGCAAACCACCACAAGCCACGGTATGACACCACGGTGCTAAGAAAACTGCCCACGATCTAAAGATGAAAATGGACACCAGCCCACTAAACCCATACAGGGACTACCCACCGCGATCATAGAACTCACTCGGATGTGACCCTCCACGGTCACAGGACTCACGTGGATATAACTCACCATGGCACACACACAAGCCACATGAGTTATACAACCGAGCTCACCATAAGGAATCTATAAAATCTCGAGTTACGTGAATCCATCCTTGGGCGACCGCCGCCCTTACAAGGCTGAAATGGCCCAATTCCTATGGGTTTCCATGTATATAACATTAATTTTTATATTCCGAGGAGAAAACCTATTTTCGGGGGTGAACCGGGCCGAACAGGCCCCAATCGGTCGACCAATAGTGCTAGTCGATCGACCAACACTGAGACAGGTCGGTCGACCAACACCCTAGTCGATCGACCCACTGGGTGGTTCGATCTATCAATCGGTCCCTGGCAGTCAACTGAAACCGCCCAGTGGCGACTAGGCCAGACAGGTGCCCAATCGGTCAACCGAATCTAGTAATCGTCGGTCGACCGATTCTGGCACGTCCACGACGGGAACCCCTCCGTGAGGTCCTGTTCCACGCCCAACTCGCTCCATTGCGAGCGAGAACCATGGGGAAATCGCCCATCCCTGACCTCTAGCACACCCATTCATGTCAAAAGAACTAAAAATTATCGCTCAAATCGACAAAATTGTCACTCGTCCCGAAATATACATTTCAACCCAAACATGAAGGAAACACACTCTTCCTCGCCCGAATCGACCTGAAATCGCGAGGGAATAACGCAAGGAGGGTAAGAATCCATCCTCCTACCTTATCCAAAGAAATCACACGAGCTCGGGGCCGATCCACACCAAACTCACTCATCCCACAGTTGATTCTTCACGAAAACACGAAACCACAACGCCGCCTCCGGTTCCACGCTCCGATCCTCGCCGCTCGTTACCTGCGTCGCCCTTCACCTCTCCACCAGTCTTCCCTGTCGGCCGCCGGAGAAGAAGAGGGAGAGAGGGAGAGACGTGAGAGTGAAAGAGGGAGAGAACGTGAGTGAGGGAGAGAGAGTTACGAGAGTGAGAGAGGGAGAAATGAGAGGGGGTGAGGGTTTTTAAAAGAATTTTTTTATTTTCTTTCTTTTCTTTCTTTTCTTTCAATTAGAAAATTCCAATAACTCTGGAAAAACCCCGAAAAATACATTCTGACTCCGAAAAATTTTAGAAAAAACCTAGGCCGCTCAACGCGCCGCCACAGACCTAAAATAATTCACATACATAGCATCTAGGGGTCCGAAGATCTGATATTAAAGTCTGAAACCCCTACAGACATGATCCACAACCCACGGAAATACAATCCGAGAATCCGGGGTGTTACAGTCCTCCCCCCTTATAAAAATTTCGTCCTCGAAATTTAGGACAATGCAGAAACCTCACGGGACAACCACTATGCTCACCACACAACATCCTCTGAGGAACTCTGCCAAACCACAACACCCAATAAAACCCTTACATTCTATCACAACAATTCGCGCCGAACTTCGGACCGATCGTGGTACACAAAATTGACAAGTCTGGCATCGCCTCAGCCTCCTTAAAACTCTCAAGAGCATAAACAACGTCCGATACACTCCGCACGCGGAGGAAACACGCGATTCTCAATGGGGAAACCACACGTAGCCACCCATCCGGGACATCAGCTTCTTCGGCTGCTAAACACCGAGTACTCCTTGCAAGGAGCACAATCACACTTCATCCCTAGATGACGACATCGACGCCAATCTCAACCGGCTACAACTTTGCCGCCGGCTCCTAATAGCCAGCGACACACGATCCAGAGCCGAATACGTCAAGGCCCGCCGGTCACATCGGTCCCAAAATCAATGTCTCACCGGTCACCGCCAATACCCATGGGACACATCACAATCAGCCGCCAGCGACTTCACAGTCCGAAATCTACAGTACACAAAATCAACTCGCTGGGCATACACCGGCTTACGAAAGCCATCCGCCAGCCACCGGTCATATATCGACCAAAAGTCCACTTACCACATTCCTCTCATGCTTCACTACAGTGCCACTCTATTCCTCTGAGCATTGGCCTCACATCGCTTGGAACCATTTTGGTCCTCCCTGGCCATTCGGCCAATTCCCACTTCTCGAGAGGAGAGAGAACAACGAGGTCACTCACGCAAACCTCGAACTCCCCAATCACACTAATCCTGGGCATGCCGCCTCAACTCTTTTCCAATGGCGGGGCTCCCATCTCACACTCACACTTCGGGGAATTCTTTCGTCGAGGAGACAACTGTTTCATATTACAACCGTCCAATCTGCACTTATCAACACCACAGTTCCACCTGAACTACTAACTAGGGACAACCAACACCTAGTGCCCGCACGCACGGTCCCCTTGCACAGTTGACAATCCAGATAGTGGTACCACAAGAAACATCGAGTTCCAAACTCTCTCAAGTCTTGTTATAGCCAAGCTCTCCATCCATAATCATCACGTCACTTAACCAGTCCAGAATATCACGCCTGCCGAACAACGGCGCAGTAGACCAGATATCATCGGGGTGCTTAAACAACTCAAGTTGCTCCCTCGACTACTCGCTTACCACGGCACCCATACGGGGTCTCCTCTCAACACCAATACATGTTATTCCTTGGGTCAACACTTGGAAACATCCATGCCATCCAAGGTCGGTCAAATCACTGTCTCAACTCTGAGCAACGCGCATTTGCGCCTTAACACTAGTTCAAACTGCCACGACCTGCCCCAATACCAGTCGCTAAGTGACTCCACTCTGAGCCACGTAACACAATTCAAAAGACTGGCGCAATAATTGTCCTCATCCAACAACTCTCACCGCTGAGCTCCCTGATTCTTTATTATACTAATGCCACTCAGCCTGACACTGTTGTCGACACATGGAAATCGAGGCCACTCACATCCTTACATCCAAAGTAAACTCTCTGCATTTGACTATAAAATCTCCAAGACTCGCTTACCATAAAATTATTCACCCTTCTCGACCACCAATCTGATCCTGGAGCCTGTGGGTTATGGGTCCACCACGCTTTCCCTGCACAACTCTGCTCCGACCACACTATAGAAATAGGGGGAGACCCAACATTCGCCATGACACGACCTTCAATAAAAATGGACAGGATCCAGACATGGGGGTGAAAGAACTCACACTCCACAACTCTGGAACATAACCTCCCTTCCTTGCCTGACAATCCACCTACACACACAGGCCTTTATACCAAAACACATCGGGAGACTCAACACCAACCCCACAACATGACATATTAACCCAACTGGTGATTTTGCTCACTCGACTTGGCATAATCTTAACGGACCCCGCGCACCAACGACTCGACGAGGGATGAGCGTATAACCCTTACAGGCAGCTCCACTGCCAACACACAAGATGCTCGCACAGACTACCAAACACGCTTATGGAAAAAGCACAAACACAAGGAAACACAATTATAACAAGAAAATAGCGGAATCAACAAAAACACATTGTATAATAACCAAGGTTCACACATGCCTTCAATGAGGTGGGGTGCTACCATTCTGCCCGGTCAGGTGCCTCGCGCACGCTGGGATCCTTGTCTCGCCAGGCTAGTGAATTGTTGTTGAGATGGCTGGGACTGGGGCAGCCGCCATGGGCACTCACGCGCAATATGTCCGATCTGACCACACCTAAAACATTCCAATTATGCTTCATCCATAATGCACGGCCTACCCTCCTGAAACCCGCCACATCTCGGACACTTTCTTAGCTGCTCATTCATACCATGCTACAATAGTTGAACCTCTGGTTGCTGGTCAGACACTGCTGAAATATTCTCTTCCTGCTCCTGGCACCTCCTGCCAGACCTGCTTCTTCTTAACAACCTCGACACCCAGTTGAATCTCGATCTTAGAGGGGACGAAAGAGATGTCGATTCTAACTTCCTCCGAAGTTGCTGGGGAACACGTTACTACTAAAGGGTCCTCTGTTGACCCTGACTTGACTGGGACGATCCTGCACTAGCCTGTTCTTGGGTCCTCAGCCAATCCTCTTCTACATCTTCCGCGACTTGATGGGATGATTCCATGTATGCCACACGGGTCACAATCAATAGATGTCTAAGTTCTGACCTCAGACCCCTAATAAATTGCTGAGTCTTCTGTTAGTATTGATGTGCTACAGACCAATTTCGGGTCGGGTAAGCCCGATAGTTGTACGATCTTGTTCATTATTAACGAAGTGGTATTTGAGCGTAAATTTATAATTGTATATTACTCTACGATGTCCCTAGGATATGTGGTTGTAAAGTCAACTCGAGATGGGATCTCGATCATGAGATTGACTTCACATGGACACATACCTTAAACTATTCCTGGTTGAAGGGTAATCACTTGGGGACTTTGATTACCTATTAAACCAGTACACATGATGTATGGGTGAGCAGTCTCATGGTCACTGGTGTGGGGCATCGATACATGTGTGTAGGTGTACGTTCTCGGAGGATGTACACTGAACTGGTCTGCTATTGGATCTTCAGATGGTTGATTATACCAAATGTCAACTGAAGATCTAATTATCTCAGTAGCATCGTTGGTCCTTTGACCTGAGACATTGATTGGATCTTACTGGAGGACTGGAATGGTTTAATGAGTTGGATACGTGACTTTAACCACAGGTCATGAATTGCCAAGTCATTAACCATTTCAGGATACGTAAGAAGATCATCAATGGTAAAAAGGGGATCGCTCACTATCGGGTATATATCAGACAGTTAATGGGTCATCACACTGACGCTTCATTAAATCTCTGGCCAGGGTCATGTGAGTTCGTTTAGAATGGACGGCATACACTTTAAGGAGGTAATAGTCGAACGGCACGATCATGGAGTTTGACAGAAACCATACCCTCGATCGAATCAGACTCATAGAAGGAGCAACGGATTATAGTGATGCGGCAACTGTAGACTTACAGTGTAGTACCTCAGGATTTATATATATAATTTTTGAATTATAAAATAGTTTCTTGGAAATTATAAAGACCTAAATAAATTAATGAAGGATTATTGGATTAATAAGTCATTATAAGGCTCAATTAGGCTAATTAGTTAACCTAGCCTATCTAATTATTATCCAAAAGATTAATGGACTACGCCCATTAAGTTTGGCCCATATTCTAGAAGGGTAATTGACTTATTCACGTATTTTAAGGATAAATACTAATTATATAAGATAATTATAAGGATAAACGAATAAAAGAGTTTTATCAAATTGAAACTCTATATACGTTACATGTAACGGTCTATCAGGCAACCGCCATAGCCCTGTAACGCACCTAGACACGACCGTTACATCCTGCAGATTCCGTAAGGTGAGGAAATTGTAAAAAGATTGGAACTTTAACATCCTATCTACAAGAGATCGACTTAGGGAAGCTTATAACATTACTAAGGACGCTTAGGGATTATGTTCTGGCAAATTAAGGACTCTAGAATCGATCTAATCTTCAAACCCTAGTCAAAACCCTATAAATAGGACCTAGTTCTGAACTGAGCGACCCTTACTTTTGGCTTGTGAAGAATCAAGATAAGGAGTCATAAATTCGGGTAAGTTCTTTAGAAACTTTTGTTTAGTATACTTTAGACTAATGGTTCTCCAAATTTCGTGCTAGGAGATCAAGCAACCAAGGAGATAGAAGCTTCCAAAGTTACTGATTCAACCTTAGCAACTCAGGAACCTGAATGCAAGTCCCCTGAAGATCCAGAGATTAGGACGACTAAACGAGGTAATTAGAGTACGATTCTTTAGAACTTTTGTTCTCAATAGTTTCATCTTCTTACCCTCAAAATTTCACATCCTTAGGTCAAGAGGCTGAGGAAATAGAGCAGATTGAAGTTGCTGATTTATCACAAGAAGTAAAAGGGACTAAGGGTAGCACCTAGCATCAAATTCGAAGTTTTAAGATTCTAGAAGAGGTAGGTTATCTCATGATTGACAAAAACAACTTGCTAGGAATAAAAGCCCTCTGATTGTGCTTGATTTCATGCATTATAGACTAAGAATTTCATGATTTCATAGTTTTATACATTCATGCATTTCTTAGCCCTAAATGGAAATTTAAAAGATATTATCCTTTCTATTCACTAAACCTATGCATATAGTTGGCCTATGCATCGTTATCATGACTAGGACAGTGCTATTATGTTGATTTCCAGGCATGTTATATTTTCATAAATCTTTACTTAGTTCACTGCCAACAGGTTCTCTGACGCACTAACGTGAGACCGTCACATGCATGTAACGGCCTTACGATAGACCATCACAACCTATTATGCTTTTATTTGTTCTACTATCTCTGACGCACCCTAGAAGGAGCGTTACACCACTGTAACGGCCCCTCGATAAACCGTCACACACTGTAACGCACCTATCCTAGACCGTCAGACACGTGTTCTGTCAGCCCAAGGCAGAATAATAACCAGTTAAGTTTACTTATAAATAAGCTTAGATAGCAAAGTTTGGACATATTATCATGACTTTGAGTTTAGTTTTTGATTCATAATCAAATTGCATGATTAATGTGTCTTAGGTTATTTTAAGTTGTGCTAATTTCATTGGCTAAAACTCTATAGTTTTGTATTCTAAATCATGATTTTCTAAAGTTGTATTGACGGAGTTTTATCTTAGTTTCATAATGTTACACATTCTTTCCTATCTATAGAGTCATTTCTTTAAGTATATGGCACATATTCCGCTATGTTGTCCATTAGTTCACTTTGCACTATAGGAACACTATTCTTGGACATCAGGATCTCTCTATTGGATATTCCTTCCAATGGACTAGAAAATCTTATTTCAAGGCCTCCGTAATTCTCCGCGAGCCTGGGATTCCCACTAGGACGTCGAGTTGGTTGTACTATTAAAGCCCATTGATTAGATTACACTATCGATGATTTTTGGTTATCAGTAATGTAACGGCTCTATGTTGGACCATCAGGCACAAGTAACGGCCCAATATACGACCGTCACATTCCACAGTCCGATTTCTTAGTTCTAGTTCCAGACCAATGTAACGGTCCAATACTGGAGCGTCACATCATGTAACGGCCCAGTATACGACCGCCGCACTACTTGAGTATTTTAGCCCAAGGATTGACCAAGGGTTGATATTCCAAGGTTCTAGATAGACTCTTGATGATCTAGAACTTATCATATTGATCAAGAAACCTAATATAATGAATGGAAGATAAAGAACGTATCGTTATGCTGCCGATTTATTTCCATAAGCATAACCTTGCTTAAGTCATTCTTGATTTCTCATGATCCTTATTGAAGCATTCATTCATTGAATTATTGTTATCATGAGGTTATTGAACTTATTACATTCTTGGCCATATTTTATTGTTAACATGCGTGGAAGTAACTTGATTTATACTTGAAGATGCGATCGAGCACGAATTATGTTCAAGGGCTCTATGCTAGTCCCCTCGGCTGATTGTCGGAAACATACTATTTTATAAACCATGGGGTATGATGATACTGGCGTCGCATTACGCTGGTAGTACTTTCTCTATAAATAAGTGAAAATCCACGGCACGACATGACATTCTTGTACATGACATTCTTGCTTGATATTCCACAGAAATTCACGAAGTACTTGCTCATAAGTAAAAGATACTGGAGTGATGATTATGTGACTTGCTAGTACATTCTCGATACATTCTTGTTCATGAAAGGCCACTATCATGTTCTTGTTACATTCTTGCTAGTTCGTACTTGCTCTCATTCTAACTTACATGATCATCTTGTTACTTTAGTTTAATCGCATGATTGATCGCATTCACATGATTTTTACCTTATTCTTTAGAGCTAAATTGTTAATTACTTTAATAGTGCCTTCATGTTGATGCAAAGATACCTATTGGGCAAGTGTGCTCATTACCTATTTCCAATCTTTTTAGGAGATGGAAGTGATTCGAATTCGAATTCGGGTTATACAAGTAGCGGGTCCGAGAGCGAATGAAAGTATTGTCAAGATGAGAGTGAAGAATTAGGGAAGTCTATATTGTTTAGATTGAGTCTATGTAATTTTCCTATTTCTTGAGTCTAGTGCATAATGGAAATTGAATTAGTGATTGTAATTGAGGGTTCAATTTGATTATCAATGAAATAAAGTTGAAGTTTGAATATATATTGTGCAATTGCATCTTTATGTGTGATTGTCTTGCGCTCTGATCGTTCTTGTTTGCAAGAGGCTTACCATGCCGGCAGTTCGCGCTCCCCGAATTAGTCTTCCATTGTAATAAAGGCTCGGGGCGTGACAGTTAAGTTTGTATCAGAGCCTAAGTCTCAGGACTTAGGAAGAAGAATCATGTCATAGCATAAGTCCAAGGTTTAAGGACCCCTACCTATGATCTAAGAAAGAAATTCCATACCCGTGTGAGAATTGGGTAGAGCCCGGGATAAGATAATTAATTAGCCTTAAGATGGATTTTTCATTCTAATTTCATGAGAAATAACAAGTTGTTATTTTTCTCTCAGGTACCTCATTTTACAAATGGCTCATCGTGTAGATTGGGATGGTATGCAATAAACAGTAGCCGGCCTTACTCAGGCATTGCAAACCATAGCGCAAGGTGGCGCAGGGGCAAGGGCTGATGACCTACATCGTAATTTTCGGAGCTTAAATCCTCCGCGATTCTATGGTTTATCTAATCCCGACGTGGCAGAAAACTGGATAGACGAAATGAATTGTATATTTGATGTCATCCAATGCACCGATCAGGAGAAGGTGCGTCTCGCAACCTTTCAACTCAACAAAGATGTTCGAACATGGTGGAAGTCGGTTTCGGCACCTCCGGCTAATGCACCTCATACATGGGATGGTTTTCTTACCCTGCTCCGTGCCAAGTACTTTTCTGAGCACGTAAAGGAACGAAAGGCTATGGAGTTCGTCGCTTTTCGGTAAGGAATGATGACGATTGTCGAATATGAACTATAATTCTCAAGGCTTGCACCATACGCACCGCATCTTATCAGCACCGATCTACTCAAGGAAAATCAGTTTATGGACGGGTTACAACTCTGTTTCATTCAGCAGCTCGGGACCCAAAATATCCGTACTTATGCGGAGATGGTTCAGCGGGCGTACCTATGTGAAAGGACCTTAGAGAAGGTCAAAAAATTGAAAGGGAAAGGAGAAGAATCAAACCGACGCTCAGATCGGCGTTATAAGAAAGAGAAATACAGCATCACGGAGCCTTACAAAAGCCGTGATAGTAAGAAGAGATCCAGGAATGGGAATGGTGGAAGTTCCCATAAGTAAAAGAAAATCAAGGAGGAGAAGGAGCAGGTCGCCACGGCTTGCACATTTTGTGAAAAATTCGGCCATTCGGCTGAGGAGTGTTGGAATCGTCTCGGCGCTTGTTTACGTTGTGGAAGCAGGGAACATCGCATGCCGGAATGCCCCCTTATGAAGGACCAGTCATCTGGTGGAGGACGCAAGAGGCAGGCTCGCCTCAATGCTGTTCTAGAAGGAGAGGAAGCGCCCAGGGATGATGGGCTTAGGGAAGGTACTCTTCAAATTTATTCTCATCCTGCATTTGTGCTATTTGATACTGGTGCCTCTCATTCTTTTATCTCCACTACTTTTGCCAAAACATTACCAATCGTATCAGGTCCCTTACCTTCAGATCTTGCTATTTCCACACCCTTAGGTTCTGGAACAAAGCTTACCAACTATTATCCTGATAGCGAAGTGATGGTAGAAGGTCATAATCTCCCCGCAAACCTAGTATGCATTGACATGAAAGGTTATGATGTCATTTTAGGGGTAGACTGGCTTGTAGATCATGATGCTTATATCAATTGCCGAAATATGATTATATCCTTTCAAAAGCCCGGTCTTCCAAGATTCTCTTTTCTTAACATCAAGTACAAGAAACACCTCACTATCATATCCTCACTTCACGCTTGCAAACTTATCTCGCGAGGATGTAAAGCTTTTCTTGCTTCCGTCATTATCACTGAATCCAAAGAAATTATCTTAGCAGACATTCCTATTGTAAATGAGTTCCCAGACATGTTTCCATCAGAACTACCCAGTTTACCGCCCGAGAGGGAAGTGAACTTCACTATTGAACTCATTCCGGGAGCAGCACATGTTTCTATAGCCCCTTACAGGATGTCTCCCACAGAACTCAAGGAATTAAAGAAGCAGTTGCAGGAACTTCTGGACAAGGGTTTCATCAGACCTAACACATCCCCTTGGGATGCGCCGGTTCTATTTGTCAAGAAGAAGGATGGTTCTCTCAGGCTATGCATCGATTATCGGTGACTGAATCAACTCACAATTAAAAATAAGTATCCATTGCCGCGTATTGATGAACTCTTTGATCAGCTTTCAGGAGCAGAATATTTCTCTAACATTGACCTCAGATCATGTTATCATCATCTTAGAATTAAAGAAGAGGATATTTATAAATCAGCTTTTCGAAGTTGTTATGGCCACTATGAATTCGTAGTGATGCCGTTTGGGTTAACTAATGGCCCAGCAGCATTCATGCAACTTATGAACAATGTCTTCCAGTCATATCTGGACCAGTTCATCGTCGTCTTCATTGATGACATCTTAATATATTCCAAGACGAAAGAGGAACATGAACAACATTTAAAAATAGCTTTACAAACACTTAGAGAACACAAGTTTTATGCCAAACTCAATAAGTGTGAATTCTGGCTCAAGAAAGTCTCATTCCTAGGCCACATTATTTCAAAAGAAGGTATTGCTGTGAATCCTTCTAAGGTAGAAGCTGTCAAAAATTGGAGTCGGCCAACGACTGTATCAGAAGTAAGAAACTTTCTGGGTCTAGCTGGTTATTATAGGAGATTCATTAAAGACTTCTCAAAAATTGCGGTTCCTTTAACTAGACTCACAAGAAAAGAAAATCTTTTTATCTGGTCAGAGGAATATGGGAAGAGCTTCCAAACTCTTAAGAATCATCTTACAACAGCTCCTATTTTGTCACTACCAATGGAGGGTGGTGGATTCGAAGTGTATATGGATGCGTCTGGCATTGGCTTAGGATGCGTTCTCATGCATAATGGAAAAATAATCTGTTATTCTTCAAGACAATTGAAACATCACAAGGAAAACTATCCCATACATGATCTGGAATTAACAGCGGTTATTTTCGCCTTGAAAATTTGGCGTCATTATCTTTATGGAGAAAAATTCACGGTCTACTCGGACCATAAAAGCTTGAAATATTTATTCTCTCAAAAGGAGCTTAACATGAGGCAGAGGAGGTGGTTAGAATATCTCAAAGACTTTGATTTTGCTATTTAATATTATCCTGACAAGGCTAATGCTGTAGCAGATGCGCTCAGCAGAAAACCAATAGGTATGCTATCAAGTCTTATGATAAGTGTAACTAACCTTGTTCCTCAATTTGCCCAGTTGAACTTAGATATTGACATAAAGGAAGAAGATTATTTCATAGCTAATATCCGAGCTCAACCTACATTGATAGAAGATCTGGTCAAGCTGCAAAATGATGATCCTATATTACTGAAAATTAAAGTCAATATGGCACCAAGGCCGGATTTTTCTATTTCCAATTACGAAAGATTGTTATTTAAGGGCCGAATATGTGTACCAGATCATGAGGCTACGAAGAAACTAATCCTGTATGAAGCGCATAATTCCAAATACAGAATTCATCCAGGAGGAACAAAGATGTATCAAGATCTCAAAAGAAATTTTTGGTGGCCCAATATGAAGAGAGAAATCGCTGATTTCGTATCTCGCTGTCTCACCTGCCAACAAGTAAAGGCAGAGCATTTTAGACTCGCAGGTAAATTACACCCCTTGAGTATTCCTGAATGGAAATGGGAGAGTATAGGGATGGACTTTATTATGGGTTTACCCAAGACCAGAGGTGGACACGCTGGAATATGGGTAATCATATACCGATTGACTAAATTCGCATACTTCATATCAATAAAGAGTCGATGGTCTGTGGATATTCTAGCAGCATTATACATAAAGGAGATTGTCAAACTACATGGTGTCCCCGTCACTATTATATCCGATAGAGATCCTCGATTCACATCACAATTCTGGAAGGGTCTACGACATTCATTAGGGACTAGATTGAATTTCAGCACAGCTTTTGATCCACAAACAGATGGTCAAACAGAAAGAACAAATCAGGTAGTAGAAGATATGCTCAGGGCTTGTGCTATCGACTTTGGAGGTAGTTGGCATGATCACTTACCTCTAGTAGAGTTTGCGTATAACAATAGCTATCAGGCTAGCATACGAATGACACCTTTTGAAGCTTTATATAGGAAAAGTTGTCGATCACCAATATGCTGGAATGAAATAGGGAAAAAGTAATTTCTAGGCCCCGATCTTATCAGGGATTCTACAGAAAAGATCAAGTTCATTCAAAAAAGAATGAAAATGGCACAAGATAAGCAAAAGTCTTATGCTGACAATCGAAGACGTGATTTGGAGTTTCAGGTAGAAGATCATGTATATTTAAAGGTTTCTCCAGGTCGTGGTATTCGAAGATTTGGCATTAAAGGAAAGTTAACTCCAAGTTTCATTGGCCCGTTTGAAATTCTTGAACGGATTGGTGAAGTGGCTTACAAACTGGCTTTACCTCCACAATTAACAGGAGTTCATGACATATTTCACGTCTCTATGCTAAAGAAGTATGTATATGATCCCGACCATATTATTACTTATGACAATTTAAAAATTCAGAAGGACATGACATACGAACAAACGCCAATAAAGATTCTGGAACGGGAAATGCGTCAACTAAGAAATAAAGTTATTCCTATGGTCAAGATTCAATGGAAGAAAACATGACCATATGAAGCAACTTGGGAAACCGAAGCAGTCATGCGGAAAAGATTTCCAGAATTATTTAACTGTAAGTACACTCTCCGAAATTCATATATTGAATTTGGAGACCAAATTCTTCTAAGTGGGGGAGGGTGTAGTACCCCAGAATTTATATATATAATTTTTGAATTATAAAATAGTTTCTTGAAAATTATAAAGGCCTAAATAAATTAATGAAAGATTATTGGATTAATAAGTCATTATAAGGCTCAATTAGGTTAATTAGTTAACCTATCATATCTAATTATTATCCAAAAGATTAATCGACTAAGCCCATTAAGTTTGGCCCATATTCTAGAAGGGTAATTAGCTTATTCACGTATTTTAAGGATAAATACTAATTATATAAGATAATAATATGGATAAATAAATAAAAGAGTTTTATCAAATTTAAACTCTATATACGTTACATGTAACGGTCTATCGGGCGACCGCCACAGCCCTATAACGCACCTAGACACGACCGTTACTTCCTGCAGATTCCGTAAGGTGACAAAATTGTAAAAAGATTAGAACTTTGAAATCCTATCTACAAGAGATCGACTTAGGGAAGCTTATAACATTACTAAGGACTCTTAGGGATTAGGTTCTGACAAATTAAGGACTCTAGAATCGATCTAATCTTCAAACCCTAGTCAAAACGTTATAAATAGGACCTAGTTCTGAATTGAGCGACCCTTACTTTTGGCTAGTGAAGAATCAAGGTAAGGAGTCATAAATTCGGGTAAATTATTTAGAAGCTTTTGTTTAGTATACTTTAGACTAATGGTTCTCCAAATTTCGTGCTAGGAGATCAAGCAACCAAGGAGATAGAAGCTTCCAAAGTTGCTGATTCAACCTTAGCAACTCAGGAATCTGAATGCAAGTCCACTAAAGATCCAGAGATTAGGATGACTAAACGAGGTAATTAGAGTACGATCCTTTAGAACTTTTGTTCCCAATAGTTTTATCTTCTTACCCTCAAAATTTCACATCCTTAGGTCAAGAGGCTGAGGAAATAGAGCAGATTGAAGTTGCTGATTTATCACAAGAAGTACAAGGGACTAAGGGTAGCACCTAGCATCAAATTCGAAGTTTTAAGGTTCTAGAAGAGGTATGTTATCTCATGATTGGCAAAAACAACTTGTTAGGAATAAAAGCCCTCTGATTGTGCTTGATTTCAGGCATTATAGACTAAGAATTTCATGATTTTATAGTTTTATACATTCATGCATTTCTTAGCCCTAAATAGAAATTTAAAAGATATTATCATGTCTATTCACTAAACCTATGCATATAGTTGGCCTATGCATCGTTATCTTGACTAGGACAGTGGTAGTATGTTGATTTTCAGGCATGTTATGTTTTCATAAACCTTTACTTAGTTTGATGCCAGCAGGTTCTCTGACGCACTAACGTGAGACCGTCACATGCATGTAACGGCCTTACGATGGACCGTCACAACCTGTTATACTTTTATTTATTCTACTGTCTCTGACGCACCCTAGCAGGAGCGTTACACCACTGTTGCAGGAGCGTTACACCACTGTAACGGCCCCTCGATAAACCGTCACACACTGTAACGCACCTATCCTAGACCGTCAGACACATGTGTTCTGTCAGCCCAAGGCAGAATAATAACCAGTTAAGTTTACTTATAAATAAGCTTAGATAGCTAAGTTTGGACATATTATCATGACTTTGAGTTTAGTTTTTGATTCATAATCAAATTGCATGATTAATGTGTCTTAGGTTATTTTAAGTTATGCTAATTTCATTGGCTAAAACTCTATAGTTTTGTATTCTAAATCATGATTTTCCAAAGTTGTATTGACGGAGTTTTATCTTGGTTTTATAATGTTACACATTCTTTCCTATCTATAGAGTCATTTCTTTAAGTATATGGCACATATTCCGCTATGTTGTCCATTAGTTCACTTTGCACTATAGGAACACTATTCTTGGACATGAGGACCTCTCTATTGGATATTCCTTCCAATGGACTAGGAAATCTTGTTTCAGGGCCTCCGTAATTCTCCGCGAGCCTGGGATTCCCACTAGGACGTCGAGTTGGTTGTACTATTAAAGCCCATTGATTAGATTACACTATCGATGATTTTTGGTTATCAGTAATGTAACGGCTCTATGTTGGACCATCAGGCACAAGTAACGGCCCAATATACGACCGTCACATTCCACAGTCCGATTTCTTAGTTCTAGTTCCAGACCAATGTAACGGTCCAATACTGGAGCGTCACATCATGTAACGGCCCAGTATACGACCGCCGCACTACTTGAGTATTTTAGCCCAAGGATTGACCAAGGGTTGATATTCCAAGGTTCTAGATAGACTCTTGATGATCTAGAACTTATCATATTGATCAAGAAACCTAATATAATGAATGGAAGATAAAGAACGTATCGTTATGCTGCCGATTTATTTCCATAAGCATAACCTTGCTTAAGTCATTCTTGATTTCTCATGATCCTTATTGAAGCATTCATTCATTGAATTATTGTTATCATGAGGTTATTGAACTTATTACATTCTTGGCCATATTTTATTGTTAACATGCGTGGAAGTAACTTGATTTATACTTGAAGATGCGATCGAGCACGAATTATGTTCAAGGGCTCTATGCTAGTCCCCTCGGCTGATTGTCGGAAACATACTATTTTATAAACCATGGGGTATGATGATACTGGCGTCGCATTACGCTGGTAGTACTTTCTCTATAAATAAGTGAAAATCCACGGCACGACATGACATTCTTGTACATGACATTCTTGCTTGATATTCCACAGAAATTCACGAAGTACTTGCTCATAAGCAAAAGATACTGGAGTGATGATTATGTGGCTTGCTAGTACATTCTCGATACATTCTTGTTCATGAAAGGCCACTATCATGTTCTTGTTACATTCTTGCTAGTTCGTACTTGCTCTCATTCTAACTTACATGATCATCTTGTTACTTTGGTTTAATCGCATGATTGATCGCATTCACATGATTTTTACCTTATTCTTTAGAGCTAAATTGTTAATTACTTTAATAGTGCATTCATGTTGATGCGAAAATACCTACTGGGCAAGTGTGCTCATTACCTATTTCCAATCTTTTCAGGAGATGGAAGTGATTCGAATTCGGATTCGGGTTATACAAGTAGCGGGTCCGAGAGCGAATGAAAGTATTGTCAAGATGAGATTGAAGACTTAGGGAAGTCTATATTATAGATTGAGTCTATGTAATTTTCATATTTCTTGAGTCTAGTGCATAATGAAAATTGAATTAGTGATTGTAATTGAGGGTTCAATTTGATTATCAATGAAATAAAGTTGAAGTTTGAATATATATTGTGCAATTGCATCTTTATGTGTGATTGTCTTGCGCTCTGATTGTTCTTGCTTGCAAGAGGCTTACCATGCCGGCTGTGTGCGCTCCCCGAGTTAGTCTTCCACTATAATAAAGGCTCGGGGCGTGACATACAGGTACCAGACGGGGTGGTTTGAACCTCGCGTCCTCTGGGATCACACGGATTTGCTTGACCCAACGTGATCAAAGATTCGGAATAAATCAAACTATTATTCAGCTCTAGTAGAAGCGAATAATAAGTTTAATTTACTTCTAATTGAGAATTAAAAGTTAATGGGCCTTAAACTAGAGTGACTATGGGTCTAGAGGATCACACACAATGGATTCTCGGGTGACGGAGTATTATTGTACAAATGTATATGCTAAAAGCCTTAAATTCTTTTGGGAAAGGAATATAAGAAGGGCTTAATACATATGTACAATAATAAGATGGATACATATACAATATTGGTCTTTATGAGTTCTTTTGAAAAGCACCCAACCTTTATATATATGCATCCTACGTGAAGCTCTTCTTCTTCCTTAACCAAGCATTAAAAGGAGAGAAGAAAAGTTTCTCTTCTCCTCTCTCCTCCCTCTTGCTCTCTCTCTCTCCTTAGTAGCTCTCTCTCTCTCTCAAAAAGGGGAAAGCTTAGGGATGATCATGTTTGGAGGATCCGCGGCTTGTGCGCGCGGAGGAAGGACGGGAGGATACCGTCACTGCGTGAGGATCCGTGTAGATCAGCTCCAGAGGCCGTACATCTGTGTGGCTCGACATTCGTAAAAATCTGCATTGGACACTGCGGACAGCGTCGTTCCGCACAAGGTAAAGATCTACAACCCGCAGTTAGGGGTTGGGAGTTTTATTGCATCTATTAGAGCACGGTTCTAGGATTACACAAAGTCGGGTTCGGGTATAATAATTTTTATTATCCACTACGTTGCCCGTACCGGGCTGATCGAATCCTTACAGTGGTATCAGAGCCAGGTTCCGCTCTAATTGATGCAATTTCTCCGCATAGAATCATGTTTAGGGGCAACTTTCATGATCTTCAATTATTAAAATTGAAATGGGGTGCTGGGCATCTTTGTTCATGACTATCCACAAGGGAATGGGATGATGGGCATCCTCAGTTCCCGGGTAAAAAAAAAAAATGGTCCGCTAGGCGCACAGCGCCACGGAGGGCGCAATGCTCCCGCCCGCCACCGCGGGAGTCGCCCGCGTGCGTGGGCGGGCGCGGGAGCGTCTGCCCACGCGGCCCGCGTGGGCGGCCGTGCACGCGCTTTTGACCGCCGTTTTTTTAAAAAGTTTAGTTTTATTAATTTATTGTGCTATTGATATATATATATATAGGCACATTAAATCAATCTAATTATTATCTCACATGGTACTTATCTTTTTTCTCAATGGAAAATTTAAATCTTAAATTTTATTTAACTTTTAAATTTAATGAGTTAAGATAATTATCACTTTATTTGAGATAATAGTGTAATAATTGAAGATGGTCATGAGAAATTTAATATTTTTAATTTTTAATTATTAGATAATTATTAAATTTAATTGATGAATTTCATTGAAGATAATAATAGAAATTTTAAATATTTGAATTTTTAATTATTAGATAATTATAAAATTCAAATTTTAAATTTTAAAAAAATAATAATTGAGGATAATTAAATTATTTAAATTTACTTTCAAATGAAATGATTTGATAATTAATTTGAATTTAAATAGTTAATTTATTTAAACTAATTTTTAAATTTGATTATTTGATAATTAAATTTAAATTTAAATTTTAAATAATTATCTCAATTATCTATATTATTTGAATTAGATTCAAATATGTATGTCCCTGCTATAAATGATGGTTCTATGTATGCTTTACATTAATTTGGCTTGCTTATATATTTTAATTTTAGTTAATCCAACTGGGATTTTTTAAAATTAAATAAAGCCTGCCTATTTTTGTTTGCACATCCTACTTTTCAATCCAAATATAAGGATTATTTTCAAAATAACCCTTTGATTGATCTGATATGTGTGGGTTGGCAAGTGATCATGGACATAGCTAATGTAAATATTTGGGGTCTGCGAGCCTCATTTCTCTCTCTGTTGAAATTCCTATGTACTTCTATCTCCCTTCACAATTGTACTCGCCCCAAGGGCTTCTGAAATTTGATTGACATGTAATTTAAATTTTGCCGGCCTGCGTGCCGTGTAAAAGTTGTAATTCATGCGACATCAGAGAATGAAAGGGTGGAGCACACCCGACGAGGATGATCCAGCTGCTTCAGAAGCGAGTCAGATGTCTTAATAGCATTAGGACTAGTGTCCATGATCACGTGCGGTTTAATTTATGCATTGGATGCATTTACTTTGTGCAAACTACTAAGTACGGTAAACATATTGGATATATTTATATTACCACCTAGGGTGAGATCAAGATAAAATAAATTTCCTTGAAATTTAATTTTAGATCTGGTAAGCGTGGCTCTAGGAGTCGTCGTGGCTCTCCATCATTATGGGGTGAATGAATGTCTTCGTCTCATGGATTTATTGTACTTTTCATAAGGTCCATGAGTTTGGGGGCAGGATGCCACTCCAAAGCTAGGCCTCAATGGGGTGAGGAATCGAACTTGACCTTGTTGTGCTTTCCACAAGGGTCAGGTCATGAACTTAATGCTATGTAGTAATGGTGGTTAGATCTAACCGAAAGTATCCTTTGTTGTACTTTCCATAAGGGGATGACTTCTCGGGGGCCGAAATCGGATATTGCATTAGATGCAAATGCCTGCTGACTACCCTTGAGATGGGGTATGACTTGTTGTGCTTTCCACAAGGTCTTATCTCTGTCTCGTTGGGATTCTGACCCACTAGGATGATCTCACTGATCTCCCGTTCTATATACTGAGGGTTATATAGTTCGATCAAAAAATAGTGGGACTAACTAAGATAGAAAATCACATCTTAGTTAGAATTTGAACATATGATAAGTTGTCTTTTATTTCTTATCCAGATTACGATGTCGTCGTCCAACCCCCTCCGTGGTATCTTGGATGCCAACAGACTGACTGGACCGAATTTCTCGGATTGGCTGCGTAATTTACGCATAGTCCTCAGTGCCGAAAAAATAGCTTACGTGTTAAACACGGTTCATTCTGAGCCAACTCCTGATGCCGACGAGGATGATTTAATGACTTATGCCAAATGGTCAGAAGACTCTTCCCTTGCCCAATGTTACATGCTGGCCTCTATGGCTCCTGAGCTACAAAGGTAATTTGAAAAGACTGATTGTAAAAGCATACTTCTTAACTTACGCCAACTCTTCGGGGAGCAGGGCAGGATTGAGAAGTATGATATCTCCAAGAAACTTTTCAGGACACGGATGTCAGAGGGTGCTTCAGTACATGCTCATGTACTGAAAATGATGGAGTGTATTGAGAGACTCAATGCACTGTGGTTCAAGTTGGATCTTGAACTGTGCATTGATGTTATTCTCCAGTCATTGTCTGATTCCTTTTCTCCTTTCATCGTAAACTTCAACTTGAATAGAATTGAAGCAACTCTCCCGGAGCTGCTTAACATGTTGAAAAGTGCTGAAGGGACAATGCAGAAAGATAAATCATCTTCTGTAATGATTGTTGGCCGGGCCAATAAGAAAAGGAAGGTCACCCAGATATTCATCAAATGTGACAAAGGGAAAGAAAAGAAGAAGGCCAATGGTAAGGAACTCGCCAAAGTTGACAAAGGAAAGGGCAAGAAGAATGAAAAGGAAGACAAGTGTTTTCGATGCGGGAAACAAGGCATTGGAAAAGGAATTGCAAGGCAATTCTAAATAAGATATTTTTATCATAGACCTTAATTTGTCATATATGGAATCCACATCATGGGTATTAGATATTGGATGTGCATCTCATATCTATTGAGTAGTGGACAGCGGATCTTGAGGGGAGGGGTGAATAGATTTGTCCCACTTTTCGCAATGCAACCCTCTGTATAGCTAGATAAAATAAATTGCAGTAGAGTGTAACTAGCTTATCGAAGAACACTATGATTCACTTGGCAAGATGAGCAACTAATATATCGATTTGAACGTAAGCATGCATCTAGAACGAAGCAATCACATAAACAAACCACAACACAAAGGATTTTAAGGTGGTTCGGACTGAATCCCCAGTCCTACGTCCACCCCTCACCAAATCCGGTGAGGCTCCACTAGTGCCACACACTAAACCGTAAATCGAAAAGACCTCCGATTATCTTCCTACTAACCGCAGGTAGGGGCGTCAACACCGCAGATCGGACAAGTTTTGATTGCCTTCCTACTAACCACCGGTAGGGACGATCTTCAATTTCAAATGTTTGAATGAAATGGAAAGAGAACAAATATGAAAACACTGAAACAAGATGTGAAATATGCTCAAAGAGAAAAGATCTTGTCTGAGATTTCTGAAGCTTGAATCTGATTCTTCAATGATATCTTCTTCCTTGTGACATTGCCTTCCTTGGATCACCTTGAGTTGATGAAGAAGATGAAGGATGCAGATTTGATCTCCCTTGAGAATGATCTTCTTTGGATCACCTTGAGATGAGGAAGAGGATGATGGTTGCAGCTTTATCTTCACTTGACTTGGGGTTGATCTCCTCTTGAAGTAGCTTGAATCACTTGAGGATTTGATGAAGAACTTCTTTCCGGAGTACTGTTCAATACTATAGTACTCGAACTCCTCTCCCTTGAACACACCCTTGTAGCCTCCTTTGATATCCCTTCTTAGCCTTAGGGTTTTCAACCCTTCTTGTGTGTGTTTTATAACATTTGAATGGTCCTTGGACATCCCCCAGACCATATCCACAATTCATGGGGGAATGGGTGACTTTGGGGCTAAACAAATACAAGGAAAGGGGCTCTTCTCGAAGTGGAAAACAAAGTCAACATTGATGGCTTGGGGCTAGCGGTCGACCGGAAGCTTCTGGCGGTCGACCGCTACTGAGAATCGCTGTAGAAATTTAGTCCCTGAAAATTTTGGTCGACCGCTACTGGGCTGGCAGTCGATCGCCACTGAGAAACGTGCAAGTAGTTGGCTGCTGGCAGGGGCGGTCGGTCGCCACTGGGCTGGCGATCGATCGCCAGCTGGGCAGAACCCGGGTTACCCCGATTCAGTCCATTAATCGTTTTAGCTCCGTTGTTTAAGTCCTTTAGCAGCCCGTTCTCATCTGTGGCATCACCTTGACAGTCTTGAAGATTTCTATTGATTATATCGCTCCTATAATCAAAAATTTATTCTGGGGACGCATGTCGATCCACGTGCGAGGGTGCAATCATTGAGCTTTCACATTTGCCATCTCCACTCCATTCCTTGTTCATTTATTGGCTTATCTGTCATGAGCAAAACATCACGTATGTCAGTCATATGAGAGTGGAAAATAACAATGACTTATAGTGTTTAGCCATTATCAAAATCATGAATATCAAATAACTCAAATGACCACAGGGGCACAACAATATCTGCAACTATGTGCAGGTGCTGGCAAATAGAACGCGGCTGGGCAAAAGGAGATTGAGCTGAGGATGGGCAATGGAGCTTTAGTTTCTGTCAAAGTTATCGGGATTGCATGCCTCAGTTTACCTTCAGGGGTCATTCTGGAGCTGAATGACTGTTATTATGTTCCTAATATTATTAAGAATATTATTTCATTCTCTAACTTGTATAACGTTGGATATACATTGGCTTTTAATAGCACTGGGTGTTCTATAATGAATAATGGTTTGATGATAGCCAATGGTTCATTAGTCAATGGTCTTTATGTATTGGATACATGTTCTAATGTTATGTAGGTTTCCAATGCTAATGATGTGAATTCTGCATATCTATGGCATTGCAGGCTTAGTCATGTAGGTGAGAAAAGAGTCTCTCACCTACACTCAAATGGGTATTTGAATTCATTCGAATACAAGCTATTTGATACCTGTGAGTCGTGTCTCATGGGGAAGATGACCAAGGCTCCCTTTAGTGGACATGATGAGAGGGCTGCTGACCTTCTTGAGCTCATACACTCGGATGTGTGTGGACCCATGTCCATGGAAGCAAAATGGGGTCACCTTTATTTCATCTCTTTTATTGATGACTTCTCGAGATATGACTATGTGTATTTAATGAGGCATAAATCACAAGCCTTTGAGAAGTTTAAGGAATACAAGAATGAAGTAGAGAAATAGACTGACAAGAGTATTAAGGCTCTTCAATCAGATCGAGAAGGAGAATACCTTAGTCATGAATTCACTTCTTATCTTAAGGACAATGGAATTATTTCTCAGTGGACTCCACCGTATACACCACAGCACAATGGTATATCCGAGAGGAGAAACAGGACCTTGTTAGACATGGTCCGATCCATGATGTCCATGTCAGGACTATATTTGTCTCCCTGGGGCGATGCCGTAGAGACTGTAGCCTATTTACTGAATAGGATGTCAAGTAAATGTGTTCCTTCTATACCATATGAGATATGGAAAGGTAGGAAACTAAATTTTAATCACATTAAAATTTGGGGGTGTCCTGCCCTTGTGAAGAGGAACGATTGTGATAAACTTGAATCTAGAACCGATAAGTGTAGGTTTGTGGGATATCCAAAGGAGACCTTGGGATATTATTTCTATCACCCTTCTGAGTAAAGGGTCTTAGTGGCTAAGAGAGTTGTATTTCTAGAAAGAGAATATCTACTCCAGAAAAATAGTGAGATCCAGATAGAATTGGACGAGGTCCAAGAATCACAACCTAAAGACACTATCTCATTTGATGAGATTGTATCTGTTGATCCTATTCAGAGTGAAACACAGACACTATGGAGATCTGGTAGACTACCAAGAGAACCTGAGAGATATGTTAGACATGTCTCTGAGAAGTCCTCTAAGGTATGCATCGATAAGGATGAAGATCCTCAATCCTACCAGGAGGCGATTTGTAATGCAGACTCCGAGAAATGGCAAGAGACAATAGATTTAGAGATCCAGTCCATGTACACCAACAAAGTTTGGAACTTAGTTGATGTCCCCGAAGGGAAAGTCCCTATCGACTGCAAGTGGATTTTCAAAAGTAAGATCGGTGCAGATGGACATATTGACACATATAAGGCCAGATTGGTGACGAAAGGGTATCGTCAAAGACAAGGCATTGACTATGATGAGACATTTTCGCCAGTGCACATGGTTAAGTCAATCAGAATCCTCGCTGCATACCTGGATTATGAGATTTGGCAAATGCATGTGAAGACAGCTGTTGGCAGTCGGGTGCCAGGGGCACCGTTGTGACTAGAGTGGTTGACAGTCGGGTGCCGGGGGCACCACTGTGACTGGAGTTGTTCGGTGATCGGGTGCCCCGGGGTATCGTTGTGACTGGAGTTGTTGAGTGATCGGGTGCCGCGGCACCCGACTGTCAACAACTCCAGTCATAACGGTGCCTCCGGCACCCGACTCCAGTCACATCGGGCTCCGAGCACGACCATCGAGGTCTCCCGGCGCCCGCCGCCTTCAGTCACAATGGTGTCCCAGGCACCCGACTATCAACAACTCCAGTCACAATGGTGCCTCTGGAACCCGACTCCAGTCACATCGGGCCCCGAGCACGACCATCGAGGTCTCCCGGCGCCCGCCTCCTTCAGTCACAACGGTGCCCTCGGCACCCGACTGCCAACAACTCCAATCACATCGGGGCCCATGGCACCCGATCACTCAACAACTCCAGTCATAACGGTGCCCCCGGCACCCGACTGCCAGCTACTCCAGTCACATCGGAGCCCGCGGCACCCCACCACTCAGCCACCCAGTCACAACGGTGTCCCCGGCACCCGACTGCCAGCTACTCCAGTCACATCGGGGCCCGCGGCACCCGATCACTCAACAACTTCAGTCACAACGGGGCCCCGTGGCACCCGATCACCCAACAACTCCAGTCACAACGATGCCCCCGGCACCCGACTGCCAACAACAGCTTTTCTTAATAAAAATATGTCAGAAGAGGTGTATATGATACAGCCTGAAGGATTCACCTTCATGCTTCATCCTAATAAGGTATGCAAACTTCAGAGATCCATTTATGGATTGAAGCAAACATCTCGGAGCTGGAACTTAAGATTTGATGAGGCTGTCAAATCTTTCAACTTCATTCGGAATGAAGATGAACCCTGTGTTTACAAGAAGGTCAGTGGGAGCTCTGTGACCTTTATGGTTCTTTATGTTGATGACATCTTACTCATTGGGAATGATGTAGAGATGTTGACATCAACTAAGTCTTGATTGTCCAAGACCTTCTCCATGAAGGATTTGGGAGAAGCATTCTATGTGCTGGGCATAAGGATCTACAGAGATAGATCTAAAAGGATGATAGGATTATCCCAATCCATGTACATAGATACTATCCTCAAAAAGTTCAGGATGAAAAATTCCAAGAGAGGTCTCATTCCTATGAGATATGGAATTTGACTATTTAAGGGGATGATCCCTAAAACATCTAAGGAGGTGGTACACATGAATAAGGTACCCTATGCTTCGGCCATAGGGTCAATCATGTATGCAATGCTATGTACACGGCCTGATGTTGCCAATGCTTTGAGCATTGTCAGTAGATATCAGATAAATCTAAGCGAAGAGCTCTGAAAGGCAGTAAAAGTCATCCTTAAGTACTTGCGAAGATCTAATGATCTTTTTCTGCTTTATGGAAGAGAGGACCTACAGCTTAGAGCTTACACAGACTCTAGTTTTCAGTCAGATCCAGATGACTGCAGATCCATGTCTGGATTTGTATTCTTGTTGAATGGAGGGACGGTCAGTTGGAGAAGTTTCAAGCAAGATACGACTACAGACTCGACGACGGAGGAAGAATATATTGCTGCGGCTGAAGCTGCTAAGGAAGCTGTCTGGATGAAGAAATTCATCTTGGAACTCGGTGTAGTTCCCGAGATATCAGCTCCCATCCCATTATTTTGTAATAATAATGGGGCCATCATCCAGGCGAAGGAACCGAGGTCTCACCAAAGGTCAAAGCACATTCTGAGGAGCTTTCACCTTATTCGGGAGATTGTTGATCATGGAGATGTGGCGGTAGAGCATGTACCGTCAGAAGATAACATAGCAGATCCACTGACTAAGTCTTTGACACAGATTGTGTTTGAGCGCCATCGGGATAAGATGGGCCTCAAAGTTGTGGGCAATTGACTGTAGTGAAGTCCCGAGGTTAAATGACACCCAAGAGGGGGAGTGAATTGGGTGATAACAAATTTTTATAAAATAAAATCAAGATAACGATTTCGAGAGGACACAAGAGGGCCACAAGTAAAACAGACTATATCTCTCAAAAACAACCACTGCATAAACCCTTGGTACTCAGCGGAGTTAATAGATCCGTAGATTTACTCACGCAAACTGTTATCTTTTCGGTATGAATGACCTTGTCGATCCGAATCCAGCTTTTGATATACCGAAGGATTTAAGAGAAGATGATTAACAGACAAGATCTAAAAGAAGCAGAAAGACTAGATCCACAAGTAATCATAGAAGGGGGAAAGAAGATAAGGCGCAAACCACGAGGAGACAGCAAATTTAAGGTGGTTCGGATGGCACAATGGCAACCTACGTCCTGTAAGGTTTCGCACAGCACCTACGGGCGACGCAGCGGATAACAAAAATTAATTTGCCCGATTCCGGTGTTATGGAAAGCTTAATCTGTGCTCTAATCGGTGTTTCTAATACCCTAATTACGGGTTACGTGTTTCACCTTGCGCGGAACGACGCTGTCCGCTAAGCCCGATGCAGAGAAACCGAGCCGTACAGCTGTACGGCCTCTAGAGCAGATCCACACGGACCCTTGCGCAGCGACGGTACCTCCCCGGCACGACCTTCCCCGGCTCTATCACCTTCTGGAGAGAGAGAGAGAGAGCAAGAGGGAGAAAGGGGGAGGCTAATCCTCCTCTTAAGCTTATGTGCTTACTTAAGCTTAAGAGGTTGGAAGAAGTGAAAACTCGAAAGAGCATCACGTAGGTGGCTATATATAGAATTTAGGTTTATTAGAAAAGGGTTCTAAAAGACCGAAACTGTATATATGTCCTATCCACTATTATACATATGTATTAAGCTCCATTTACACTCATTTTCAAAAGGAATTAAAAGGAATTAATACATACACTTGTATAATAATAATCCGTCACCCAAGAATCCATTGTGTGTGATCCTCTAGACCCACAGTCACTCTAGTTTAAGGTCCATTAACTTCTAATTCTCAATTAGAAGTAAATTAAACGTATTCTTCGCTTCTACCAGAGTCGAACAATAGTTTAATTTATTCCGAACCTTTGATCACGTTGGGTCAAGCAAATTCGCGTGATCCTAGAGGACCCCGGGTTTAAACCAGCCTGTCTGGTACCTGTAAGTCCACAGTTACCGCATCGATATAATCCCTCGCTCATTCTATGAGTCTGGTACGATCGAGGGTACGGTTTCAGTCAAACCACATGATCGTGCCATTTGACCATGACCTCCTTAAAGTGTATGACGTCCGCCCTAAACGAACTCATACGACCCTGGCCAGGGATTTAACGGAGCGTCAATGTCATGACCCATTAACTGTCTGATATATACCCGACAGTGAGCGATCCCTTCTTGACCATTGATGATCTTCACACGTATCCTAGAGTGGTTAATGACTCGGCAACTCATGACTTATGATTAAAGTCACTTAGCTAAGTAATTAAACCATTCCAGTCCTCGTGTAAGATCCGATCAATGTCTCAGGTCAAAGGACCAACGATGCTACTGTGACCGTTGGATCTTCAGTTGACATTAGGTATAATCAACCATCTGAAGATCCAATAGCGGATCAGTTCAGTGCACATCCTCTAAGGACATACACCTACACATATGTGTTGGTGCCCCGCACCAATGACCATGAGACTGGTCACTGACACATCATGTGTACTGGTTTAATAGGTAATCAAAGTCCCCGAGTGATTACCCTCCAACCAAGAACAGTTTAAGGTATGTGTACATGTGAAGTCAATCTCATGTTCGAGATCCCATCTCGAGCTGACTTTACAACCACATATCCTAGGGACAACGTAAAGTAACACAATCGCATATTTACGCTCAAACACCACTTTATTAATGAACAAGATCGTACAACTATTGGGCCTACCCGACCCGAAATTAGCCTGTAGCACACCAACACTAACAATCTCCCACTTGAACTACAGTCAATTGCCCACAACTTTGAGGCCCATCTTATCCCGATGACGCTCAATTACAGTCTGTGTCAAAGGCTTAGTCAGTGGATCTGCTATGTTATCTTCTGACGGTACACGCTCTACCATCACATCTCCACGATCAACAATCTCCCGAATAAGGTGAAAGCGCCTGAGAATATGCTTTGACCTTTGGTGAGATCTCGGTTCCTTCGCCTGGGCGATGGCCCCATTATTATCACAAAATAATGGGATGGGAGCTGATATCTCGGGAACTACGCCAACTTCCAAGATGAATTTTTTCATCCAGACGGCTTCCTTAGCAGCTTCAGCTGCAGCAATATATTCCGCCTCCGTCGTCGAATCTGCAGTCGTATCTTGCTTGGAGCTTCTCCAACTGACTGTCCCTCCATTCAACATGAATACAAATCCAGACATGGATTTGCAGTCATCTGGATCTGACTGGAAACTAGAATCTGTGTAAGCTCTAAGCTGTAAGTCCTCTCCTCCATAAAGCAGAAAAAGATCTTTAGCCCTTCGCAGGTACTTAAGGATGCCCTTTACTGCCTTCCAGTGCTCTTCGCCTGGATTTGCCTGATATCTACTGATAATGCTCAAAGCATTGGCAACATCAGGCCGTGTACATAGTATTGCATACATGATTGACCCTATCGCCGAAGCATAGGGTACCTTATTCATGTGTGCCACCTTCTCAAAAGTTTTAGGACTCATCCCCTTAGATAGGCAAATTCCATGTCTCATGGGAATGAGACCTCTCTTGGAATTTTCCATCCTAAACCTTTTGAGGATAGTATCTATGTACATGGATTGGGATAATCCTATCATCCTTTTAGATCTATCTCGATAGATCCTTATGCCCAGCACATAGGATGCTTCTCCCAAATCCTTCATGGAGAAGGTCTTGGACAACCAAGACTTAGTTGATGTCAACATCGCTACATCATTCCCAATGAGAAAGATGTCATCAACATAAAGGACCAAGAAGGTCACTGAGCTCCCACTGACCTTCTTGTAAACACAGGGTTCATCTTCATTCCGAATGAAGTTGAAAGATTTGACAGCCTCGTCAAATCTTAAGTTCCAGCTTCTAGATGCCTGCTTTAATCCATAAATGGACCTTTGAAGTTTACATACCTTATTAGGATGTGGCTTGGAGGTGAATCCCTCAGGCTGTACCATGTACACCTCTTCTGACAGGTTTCCATTAAGAAAAGCTGTCTTCACATCCATTTGCCAGATCTAATAATCCAGGTATGCAGCAATGGCAAGGAGGATTCTGATTGACTTAACCATGGCTACCGATGAAAACGTCTCGTCATAGTCAATGCCTTGCCTTTGACGATATCCTTTCGCCACTAGTCTAGCCTTGTATGTGTCAACCTGTCCATCTGCACCGATTTTTCTTTTGAAAATCCATTTGCAGCCGATCGGGACCTTCCCTTCGGGTACATCAACTAAGTTCCAAACTTTGTTGGTGTACATGGACTGGATCTCTGAATCCATTGTCTCTTGCCATTTCTCGGAGTCTACACTATGGATTACCTCCTGGTATGACTGAGGATCATCATCCTCATCGATACATACCTTAAAGGACCCCTCTGATACATGTCCAACATATCTCTCAGGTTCTCTCGGTAGTCTACCAGATCTCCGTAGTGTCAGTGTTTCACCTTGAATAGGATCAACCGATACAGTCTCATCTAATGAGTGTGTGTCTATGGGTTGTGGTTCTTGGACCTCGTCCAATTCTATCTGGCTCCCACTATTTTTCTGGAGTAGATATTCTCTTTCCAGAAATACAGTTCTCATGGCCACCAAGACCCTTTGCTCAGAAGGGTGATAGAAATAATATCCAAACGTCTCCTTTGGATATCCCACAAACCTACACTTATCGGTTCTCGACTCAAGCTTATCACTCTCGTTCTTCTTTACATGAGCAGGACACCCCCAAATTTTAATGTGATTAAAATTTGATTTCCTGCCCTTCCATATCTCATACGGTATAGAAGGAACTGATTTACTTAAGATCCTATTCAATAAATAAGTCGCAGTCTCTAACGCATAGCCCCAGAGAGATAAGGGTAGTCCTGACATAGACATTATGGATCAGACCATGTCTAACAAGGTCCTGTTTCTCCTCTCGGATACACCATTATGCTGAGGTGTATACGGTGGAGTCCACTGAGAAACTATTCCATGGTCTTTAAGATAAGAAGTGAATTCATGGCTTAAGTATTCACCTCCTCGATCCGATCGAAGAGCCTTAATACTTTTGCATGTCTGTTTCTCTACTTCATTCTTGTATTCCTTAAACTTCTCAAAGGCTTGTGACTTATGTCTCATTAAATACACATAGCCATATCTAGAGAAGTCATCAATAAAAGAAATGAAATAGAGATAACCTCCTTTTGCTTCTATGGACATGGGTCCACACACATCCGAGTGTATGAGCTCAAGAAGGTCAACAGCCATCTCTCCATGTCCACCAAAGGAAGCCTTAGTCATTTTCCCCATGAGACACGACTCACAGGTATCAAATGGCTTGTATTCGAACGAATTCAAATACCCATTTGAGTGTAAGTGAGAGACTCTTTTCTCACCTACATGACCAAGTATGCAATGCCATATATATGCAGAATTCACTTCATCAGTATTGGAAATTTGCATAACATTAGAACGTGTATCTAATACATATAGACCATTGACTAATGAACCATTGGCTATAACCAAATCATTATTCATTATAGAGCACCCAATGCTATTAAAAGTCAATATATATCCCATGTTATACAAGCCAGAGATTGAAATAATGTTCTTAATAATATTAGGAACATAATAACAGTCATTCAACTCCAGAATGACTCCTGAAGGTAAACTGAGATGTGCAGTCCCGACAGCTTTGGCAGAAACTAAAGCTCCATTGCCCATCCTCAGTTCAATCTCATTTTTGCCCAATCGCCTTCTATTTGCCACCACCTGCATAGAATTGCAGATATGAGATGCACATCCAGTATCCAATGCCCATGATGTGGATTCCATATATGACAAATTAAGGTCTATGACAAAAATACCTTCATTTAGAATTGCCTTGTAATTCCTTTTCCAATGCCCAGTTTCCCCGCATCGAAAATATTTGTCTTCCTTTTCATTCTTCTTGCCCTTCCCTTTGTCAACTTTGGCGAGTTACTTACCCGTGGCCTTTTTCTTTCCTTTTCCTTTGTTACTTGTAGTGGATATCTGGGTGGCCTTCCTTTTCGTATTGACCCGGCCAATAATCATTACAGAAGAAGATGGTTTATCTTTCTGCATAGTTCCTTCAGCACTCTTTAACATGTTGAGCAGCTCCGAAAGAGTTGCATCAATTCTATTCATGTTAAAGTTTATGATGAAGGAAGAAAAGGAATCGGGCAATGACTGGAGTATAAGATCAATGCACAGTTCAAGATCCAACTTGAACCCCAGTGCATTGAGTCTCTCTATCCACTCCATCATTTTCAGTACATGAGCCTGTACTGAAGAACCCTCAGACATCCGTGTCCTGAAAAACATTTTGGAGATGTCATACCTCTCAATCCTACCCTGCTCCCCGAAGAGCTGGCGTATATTGAGAAGTATACTTCTACAATCAGTCTTTTCAAATTATCTCTGTAGCTCGGGAGCCATAGAGGCCAACATGTAACATTGGACAAGGGAGGAGTCCTCAGACCACTTGGCATAAGCCAGTAACTCGCCCTCGTCGGCATGAGGAGCTGGCTCAGAATGAACCGTGTCCAACACGTACGTAATCTTTTCGGCGGTAAGGACTATGCGTAGATTACGCAGCCAATCCGAGTAGTTCGGTCCAGTTAATCTATTTGCATCCAAGATGCCGCGGAGGGGGTTGGACGACGATATTGTAATCTGGATAAAAAATAAAAGACAACTTAGCATGTGTTCAAATTCTAACTTAGATGTGGTTTTCTATCTTAGTTAGCCCCACTATTTTTCGATCAGACTATATAACCCTCAGTATATAGAATGGGAGATCAGCGAGATCTACCTAGTGGGTCGGAATCCCAACGAGACTGATGTACGACCTTGTAGAAAGCACAACAAATCATACATCATCTCAAGGGCAATCAACAAGCACTTGCATCTAATGCAATATCCGATATTCGGCCCCCGAGAAATCATCCCCTTGTGGAAAGCACAACAAAGGATATTCTCAGTTAGATCTAACCATCATTACAACATAGCAATGAGTTCATGACCCGACCCTTGTGGAAAGCACAACAATGCCGAGTTCAATTCCTCACCCCATTGAGGCCGAGGCTTGGAGTTTAATCACGTCCCCAAAGTCATGGACCTTGTGGAAAGTACAACAAATCCATGAAATGAAGACGTTCATTCACTCCATAATGATGGAGGGCCACGACGACTCCTAGAGCCACGCTTACCAGATCTAAAATTTAAACGCGAGGGAATTTAATTTTATCTTGATCTCACCCTAGTTGGTAATATAAATATATCCAATATATTTACCGTACCTAGTAGTTTGCACAAAATAAATGCATCCAATGTAAAAATAAACGCAAGTGATCATGGACTTTAACACTAATGTAACTAAGACATCTGGCCCGCTTCCGAAGCAGCTGGATCGTCCTCGTCGGGTGTGCTCCACGCTATCAAAATCCGACGCCGCATTAATTACAACTTTAACACGGCACGCAGGTCGGAAAAATTAAATTACATGTGACTCAAATTCCAGCAGCCCTTAGGGCGAGTACAACAATGGAGGAAGATAGAAGTACATTAGAATTTTAACAGAGAGAGAAAGGAGGTTCGCAGACCCCAATTAATTACATTAATCCAAGTCCATGATCACTTGCCAACCCATTCAAATAAAATCAATCAAGGGTTATTTTCTGAAAATAATCCTTACTTTTGAATTTAAAAATGGGATGTGCAAACAAAAACAGGCTAGCTTTGTTTAATTTTAAAAATCAAAGCATTATTAACTAAAATTAAACACACAAGCAGGCCAATACAAGATAATTAAAGTAGAGCACGTAAAGAACAATCATTTTCTACAGGGGCATCTAATTAAGATAATTAATTAAATTTAAATTTAAATTTAATTATCCAATAATTAAATTTAAATTCAAAATTTAAACATGCCAATAATTTTAAATTTAAATTCAAACTAATTATCTAATAATTTTTGTTTGAAAATAAATTTAAATAATGCAATTATCCTTAATTAATAATTTCCTAAAATTCAAAATTTGAATTTAACAATTATCTAAGAATTAAAAATTCAAATAATTGAATTTTCCACATTTAACTTCAATAAAATTCAAAATTTGAATTTTCTAATTATCTAATAATTAAAATTTCAAAAATTTAATTTTACTGAAGTAACTTCAATTATTACCATTTTATCTCAAGGTAAATTGTAATTATCTCACCTTGGTAAATTCAAATTGGTTAAATAAAATTTACCATTCGACATTTATTATTGAGAAAATACTATTTAACCTAATATATAAAATCTTATTTAATTTACTATATTTTTCATATATATATCTAATATCTATATTAATGTATCTGAGCACAGTAAATTAAAAGGGTAAAATAATTTTTTTAATAAAAAAATAAAAAAACATTTTTTTATTTTTAATACTGCTGGGTCAACCCCGCGCGCGCGGGCGGCGGCCGCGCGCGCGGGCGTTGACCCGCGTTGCGGGAGCCCGGGGCGGGAGCCGCCTGCGGGCGCCCGCCACGCGGACGCCCCGCGTGGGCGGCGCCCGCCACGCGGGCACCCCGCGTGGGCGGCGCCCGCCGACGCACTGCGCCGAGCGGCGCCGTGCGCCCGGCTGGAGCCCAAAAAAAATTTTTTTTAATTTTTTTTAAAAAATTTACTGTTTGGATGCCCAGCATCCAGGAAGAACAGAGATGTCCAAATCTCTTTCTACAAATTATAATTGAAGATTTAATATGCCCCTAAAGCATGGTTCTAAACGGCGATAAAAATACCGACCAGAGCGCGAAACTGGCTCTGATACCACTGTAAGGTTTCGCACAGCACCTACGGGCGACGCAGCGGATAACAAAAATTAATTTGCCCGATTCCGGTATTATGGAAAGCTTAATATGTGCTCTAATCGGTGTTTCTAATACCCTAATTACGGGTTGCGTGTTTCACCTTGGGCGGAACGACGCTGTCCGCTAAGCCCGATGCAGAGAAACCGAGCCGCACAGCTGTACGGCCTCTAGAGCAGATCCACACGGACCCTTGCGCAGCGACGGTACCTCCCCGGCACGACCTTCCCCGGCTCTATCACCTTCTGGAGAGAGAGAGAGCAAGAGGGAGAAAGGGGGAGGCTAATCCTCCTCTTAAGCTTATGTGCTTGCTTAAGCTTAAGAGGTTGGAAGAAGTGAAAACTCGAAAGAGCATCACGTAGGTGGCTATATATAGAATTTAGGTTTATTAGAAAAGGGTTCTAAAAGACCGAAACTGTATATATGTCCTATCCACTATTATACATATGTATTAAGCTCCATTTACACTCCTTTCCAAAAGGAATTAAAAGGAATTAATACATACACTTGTATAATAATAATCCGTCACCCAAGAATCCATTGTGTATGATCCTCTAGGTCCACAGTCACTCTAGTTTAAGGTCCATTAACTTCTAATTCTCGATTAGAAGTAAATTAAACGTATTCTTCGCTTCTACCAGAGTCGAACAATAGTTTAATTTATTCCGAACCTTTGATCACGTTGGGTCAAGCAAATCCGCGTGATCCTAGAGGACCCCGGGTTTAAACCAGCCTGTTTGGTACCTGTAAGTCCACAGTTACCGCATCGATATAATCCCTCGCTCATTCTATGAGTCTGGTACGATCGAGGGTACGGTTTCTGTCAAACCACATGATCGTGCCATTTGACCATGACCTCCTTAAAGTGTATGACGTCCGTCCTAAACGAACTCATACGACCCTGGCCAGGGATTTAACGGAGCGTCAATGTCATGACCCATTAACTGTCTGATATATACCCGACAGTGAGCGATCCCTTCTTGACCATTGATGATCTTCACACGTATCCTAGAGTGGTTAATGACTCGGCAACTCATGACTTATGGTTAAAGTCACTTAGCTAAGTAATTAAACCATTCCAGTCCTCGTGTAAGATCCGATCAATGTCTCAGGTCAAAGGACCAACGATGCTACTGTGACCGTTGGATCTTCAGTTGACATTAGGTATAATCAACCATCTGAAGATCCAATAGCGGATCAGTTCAGTGCACATCCTCTAAGGACATACACCTACACATATGTGTTGGTGCCCCGCACCAATGACCATGAGACTGGTCACTGACACATCATGTGTATTGGTTTAATAGGTAATCAAAGTCCCCGAGTGATTACCCTCCAACTATGAACAGTTTAAGGTATGTGTACATGTGAAGTCAATCTCATGTTCGAGATCCCATCTCGAGCTGACTTTACAACCACATATCCTAGGGACAACGTAAAGTAACACAATCGCATATTTACGCTCAAACACCACTTTATTAATGAACAAGATCGTACAACTATTGGGCCTACCCGACCCGAAATTGGCCTGTAGCACACCAACACTAACACGTCCACCCCTCACCGACAGTGAGGAACCACACACTATCTTATAGAGTGTTACAAGATCAACCACACACACACACAAACAATCAACCTTGACTGCACACACACACACACGGATCTGTGAAGATCCTCACACACACACAGAAGATTCAAGATTACAATCAAAACACACTTGAAGCTGAGAAGGATGTGAAATTGAAAGAACACAGGAACAAGAGATTGATTAAAGCTCCCCCTTAGTTGATGAAGGATTCTTTGGATGCAGCTTGAGGTCGACTTGATCCAGACTTGATCTTCTTCAGATATAGCTTGATCTTCACTCTTTGGTAGCCTCCTTGATCCACTCTTAGCATTAGGGTTTTCCAAACCCTCTTGTATAAGTTTTATAGGTTCTTGAATGGTCCAAGAACTCCCCCAGACCAGATCCACAATTTCTGGAAAGTTTGGTTGCTTAGGGATTAAACAATACCAAGAGGAGAGCCATTTCTCGAAGTGACAAAAAAGTCAACATTTGTTGGCAGCTCGAGGCTGGCGGTCGACCTAAAGATCCCAGCGGTCGACTGCCATTGGCCGTCCTGTAGCCATTTGGCTGCTGGGAAAATAGGTCGACCGCTAGCTCCTGGCGGTCGACCGCTAGGTTCACAGATTTCCTGATTTCAGTTCTGGTATTTTAGGTCAACCGCCAAGGGTCCACAGGTCGACCGCCAATCTCCAATCCTGCAAAAGTCAAGTGTTAGCTGACTTGAAGCTATCCATTTGTTCGATGATTGAAGTGGGCTTGTGTTACAGTTAAGTACAAGTTGGTTTATACTCGAATAAACACATGGAAGGATTCATTAACACACATTTGACATGGGGTGAAAATTGATGGTTTAAAGCATGACGCTTCTCTTGAAAACAAGATACATGGGAGAGAAATGTCCTGGATTTTGTTATCATCAAAATCACTCGGATATGTTCAACATGTAGTTCAAGTGGGAGATTGTTAGTATTGGTATGCTACATGCCAATTTCGAGTTGGGTAGGTCTGATAGTTGTACGATCTTGTTCATTATTCACGAAATGGTATTTGAGCATAAATTTGTAATTGTATATTACTCTACGATGTCCCTAGGATATGTGGTTCTAGAGTCAACTCGAGATGTGATCTCGATAATGAGACATACTTTACATGGACACATACCTTAAACTATTCTTGGTTGGAGGGTAATCACTCGGGGACTTTGATTACCTATTAAACTAGTACACATGATGTATGGGTGAGCAGTCTCATGGTCACTGGTGCGGGACACCGATACATGTGTGTAGGTGTACGTTCTCGGAGGATTTACACTAAACTGATCCACTATTGGATCTTCAGATGGTTGATTATACCTAATATCAACTGAAGATCTAATTGTCTCAGTAGCATCGTTGGTCCTTTGACCTGAGACATTGATTGGATCTTACTCGAGGACTGTAATGATTTAATGAGTTGGATAAGTGACTTTAACCACAAGTCATGAATTACCAAATCATTAACTATTTCAAGATACGTGTGAAGATCATCAATAGTCAAGAGGGGATCGCTCACTGTCGGGTATATATCAGACAGTTAATGGGTCATGACACTGACGCTCCATTAAATCCCTAGCTAGGGTCGTGTGAGTTCGTTTAGAACGGGCGGCATACACTTTAAGGAGGTCATAGTCGAATGGCACGATCATAGGGTTTGACAGAAACCATACCCTCGATCGAACCAGACTCATAGAAGGAGCAACAGATTATAGCGATGCGGCAACTGTAAACTTACAGGTATCATGCATGGTGGTTTGAACCCGACGTCATCTGGGATCACGCAGATTTACTTGACCCAACGTGATTAAAGGTTCAAAATAAATTAAATTATTATTCAGCTCTAGTAGAAGCGAATAATAAGTTTAATTTACTTCTAATTGGGAATTAGAACTTAATGTGCCTTAAACTAGAGTGACTATGGGCCTAGAGGATCATACACAATGGATTCTCGGGTGACGGAGTATTATTGTACAAATGTATATGTTAAAAGCCTTAAATTCCTTTTGGAAAGGAATATAAGAAGGGCTTAATACATATGTATAATAATAAAAATGATACATATACAATATTGGTCCTTATGGGTTCTTTTGAAAAGTACCTAACTTATATATATATGCATCCTACGTGAAACTCTTCTTCTTCTTCTTTAACCAAGCATTAAAAGGAGAGAAGAAAAACTTCTCTTCTCCTCTCTCCTCCCTCTTGCGCTCTCTCTCTCTCCCTAGTAGCTCTCTCTCTCTCAAAAAGGGGAAAGCTTAGGGAAGATCATGTTTGGAGGATCTGCGACTTGTGCGCGCGGAGGAAGGACGGGAGGATATCGTCACTGCGCAAGGATCTGTGTGAATCAGCTCTAGAGGCCGTACATCTGTGTGGCTCGGCGTTCGCAAAAATCTGCATAGGACACTACAGACAGCGTCGTTCCGCGCAAGGTAAAGATCTACAACCCGCAGTTAGGGGTCGGGAGTTTTATTGCATCAATTAGAGCATGGTTCTAGGATTCCACAAAGTCGGGTTCGGGTATATAAATTTTTATTATCCGCTGCGTTGCCCGTACCGGACTGGTCGAATCCTTACATATTCAACCTTTCATCTACCATGATATTGGGAGCATAGCAACCCAACTCTGCAAATCTGGATCGGTACTGTCAGCTCCATAAAATTGATATCCTCTTCGTCCTGACGTGCTCTGGGCTAAAAACTTCCTCAAAAGCTGTAAGAAACTCCTGCCACGGGATCTGCCGTAGAGGACGTGATTGGCCGATTCCCATTCTGTAGTCCACCACGACAAAACTGATCCCTACAACTGATAAATCGTCAGCAAGACTTTCTCATCATCCGCACATTCCATCGATCGGAATACGCATTCCACTGCATCAATCCACGATCTTGCTGCATCAGGATCCGACTGGCCTTCAAAAGTCGGTGGGTGAAATTATAGAAACTCTCTCAAAACACGTCTACGACCACCACGTGACGAACTACCCTCGCCAGCCTCCTGACCATAACGCTGCTGACTGATCTGTCGCACGAAAAATTGATACATGTCGGCATAAAACTTGTCCTGACCCGGTACACCCGGGGCCACTTCCACTGGGGGAGATGAATCTCTACCCGGTTCCTCTCTACTTGGCTCCTCTCGGGCCCCCTCCGGCAACTCAGGCAATGATCGAGTCTGCCTCCTCGGCACCATCTGATCCTTAACACAACACGGAAAATAAGGAGGGTGAATAAAATAAAGTGCCCTATGCCAGCTGCCGACTGTATTGGACTCTCTGGACTCTTAGACAATGCAATCGTTTCAAATCCCCATGTATTTCCACAACCACGCTCTGATACCATTTGTAACGACCCAAGATCCGGATACCGAGTCAACCTGATACCATTCGGATCTTACGCCACCACCCACGAGTTGGGAAGCTCGGAAGGGTTATTTGGAGTGTTGTGGTTATGCATTGAAATTCTAAATAATAGCATGAAATAAATTATAGGATTAATGTATAACTGGCAGAAATAAAATTAACATTTTACAACAATTAATATAACTACATAGTCCAATCCACAAGTACAGTCAACAAAAAAGAAACATACTCTGCTATGGGGCACACCCCAGCACTGGCAAGTTGGCGTACTACTAGTCCTCTGAACGGAAAGCTCCACCTCTAGGAGAAGCGCTACACCTGCAAAAGTAGGGAGTGAGCCTCATCTCATTGACTCAGTAGAGGTCCCACGGATCTCCACTACAATAAAAGCAGTAAGCATTAACAACAGTAGCAATGACAATACAACAATAACAACAACTGTTGCTGAAATAGCTAGAATAGTAAGTGGAGGAACTACGGAGCCTCTATGCTAACCCAATTCTTAATAAGGAAACCACGACCTCTAGTCGGGATCTCCGACCCATATTGAAAGTGTAGTCCTACTACCGAGAGAAAATCCCACAATGTTATAGTCGTAACAATCTGTTCCTGCTGACGGAACCACAGACAAGGCGGTGCGGCCACACACACACACAACCTCTACCCTCGGGAAGACATCTAAACACTGGCAACCTCAGTCTCGAGCTAGGACCAGTGAGAGAACCCTGCCCTACACACAGGGCGACACTAGCCCGTCTGTCGGAAGGGCCACGACAACGCTGTAGGTAACTCAACCTTCACCGGCATTGGGTCTGCTACTCAAGTATACCTAACAAGGTCAGATGTGTCCACTGATGTCTTATACTCCGCCAAGGTCTCATATGCGCGCACACTACCCACACCCGGTCTCGGGAGAAGCAAAGGAGACACACACACACACACACACACACACACCACACCCGGGGACTGGCTAGGATATGTACCTCTGAGTCCATCAGTACGGCCGTGTCCAGCTACCTGAAATGGGGTACGCGCCATTGCGTCCGTCAGCAACATACACTTGTACTAACCAAGGTACACACGCTCAGGCGGTCTTGCCTATGCACAAGGAGCATCGCACACACTAGGTGGTCTCACCCGATCCAACACACTAAGCCACTAGGATCTTCCACGGTCTCACGGAAACCCACGACAACTCTATCATTTGCGGTCCCACGGGAATCTTGAGAAAGGTGTACACGCATACGCAAACCACCGCAAACCATGGTATGACACCACGATGCAAAGAAAACTATCCACGATCTAAAGATAGAAACTAATGGACACTGGCCCATTAAACTCACACAGGGACTACCCACCGTGACCATAGAACTCATGCGGATGTGACCCTCCGCAGTCACAGGACTCACACGGATATAACTCACCATGGCACACACACAAGCCACGTAGAAATAACCCCACTTATACAACCGAGCTCACCATAAGGAATCTATAAAATCTCGAGTTACATGAATCCATCTTCGGGTGTTCGCCGCCCTCACAGGGCCGAAATGGCCCAATTCCTTTGGGTTTCCATGTATATAACATTAATTTTTATATTTCGGGGTGAAAACCTATTTTCGGGGGTCAACCGGGCCGAACAGGCCCCAATCGGTCGACCAGCAAGGCTGGTCAGTCGACCAACACTAAGACAAGTCTGTCGACCAACACCCTGGTCGGTCGACCGACTGGGTGGTTCGGTCGACCGATCGGTCCCTAGCAGTCGACCAAAACCGCCCAATGGCGACTGGCCCGGATAGGTGCCCAATCGGTTGATCGAATCCAGGAATCGGTCGATCGATTCTGACACGTCCGCGACGGGAACCCCTCCGTGAGGTCCCGTTACATCATTAGGATGCTTCGGTCCAGAGATGTAGCCATAGGCATATCTTCTGTCACCTGACCAGACGTCCCCTCAACCGGGTTCACGAGTGATACATCTTCTTCTTCTGAAGTCACCACATTTACAGTTGTTGAACCCCCTCCTCATGTATATGACTTATGGTTTTTTTTGATGATGATCAAATATGTTGTATGAACTGAAAATGAGCATAACTACGCTCTGGAAATGAACACATCACTTGAAGACTTGGTATTTGAGGAGGCTCAAGCACAACAACTCATTGTAAGTATTTTGGTTTCAATGTGCAACATGTGGAACTAATTCAAACTTTGTTCTTGACAGGCCAAAGCTCTTAAACGAATGAAGGACGATTGGTGAGATCGATCCTAATCTCCTCCATTACACGGTTAGAACTTATGTCTAGATGTGGAGCATTCTTGTTTTAAAACCCCAACTTGAAACCCCCTGCACTTAGCCTTGTCTTATCTTCATTTTTTAGAAAGTGCAGGAAAAAGGGCCGACCCCAAGGGTCGACCCATTGCTGCCAGGCAGATTCCCATTTGAATGGGTCGACCCCTGCTTGTGGAATTAAATTCCAGAACTGGTTTCATCATGGGTCGACCCCAAGGGTCGACCCTTTTCCCTCAAATTGTTTAGGCTCCAGAAAGGGTCGACCCTTTTTAATTCCAGAAGGCCATTTTTTGAAGATAGCAACGGTTCCTGAAAGGGTCGACCCCAAGGGTCGACCCATGCTGCCAGGAGCATCTAGCCCCTCACGAGGGTCGACCCCAAGGGTCGACCCTTTCTGGTCTGGGCGGCGCCGTGAATGAAGACTTTTGCAGTTTCGACCAAATGGTCCAACCACACTTGTGTGGCTGTCCCTAAACCACTCCTTGATGTGCGGATCTTGTCTCCTAGACATCCCTTGACCGCCCTTAGCATATATATAATCCTATTGGGATGAAAACCCTAAGAAGAATTCGTATTTCCTAACTTTTGGGTTTCTTTCTAACACTTGTGTGTGCAGGTCGCAGCAGCCACCTTCAGCCCTTGTTCCACCTTGGTGTGTCCGTGAATGTGAAGGGAAGAAGGAGGAATCAAGGTTCCAATCAAGCTTCTACTGCTAGCTGTGAGCGAAATCAAGATTCAGCCACCATCCGAGCCAAGACCGTCAAGAACGGTCGTCGTGCTGCACAAGTGCTTGATAAAATTCGCAGAAGAGAAAGGGGGAGCTCCAATCAGGATAAATCAATATTTCTTCACTCTTTCCATTCTGAATCATTTAGTTTAAACTTGAGCATACGTTTGTAATCATCATATCAGATATTTGTGTGTGGTGTTCGTGTTCGGAAACACGAACGTGTGTATATGTGCGCTTGTGCACGTTTGGATACCAGATCGGAAGCCGTGTGTGTGTGTGTGTGTGTGTGTGTGTGTGTGTGTGTTTGCTGTTCTAAACAGTGTGTGTATGTGATTCACTCGTTAGTGAAGCTTTAATCCTCAAGTGTGAGGGGTGGACGTAGGGGACACAGATGTGTAACCGAACCACCTAAAAAATCCGTGTGTCTCATGTGCTGTGATTTTTCCTATTCTTGTCGAGTGGGCTTCACGGTGAGTTGAGAGATCACCACACCAGCTATTCAAACACATTCCGCACGCATTCACGAGTGTGATCCTGTTTGTGCGAGTATTAGTGGTTGTTTGTTTAATCAGCATTATTTTCTTAAGAGGAGCAAAATTTTATTAGCCAATCAATTCACCCCTCCCCTCTTGATTGCCACATTTGGGACTCAACAATTGGTATCAGAGCGCTGGTCTCTGTTTAGTCTCGACCACACGGTCGCAGAGTTTGATCCCGTTCATATGGCAAACAAAGGGATGATGCCCGAAGGGCATTCCATTCAAAGACCTCCGTTCTTTGATGGATCAAACTACCCCTATTGGAAAAATAGAATGTATGTTTTCCTACGTGCCCAGGACTACGATGTATGGCGTGTCATAAGTAAGGGTCCATATGTTTTATCTGAAAATGAAAATGAGTGGGATGAAGAAGATATAGAGAAGTGTTCAACGAATTTTAAGGCTATGAATATAATTCAATGTGCTGTTCATCCTAACGAATACTCACGAATATCTACGTGTTCCTCTGCGCAGGAGATGTGGAATAAGCTGCGGCTTATATATGAAGGAACATCGGAAGTCAAGGAAACAAAGGCCAACCTCTTAGTTCGGGACTACAAGCTGTTCGTAATGAAGCCAGAAGAACCAATTGCTGATATGTTTGCAAGGCTAATAGAAATTACCAATGGACTAAAGGGACTTGGCAAGGAATATTCCAACAAGGAACTCGTCCGAAAAGTCCTAAAATCCCTTTCTCCACAGTGGCACACAAAGGCCACTGTAATTGAAGACTCCAAGGATCTAAGCACTTTAACTATGGACGAGTTAATTGGCTCATTGATGACTTACAAGATAAACATCAAAAGGAGCGAGGAGGATCACAAGAAAAAGAAAGCTGTCACCACAATGGCCCTAAAGGTGAATCCACACGATTCAGAGGGCAGTGAAAATGATTCAATTGGTAACACTGAAGATGAGGAATTAGTTGCCATGATTACACAAAGAGCAAGAAGGTTCGTCAGAAGAACAAGAAACTTTGGTGGTCAGTTCAGAAAGGGACCAAGAAGGCAAGGACCAAACAGAGGAGAAAGTAGCAGGAAAGAAGAAGTGATTTACTATGAATGCAAGAAACCCGGCCATATGCGGGGTGAGTGCCCCGATCTCATCAAGAAGGTGAAGAAAGGCAAGTTCAGAAAGTCCAAGGCCATGGTGGCCACATGGAGCGACGAAGATCAGGAGGAATCCGGAAATGAAGATGGACTAGATGAGCTAGTCCAGAATCTATGTCTCATGGCAAATGATGAAGAAGGAGATAAGGTAGATTCTGAACCAGAAACTCTCACTTGTGAACAATGGCAAATTGCATATGAATCTTTATATGAAAAATGTAAAAGATTCAAATCTGAAAACAGAAATTTGAAAAAGAAATTTGATCATTTTGTGCATGCTAAAAAATCATGTGAAGAGTGCCATGCTTTAAAATCAGAAAATGAAAACATGAAGCATGAAAATGAAATTCTAGCATCCAAAATTGAACTGTTTGAAGAAGAGATTTCATGCATGAGAGAAGAACAATCTACGTTTCTAAAAATACATGAAGAATTAAAAAATGATATGGAACAAGAAAAGCTTGAAAGCATTGCTTGCAATAAAGCCAAAATAAAGGCTGAAGAACAAAGTCAATCTCAAATGGCTCAAATAAAAGAGCTAAAGGATGCCCTTGTCATCCTTGAAAAATCAAAAGCTCAGACAACCCATTGGGCACCCATAAGTTCAGCATCCTTCAAATCAAAGAAACATATGCATAACTCCTTTTCAAATGTTGGTAGAAGGAGAAAAAGAGATAGAGCCATCACTTGTTTCTATTGTGGAAAAATGGGTCATGATATGTATGATTGTAGAATTCTGAAATATGATGAAGAAAATTCTGTTGGATTCAGAAATAGATCATATATGCATCATGCCTCTAACCATCATGGACCCAAGCTAGCTTAGGTACCAAAATCTCCATAAGAACTTTGGTTGAATTGCAGGTCTACTCGAGAGCTCAAAGGAATAAATGGTATTTGGACAGTGGCTGCTCTCGGCATATGACGGGAAACAAGGAATGGTTTGTGGACCTGTATGAAAAGGATGGTGGGACGGTAGCATTCGGTGGTAAGGACAAAGGTAAAATCATCGGAGAAGGTAAGATAGGTAAGAATCAAAATCATACCATTGAAAATATATTGCTTGTGAAGGGTTTGCAACATAATCTCTTAAGCATAAGCCAATTTTATGATAAGGGATGCAATGTGATTTTTGATTCTAACCACTGCACTGTTTTGAATAGGAATACTCATGAGATAAAGTTCATTGGTTTCAGGTATAACAATGTTTATATGATAGACTTGAATGATTCCTCTCATGAGAATTTATGTTTAATTGCAAGGAACAATGATGATGCTTGGCTCTGGCATCGCCGGCTTGGGCATGCTAGTTTCAATGTATTGCTGAAATTATCAAGAAATGATTTGGTAATTGGATTGCCCAAGTTGAAGGCCGTCGATGATGGAGTTTGTGGAGCTTGCAGTATGGGCAAACAAACAAGGACATCATTCAAGTCCAAACAAGATGTGACCACATCAAGGCCTCTTGAACTCATCCACATTGATCTCTTCGGACCAAGTAGAACTCACAGCTTGGGTGGTAAACTATATGGATTTGTGATTGTGGATGATTATTCAAGATTCTGTTGGGTGTATTTCCTTTCTCATAAAAATGATGCCCTGACAGAATTTGAAGCATTTTACAGATTTGTTCAAAATGATAAAGGGTATTGCATCAAAGCTGTGCGGAGTGATCACGGCCGAGAATTTGATAACCATGAGTTCAGCAATTTTTGCAGGGCTCAATGGTATATGCATGACTTCTACGCACCAAGAACTCCGGAATAAAATGGAGTTGTGGAAAGGAAGAACAGAACGCTAGTTGAGATGGCAAGAACCATGCTGAACGAGAATAAAATACCGAGATACTTTTGGGCTGAAGCAGTGAACACGGCCTGCTACATCATAAATCGAGCCATGGTAAGACCATTGTTGAAGAAAACTCCCTATGAGCTATACCGAGGTAAGAAGCCAAACATTTCATACTTGAGACCGTTTGGCTCAATATGCTACATTCATAACAATGGTAAGAAGGACTTGGCTAAATTTGATCCCAAAAGTGACAAAGGCATATTGCTTGGGTACTCTCTCAATTCGAGAGCATATCGAGTGTATAACTTGAGAACTCTCGTAGTTGAAGAAAGTCCACATGTTATTATTGATGAATCATCTCCATCTAGAACTGATGAAAAATCTATCTTGCAGGATGATGAGTTGATAGATGACAATATCAAGAAGAAGGAAGAAAATTCAGAAAAACAAGAAGAGGAAGAACCAAAAGAAGAGGATGAAAATCAGGAAACTCAACTTGAACAGGAGCTACCAATACAATGGACATTTGCAAAGGACCATCCGCCGGAGAATGTATTGGGCAATGTACAAGAAGGGATAAGGACATGAGCCTCCTTCAGGGAAGTTGAAACTCATGATTTATTAGCCTTGCTCTCTCAATCTGAACATCACTCCATTGAAGAGGCCTTGAAAGATGAGTCATGGATCATGACCATGCAAGAAGAACTACACCAGTTCCAAAGGAACAAAGTGTGGTTTTCGTACCATTTCCTAATAATCACTCCGTGATCGGAACCAAATGGGTGTTTCAAAATAAAATAAATAATCAAGGAGTGATAATTAGGAACAAGGCCAGGCTAGTAGCCAAGGGCTATAGCCAAGAATTAGGAGTTGACTTTGATGAGTCTTTTGCTCCAGTAGCAAGACTTGAGGCAGTGAGGGTTCTCTTAGCATTTGCATGTTGTCATAATATCAAATTATTTCAAATGGATGTTAAGAGTGCATTTTTGAATGGCTATATCCAGGAGGACGTGTATGTGAAGCAACCACCGGGGTTTGAAGACACAAAACATATAGACCATGTGTACAAGCTGGACAAGGCACTTTACGGTCTGAAACAAGCACCCCGTGCATGGTATGAAAGGTTAAGTGAATTCCTCATTCAACATGAATTCAAACGAGGTAATGTTGATCAAACCCTCTTTACAAAGTTGAATGGCAAGGATATCTTAATTGTTCAAGTTTACGTTGATGACATTATTTTTGGCTTCACTAAAGATGGTCTCAGCAAAGACTTCGCCAAATTGATGCAAAGTGAGTTTGAAATGAGTCTTATGGGAGAGCTGACTTTCTTCTTGGGATTGTAGGTAAACCAGACTGTTGATGGGATGTTCATACATCAAAAGAAGTATGCAATGGAGTTACTGAAAAAGTTCAATTTGACATCAACAAAACCACAACCAACTCCTATGTCTACCTCAATAAAAATTGATCAAGATGAGACAGGTAAATCAGTGGACCAAAAAATCTTTAGAAGCATGATAGGTTCTCTATTGTATTTAACTGCCAGCAGGCCCGACATACAGTTTGCTGTTTGCATGTGTGCTAGATTTCAGTCAAACCCAAAAGAATCACACATGTCGGCCGTTAAATGAATTTTCAGATATGTTGCTGGTTCAGTTAATTTCAAACTATGGTTTCCACGTAATTCGAGTCTTGATTTAATTGCTTATTCTGACGCCGATTATGCGGGTTGCAAAGTGGATCGGAAAAGTACTAGTGGGTATTGCCAGTTTCTTGGGGGCTGCGTGGTTTCATGGGCCTCCAAGAAACAAAATTCAGTGGCATTATCTACTGCCGAAGCCGAATATGTGGCTGTCGGTAGTTGTGTAGCCCAGGTGTTATGGATCCAACAATAATTGATTGATTATGGCATATCTTTTAAAAACACCTCAATTCTTTGTGACAACACCTCTACCATAAACTTGTTCAAAAACCCTGTTCATCACTCTAGAACCAAGCATATTGAAATTCGACATTATTTCATTAGAGATCATGTGAGTAAGGGTCATGTAGAAATCAGTTTCATTCAGACCGATCGTCAAATTACCGACATTTTCACCAAACCTCTAAGTGAAGACAAGTTCACTACATTTAGAAGAGAACTAGGGGTTTGTAGGATAGAAGAGCGATTCATAACCATGTGCATCATGTATATACAGGTCACTTCATTACATGTAATTGCATTAGTTTCATGCATATAGTAATTCTCTTGTCATGCATATGCATCATGTTGGGTGAAAAACAAAAGAAAAATCAAATTGTGTGAAACATCATTTTGGTGTGCTTCTGCGTTTCTACTATGTATATTGTATTCACCCATATTCATTGTTACTTCTATGGCCAAAATCACCTTGGATACAATTTTATGCCCACAAAGGAGCTCATTTGTTCAAAGTCAGAAATCCGGATAAAAAGGACATTACATGTCTCATATATTTCCAAATTTTGACTACCAACACCCCAATTGCATACATCCCATTTTATCCAAAAATTCATTGATTTCATACATTTTTACAATTGGGGACTCGAGCCAAACATTCCTTGAATTTTTCATCGGGTTACTCCTTCATATTGCTGAAAACCAGTAAAAGGGTCGACCCCTTGCAAACCTAGAAAATGGGTCGACCCTCGCGCACCCGGTTCGGCCAGGGGGTAAGGGACCCAACGGGTCGACCCATTGGGTCGACCCAAACCGGCGGGGCGGCTCACCCGCCCCCAAACCGATCCAACGAGGGTTCCAACCCTCCCATGGATATAAAACCTCTCTTGCCCCCCTCTTAGCTTTGCCACCACTCTTTGCAAGCCCTAAAACAACCTTTCCTTGGCATCCAAGATCTCAAGCCATAGCCGCGGTTCTCCGGGTGGCATCCGCGCGAACACTTCTCCTTGTGGCTTAAAGCGTCATCCTTTGATCTTCATTCCCTTGAGGTAAGCTTCTGATGTCTGTGGAGGATCATAGATTCACACTTCTCGCATTTCTCCTTGGTTGAACCATCAAGATCTATACCACATCGGTGGGTTCTTTCGGTTTGTGTTTTAGATGGCCCCGAAGAAGCGTGCTTCTCACAGAGGTGAGGCATCGAGCTCCAGGCAAGGGCGTCGATCTCATTCTGCCGCATCACAGCCCGCAAGCAAATGGATCGGACCGTTCTACGTCCACGAGTGGTAAACTTTGAAAATCTTAGTCGCCATCTACGTGGATTAGTTGATCTATTATGTAGCCAGCCAAACTTGCACATTTTCATGTCTGCACATCACTGCATTTACCCCAATCTGGTACACCAATTTTATAGCAATTTGGGGGTTTCGGGTGATGTTCCAGTTACAACGGTTCATGGACAGGAAATTATTTTATCACCACACTTGTTGGGTCTTGCCTTTGACTTGCCAAATGAAGGGTATGCATTTGGAGATGTAGAAATTTCAGATGCCACTGTTTACCTCTATATGACTTCTGAAGAACTGGGTGACCGGTCGGTCGTCAGATTAAATGCCAACCAATTCCCTCCTTTGCAACGTATACTGCACCGAATGATTACAACTATTTTATTGCCACGTGGAGGAGGACATGACAAGGTTACGGAGAAACACATGTTCTTATTTTCATGCTTATTCGGTGGAATTCTCATTAAATTTCCACAACTTATTCTTGATCACATATGTTCAAGCATGACGCACAAGCACCGTACTCTGCCATATGCTGCGGCCTTAACAGCCATCTTTACTTATATGGATATAAATTTGTCAAGAGAAGCATCTCAAACTATCCGTGACGCAGACATATACACCTATCAATCTATTTGTCACCACATGGGGTTTGAAGAGCAAGATGGCGTGTTAGTTCGTCAAATAAAAAGGGCAGTCCCACCAGACAGTTCAGAAGATAATGAGAATGACAATGAAGAGCAGGCTGAAGATGCTCATGTTCCTGCAGCAGGAATGCCTTCTGAGGAGGCACAACTAATCATAGACCGTTTGGATTCTATTGATGATCGGTTAGACGAGTATGGGGAGACCATGGTAGCTATGCAACTTGAACTATCAGATCCGAAACTCTCTCATCAGGAGCACTCTCGCTACGTCACTGACGCTTTGGCCCACCAAACCCACATGTTGGATGAAATTTCGGCATATATTCGGCGTCCACCAGGTCCCTCCACTCCAGATGATCGTGTTGATTAGGCTATGATGCTCCTTCCACTTGGCGTCCTTATTTCACCCCCTCCTTTTTGATGATGTCAAAGGGGGAAAACTCTTGGCCTATATGTGCCCCGGCTATTATATGTTAGTGTGTGATGTGTGCTTGCATGAATGAGCATAACTACACTCTGGAAATGAACACATCACTTGAATACTTGGTATTTGAGGAGGCTCAAGCACAATAACTCATTGTAAGTATTTTGGTTTCAATGTGCAACATGTGGAACTAATTCAAACTTTGTTCTTGACAGGCCAAAGCTCTTAAACGACTGAAGGACGATTGGTGAGATCGATCCTAATCTCCTCCATTACACTGTTAGAACCTATGTCTAGATGTGGAGCATTCTTGTTTTAAAACCCCAACTTGAAACCCCCTGCACTTAGCCTTGTCTTATCTTCATTTTTTAGAAAGTGCAGGAAAAAGGGTCGACCCCAAGGGTCGACCCATTGCTGCCAGGCAAATTCCTATTTGAATGGGTCGACCCCAAGGGTCGACCCCTGCTTGTGGAATTAAATTCCAGAACTGGTTTCATCATGGGTCGACCCCAAGGGTCGACCCTTTTCCCTCAAATTGTTTAGGCTCCAGAAAGGGTCGACCCCAAGGGTCGACCCCTGTAAATTCCAGAAGGCCATTTTTTGAAGACAGCAACGGTTCCTGAAAGGGTTGACCCTAAGGGTCGACCCATGCTGCCAGGAGCATCTGGCCCCTCACGAGGGTCGACCCCAAGGGTCGACCCTTTCTGGTCTGGGCGGCGCCGTGAATGAAGACTTTTGTAGTTTCGACCAAATGGTCCAACCACACTTGTGTGGCTGTCCCTAAACCACTCCTTGATGTGCGGATCTTGTCTCCTAGACATCCCTTGACCGCCCTTAGCATATATATAATCCTATTGGGATGAAAACCCTAAGAAGAATTCGTATCTCCTAACTTTTGGATTTCTTTCTAACACTTGTGTGTGCAGGTCACAGCAGCCACCTTCAGCCCTTGTTCCACCTTGGTGTGTCCGTGAATGTGAAGGGAAGAAGGAGGAATCAAGGTTCCAATCAAGCTTCTACTGCTAGCTGTGAGCGAAATCAAGATTCAACCACCATCCGAGTCAAGATCGTCAAGAACGGTCGTCGTGCTGCACAAGTGCTTGATAAAATTCGCAGAAGAGAAAGGGGGAGCTCCAATCAAGATAAATCAATATTTCTTCACTCTTTCCATTCTGAATCATTTAGTTTAAACTTGAGCATACGTTTGTAATCATCATATTAGATATTTGTGTGTGGTGTTCGTGTTCGGAAACACGAACGTGTGTGTATGTGCGCTTGTGTGCGTTTGGCTACCAGATAGGAAGCCGTGTGTGTGTGTGTGTGTGTGTGTGTGTGTGTGTGTGTGTGTGTGTGTGTGTGTGTGTGTGTGTGTGTGTGTGTGTGTGTGTGTGTGTGTGTGTGTGTGTGTGTGTGTGTGTGTGTGTGTGTGTGTGTGTGTGTGTGTGTGTGTGTGTGTGTTTGTTGTTCTAAACAGTGTGTGTGTGTGATTCTCTCGTTAGTGAAGCTTTAATCCTCAAGTGTGAGGTGTGGACGTAGGGGACACAGATGTGTAACCGAACCACCTAAAAAATCCGTGTGTCTCATGTGCTGTGATTTTTTTGATTCTTGTCGAGTGGGCTTCACGGTGAGTTGAGAGATCACCACACCAGCTATTCAAACACATTCCGCACGCATTCACGAGTGTGATCCTGTTCGTGCGAGTATTAGTGGTTGTTTGTTTAATCAGCATTATTTTCTTAAGAGGAGCAAAATTTTATTAGCCAATCAATTCACCCCTCCCTCTTGATTGCCACATTTGGGACTCAACAACAGTTAAAGTGGTGATCTTAGGTGAATCACCATATGCTACAAGCTTCTCTCTTGCCACTTGGCCTCGCCTTATTATGGGCCCGGGCCTTCTGGCCAACTTGGCGATCTCTTCAGGCTGGTCGGGAAAAGCACCATACCTCCCTGTAATCCCTGCCATGTTACAGGCAAAGACTTGCAGTTTTCCTCTTTGCTTCCAGGCTCTTCTTCGGACACGACCAGGGAAGGTCAATCGGTCGAACACATATATTCTTTCTCTTTCTTCCCCATGCTGCGGGGCATCCTTCAAACATCCGGCCCTTTGGCCATCTTCGAATTCATTGGAGTCTGAATACGAGACTCCTGCCATTATCTCTTCTTTGTTATCTCTTTCCTCTCCTTCGGCGCCCATAGCGCGGAGCAATCTTTGCTGGCCTAGGGATGAGTTCCCCAGGCAGTGGAAATAGTCTTGGACTACTATATTCATTTCTTCTCGACTATGCCTCTGGGGGTCAGCTCGAGGCATCAGTCGCTCTTGTGTTTTCGGCTAATAAGCCAGCCTTGTTATCTGGGCGGTCTGATACATCTTCCGGGGATACCGGAATACATCTGCCTGCCTGGCGCAGGCCCTTGGCATGTGGGGAGCCGCCATAGGAATAACTTTTTTTCTTCTTCTTCTCTTCTTTTCTGAACTTTCATGCCCCCTCTCCTGGGGTGCATAACAGCAGCTTCTTCCTTCGCAGGGGCTGGTGCTAGGCCTCGAACCTTCTTGGGCATCCAGACCTGCTTGAATCTTGCCGGCTTAGGTGCCAGCGGCTTCTTTCCTTCTTTCTCCATGTCGGCCCTCCTGGTGGCCAGCACGTGGAACCTGTTGTTGGTAGGGACCGCCGGAATGATGCGGTCGGGTAGTGCTTCAGCCGGGCGACCATTGAGATACACCCGCATTCCTCCAATTAGCATGGACTTCCCCGAAGTTGATAGGCGTCCTCGGGGTGCAACATCCCGATTTCTTCGGTAATTCTTCCTTCTTCCGCCAGCAGTAGCAGGAACAATGGTCCTTCTATCCACATGGTGGACATAGCATGGAACAGCGGTGTATGAGACAACCGTCTTTTGTGTTTTCTTCTTCTTTGGCATCTTCGTGGCTTCTACCGCAATAGTCTTCTCAGCTTTACCATCGACTTGGAGCAGGTCGATGAATGCAAGCCCCAAGCAGTTTGGGAAGCCCACCACCGGTGGCAAGGATCCGAACATCATTGGCACCGCCAGGTACCCATCACGAACGTGGTTTTCGATGACTTGTTGGCCGAACTTGAGAGAAATCAGTCCAGTCTCCATTTGAATTCCTGCAAGTAAGATCAGCACACAGTCAGAACTTTTAGGGAGGCCGCCAGACCTCCTACTTTGGCGAAAAGATGAAAGGAAACTTGGTCCCACCGGGCGTGCCAGCTTTGTGGACTCGATTTTGTTTAATCTATCTATTTTATATATTTTTGTTTATTTTGGTTATTTATTTCTTATTTGATTTATTAGGCGTACCAGTCACCGGAGTGACAATTTATTATGCACTCGATCTGACTCGGTCAGTCGATTGTGAAGCTCGGGTCGGGAGCGGAAGTTCGTCATACCATAAAAGCTTTGACGTTAATTATGTCCTTCCAAAGAAGCACAACCCTTGATTAATCACCAAAGTTAGAGGGGTCCCGGGGGCAAACGAGATAAGATTGATATGCTCATTTTATTTGCAGGGTATGAGATGCATGCACATGATCGTGCAATTGATAATTTTATTACGGCTTATCTGCCTGGTTCCCGGTACAGGGGCGGGGAACTTAGGTTCGAAAACCACTCTCACGCATAATGATGACTTCCAATCGGGCATCCTTCAACCAAGCATTATTTGATATACTGGGAGTACAAGAGAGGATGACTTTAGATTTGTTTGATCATGTTGAGAATATTGCATGAGATAGACATGTTTATTCATTATGAAACTAGGCAAGCACCAGCAAGGCGACAAGATTCATTAAACATTACGGCATTGCATATCAAGCTCTCAATCTCATCTACATGAATCACAGAATGAATCCGACAGCATGTCCCCTTTATCTTCGATCATACCAAGTGGGAATAGGATATCGTCCACACAGAGGCGAGATGGAATCCATAAATGATCGGGACAGGCCAGTGCCCGAATAACACGAAGTAGGACTAAATCGAGACGGATTAACCCGAGACGATATTTGTCCATGGAGGTGTTTGTTGTTTTTATTCCCTAGAGGGAGTCGCTAGAGGCCATGCAGAGGCATGGCCCTTTGGATCCCAAGGGGTTTGAAGCTGATGGAGCATATCGAAGATCAGAGTTCATTTCGGCAGCATCTCCCCTTATTTTAGACTTTACCAAAAGGGGGAGTATAGGACATCCATCTACGGAGTGCCGAGATAGAAGCCAAAAGAAGGATGGGCGTAGCCCGAGATCCAAGATGATCATAATTCGACGGGATAGTGTCCACTTATCGGAGCACTTATTGATATCCCCTTGAAGACGCCATAGGAGTACATTCAGTGGCAGAACTCCATGGGCCAGTAGGGTTGTAAAAATGAACATCACATTCGATGGAATGTAGGAGATTAACCCCATTAATTTAGCTCCAATGGGCTTGAGTGAAGGAGTATTACTCCTCCCCGGGATGGTAATGGTTCTATACTAAGGATAACAAGGCTCGGGGGTTCATGAGGGCGTCGGCGCGATGGCGTCTCTGCGCGGCTAGCTTCGGCGCGACAAGGAGCTCAAAGGGGCATCGGTCTGGGGAGAGGTTGAAGAAGGGCGGTCGGCGTGCTTATACGGCCCGGCGTAGGCCGGTCCTCGGCGCGCCCATCACTCGACGCGGAACCCGCGCCGAGAGAGGATCGCGCCAGGAGGCCGTCCTGCACCGATAGGAGGGATTTCAGGGGGGGTTTAAGGGCTTTATGAGGTTATGGGTTTTAGGGATTTTGATAGAGACTTTATCTGAGGTTTTGAGAGGCTTTATCTGAGGGTTTTGACAGGGCCGGAGAATACTGAAAATGGTCTTGGAATAGATCACCCCAAGGAGATGAGGGCCTTCACTCTGGAGCACCATTGGGAGCCAGGTTATCTATCGAATCGTATGGACTTTGATTCGAATGTATCCCTCACTGTTTCACGAATGAGAAGCCATGAGATGGACTGTCTCAGGCTCTCACCGCGATTGTGAGGTTGGAGAGACAACAACGATGCAATAGAAACACACTCAGGTGGTCTAAGGGGTGTGCATACAGCAGAATCAAATCCGTTCACAATGGCTATCGAATACAATAGATTTCAGAGAGACAGAGAGAGAGAAAACTCCATAATCTCATATTTCATTTCATTCAAAAGAACACACATACTTAGCATAGAGGAGAATTAGACTACAAGAATTTACATACCGACTGATGCCCCTTGAAAATCTACTGAACTATACCGGCACTTAATATCAACGGAGGAACAGTGCTTGGAAGCAGACCATAGAAGAAAGAAAACAGATCGAAACAAAAGATGGGGAAGGGGAGAATATAGCCCCTGAGGGCGTTTGATAGATGAACCCCACCTTGGATCTCCTTCCCCGGGCTTCTGCTGCTCTCTCTCTCTTCAGATCCCTTTCAGCGGGCTCTCGTGTCTCTTTTTTCAGTGGCTGCTCTGGCTCTGATTACTTCTCTGCGCTGTGTCTCTTCTTCCCTGTCTGTCAAAGACACTGTGCTTATATAGAGGGCTGGCCCTCTTCCATCGGCACGGGCTCTTCCCGGGGCTTATATAGAGGGCCCGGCATGCACATCTCGGCGCGGCTTTTGTTGTATTGGGCTTGGGCCCATTCACTTAATGCATCGGTGCCGATAAAAGGATCTGGATGAATGTGCCTTCTTCGTTGGCCATATGGGCTTCTCAAAGTGCTCATTTGTTCTTCTTGTTGCTTACTTACCATCTTGCATCCACAAACATGTGCGAGGCTATGTGAATCCCATTTCACGAGCATCCGAGTATTCTGAGGATCCTCTTCAGCAGGCAGATGATTACCCGGGACTTGACGTAGTCTTAATCAGCCTGACTATCTGAATGATAGCCATGCTGGGCAGCAGCTTGGCCAGAAATAGCTTCAGCCGGACAGAGTGTCAGGTGTAATGGATCTCTTCTATTCTGATTCTCGGAACTTCCAGGGATGCCACAGCTGGAGCCTCACCCTTGATTGATCTTCAAAGTCCTAAGCTTGTTTTGACTTCTTCTTTTATCTTTGTATATTTTAGGTGTCAACAATCTTGCTTTGATGTCCCCATCAGCAGTCCACTGCTCTCTCTGCACTGCATGTGTGTGTGAGCGAGAGAGAGAGGGAGCAGACCATGACCAACCCTACTCCGCCTGTGAGAGAGACCCAGCCACTCTCTCCCCCCTCACTCCCTTCTACGTCTTCCTCCCTCTACTCACTACTGCAAGGAGGAATAAGAGGAAAAGATTGTTGCTCCTTATAGAGAGAAGGTCGCTATACATTGTCTCCGTGGGTGAATCGTCATCCCACAGGCATCTCAGCTTCATCTTTTAAGAAAGGACATCACCGTCGTCCTTGGGCCTTGGAGCATGGACTTTAAAAGGTAGACTCTAATAGCCTACTCTCCACCTCCACGACGTTACATGCGTCAACCGCTTTCACTGTGCACATGTATGTCCCAGGCTCAGCCCATATTAGATACATGGATTACTCGAGTTTTATCAACAATGATATACAATCTTTTTTAGTTGAGTGTATTTATAAAATTGTTTGAAGTCATAAGAATAAGATTATTGGGATAGTCCATGTGTTATATAAAAGTGAACATCGAAATGTAAAATATAAGCACATAAAAGTAAATTTTGGAATGTAAAATTTAATTTGATTCATGGCAAGTTGCATATCATAGTGAATTAGATCGATTTTTTTACTCATCGATCACTCAATTTATTAAAATTGCAAAGATCATTGACCCAAATACTATTTTAACCGCCTTGCCAAAGCGGCAAACCAAAATGTCTACTGCACAGAGTATTTGCATAACTGTACAGAGGCTGTCGGCCATAATTCAAAAAATAGTGGATTGAGATATCCAATGCGTAGGCATTCTCAGAACTGCGTTGGGGCAGTCAACCACTTTATAGAAGACGACCACTTTATAGAAAATGGCGGACCAAAATTTCCAATGTGCATGACTATTTAGAAATGATATCGTGGTCGTTGACCACTTCACCGTCTCGATAGACCACTTACGATATAGGAAACTTTCTATTTTTTTTCGAGTATGAGATTTTTAATTCTATCTCTTGTCTAACATTTTTAAGGTTGCTATTTTATGGCTTGCTTTATAAATAGGATATGATGGGATCTCTAAACCTTAACAACAAAGAGAAATAGGAAAGAGGAGGGACATTCTTGTTGTGAATGTTCTTGAGAGATTCACGGTACTAGCATAAGGTTAACCTTTCTCTTTCTCTTAATGCTTCAACGATGATCTACTACTAGAGGACTGTAGGATGTGTTTATACCCTGCAAAACTTCTTCCCGACATACTAGATCCGACAACTATTATTGGGAGCCTTTCACATGACTCTAGTTCATTTCATGATCTAATTTTCTCTATATTTCATGTGAGCTTCATTGTTGTGAGAAGAAAGAACGACCAAACATTTCGATCATGTGTGTGAGATCTGTGTATGTGTGGTTTGTGTGTGTAAGGTTATGTGTGTGTGTTTGGCACCCTGAGCGCCATGTTTGGGTGTTCAATCACTCATATGTTGTTTATTATTTGATAAGTGCGTAGAAAGCCTCACCCAAGGTGGGAGAGTGAGTGTAGGTTTCACACGGTAAACTCGAAACACTATAAAAATCTATGTGCACGTAGGTGTGATCACTCCTTATCCTTATCCCCTTCTCGTGTGATCTTAACACATGTAAGATAGTTAACTAGAGGTTAAAAGATTTACAACATAGCTAATCTCTTCATAGTGTGAATAGATCTCATTTACTTGTATAAATCAATTAGTTGTCGTGTTTTTCATGAAAAATGAATATTATTGTTAGCAAATTCAATTCACCATCCCTCCTGATTTGTCATATCTTGGGCCACAGTTGAAATGAGTTATCAATAAACTTAACCTCCAAAATGAGGATAAATTAGACTTACTTTAATCCAAGGATATTCTCGATATCAAACAGGCACCTTTATTTTCAAATTTAAGTTAAAAATAAAAATAATTTTAAAAATAAAATATTCTTATTATTCTTAGACCTAATGAATAAACATTAAAGAATAAGTTGAATCCATCCCTTCTTATCTTGATACAAATACAAGCTTAAGTTTGTAGATTGGAGTAGGTAAATTAACTTATGGGTTATGTGATTTATTTACAATCCTAGCATAGGCATTTTTAAGCCCCATTTTGATTGGAGGTTATATTAGTTAACCCTACCTACGTTTTTACTGTTCATTTCATTTTTGTTGAATGGGAGTAGATTTAACCCAAGTTGACTATACCCCACCTTGGCATGAATGAGGGTCAACCCACGATATATATATATATATATATATATATCCCGTACTAAGAGGTGGAATCTGCATTATTGATTTATTTGACTGAACTAATGTACGGACTATCAAAGTGATCAAAGTTAGAAAGACTAATAAATATAATCTTACTCATCCTAAAATAAGAAGAAGTTAACCCTAATCCCAATCGCACCCCAATCAAAACAGGGGCCTACAAAGCTTACACGTCCGGCTGCACGTCCGAGTGTCCCCGCCCCCCCCCCCCCCCCCGAGAACGTTTACCAGCAGAGGTGAGCTCCCGACGTGGGTGACGCACAGCCGTTGGATGCTGTCCGTGATCGCGAGGCTTGGCAGCCTTTTTAACCCGGTAGCAGTTAAAACTTCCGCCGCGTCGGGCAGTGACACACTACCCAGTTCCGGGCGAGCTCTAAAGATAACTTATCTTTCTTTTGAGGACATAGCTTAAAAATTCAAACAATTCGTACGGACCATACGTTTGGGTCCACGTCGAACCTGGGAGACTTTAACGGTACGTATCCTTCGTCCTCCGCGCTCCGGTAACGGATGGATGTCGGTTTTCGGTTAGGCACGGGCCTGGTTGTGCCTTTACGCTGACGTTTTCCTCACCGTCCCAACGGTTTTTCCAACCTGCCCATTTCTTTCTTCCTACCCTCGGCATAAATGAATATCTTAATATATATATATATACGCTTTTTGTAAAGGATAAAAATTAACTCTTGAGAAATTCATTTACGTTTATGGCGAGTATCAAATATTTTTATATAATATTAATTAATTTAATTCTTAATTAGAAGATGTCGAGTGAGTCAATTGATAAATATTTTATCTGACGACAAAGAAGTATGAAGTAAATTAGACGACGTGGAAGATTTATTTGAATTACATTTAATTTTAACGTGAGAGTGACGTCAGTCTAAAATTTATTATCCTTGTGTTAAGTTCTCTGTCACTAAAAAAATAATTCAATTCTTAATTATAGTTAGATAATTTAAAATATTCACGATAAGGTGGAGGGGAGAGGCTAAGTGCATGTAGGCAAACTCATTGATATGTAAGAAGGATATGGATTAAAGACCCCCAAAATCTATTTAATAAGATATTACTGACATCTTCTTAAACATTAGCAAGTGGTAAATAAATAATTAAACCAAATCTATTGGCGGAGGATGGAGCACCTCTCTGACTCTCTCTCTCTCTCTCTCTCGAAGTCGTCGTCGTCGTCTTCTTCCTCCTCTCTCTCTCTCTCTCCATCTCTCTTTCTCTCTCTCCCCCCTGTTCTCTCTCTGTAAGTCCATCTTCAGATTCTCCACCCTCTCCCTCTCTCTGCCCTGTCCCCTCTTTCTTTCTCTGTCAGTCCATCTCCAGCCCCCTCTCTGCCCCGTTCTTTCTCTCTCTCTACCCTGTTCTCTCTCTCCATCAGTCCATCTCTACCTCCATCTCTCTCTCTCTCTCTCTGACTGCGCATGTTCATTATTCCATCTCCATATCTCTCTCTTTCTATCTGCCCTGTTCTCTCTCTAGAGTGTAGCAGTCCGTCTTCATCTCTTCAGCGCGCGTGCGCGTCTGTGACTGGTACCCGGCGGCCGCAGGTGGATGAGGAGCGGGAGGTGAAGCAGGGGGGTTTCGCCCATGGCCTTCCACACGCACGTGCCCACCCACGACGTGGCGCTGTCGCACTTCGCGGAGCAGCAGCTGGGGGGGAACTCGGCGGCGCTCAGGCCCATCATGGCGGAGTCACTGGACCACCCGTCGTCCTCCTCCTCCGCAGCCGCCGACGCGGCCGGCAAGACCCCCCAGCAGCAGGGAGGGGGAGGCGGCGGACCCGCCTGGCTGAGCGGCCCGGCGCTGCGGCAGCGGGGCCAGCACACCCGCCACTTCGCGGAAGGTAACTTCCTCCACCTCCAGACCACCTCCGACGCCTCCACCTCCCCCGTCGCCGGCGCCAGGTCCGTCGTGGCGCAGTGGCTCCCGCGCCCGCGGGTCGTCCGGCCTAACCCCGGCGACAACGACGTCTCCGTCTCCGGAGACTCCATGATCGCGGCGGCGATGTCCCACACCTCGGTAGATCTGAACAACGCCACCAAGGCCAACAACACCACCGGTGGTGGAGTCGTTGGAGGAGGCACCGGCGGAGGTGAAGGGGAGATCGGGGAGAGTGAGGGGGGCGTGGTGAAGGGGGCAGGCGGGGCGGAGGGCGGTGCAGGGGAGGGGACATGGCAGAACGCGAGGTACAAGGCGGAGATACTGGCGCACCCGCTGTACGAGCAGCTGCTGTCGGCGCACGTCGCCTGCCTCCGCATCGCCACCCCAGTGGATCAGCTGCCCAGGATCGACGCCCAGCTCGCCCAGTCGCAGCACGTCGTCGCCAAGTACTCTGTCCTCGGTGGCCATGGCAACCAATTGCTCCTCGGCGACGAGAAAGAGCTGGATCACTTCATGGTTTACTCTCTCTCTCTCTCTCTCTGATTTTTCTCTGCGTTGTGTGCTCCTGGGATTTTTTTTTCTTTCAAATTGTCGAGTTATCGTTATGGAGTTGCTTAAGTTTGCATCTTTCCGCTTTTAATTCCTGGTTATTTTGTTGTTGTTGTGCATCAAAGTTCGAATTTTTCTTCCAAACCTCTTGCTTTCTGGTATTGGAGTTGGAATTGAGAAGTCGAACTGTGGGAATTTAATTACCCATGAATGGAGGATTGTTCTGAGTGTGTTTTGATTTCCAAGTATTTCGTTAGGTGAAGAGCAAGGGAGGGGAGCAGTTTTGGTGCCGGTCCTTGTGGTGTGGAAGAGGACTTTGTCCTCCTTGGATTGAATTCCCAAGCCTTGCTGTTTTTTCTTGACTGCATAATGACTGGGAGGTGGAAGTGGATGAAGAGAAAATGACCAGTGGCTCTGTTAAACAACATCTTCAGAGATACTAGATTCTTGACTCTTGAGATCTGCTTGTTATTTCTCTCTTGGGCATCATCCAACTTCTTGGGAGCTAATGCTCGCATGTTCTCCTGGAAAGGAAACGTGGAGAGAGAGAAGGGGATGTGTGATGATTTTCTCAAATAAGGCAGAATTAACAGCATGCACTCCATGGCCTTCTTTTTGATGCACTGCACCTTAAGTGCCTGCAGGAGGCACCAGTTTCGGAAGGACTTTCCAACTGTCTTTTAGTGGAGTTAACCATGGTTCGACTAGATCGGACTTGCCCCGACTCAGGTGGCTTGGATTGTGTCTAGAGGGTTCCGAATCATGAGTCAGGCGAATCTCATTGAGTCACTATGAATTATTTAAATAATAACAAAATATTTAAAAGCAATCGTAAATTTTTTTAAAATTAAAAAATTATAGTAATGATGTAACAATAATCATAAATCTTGCATTTTATGGATCAAAAGAATTAAACTTTATTGTTTTAGTTTATTTTAAATATGTGACTCAGCCAAGTCAATCCGAGTCGGCTCCGAGTCGGGCCAACTCATACTGGATCAGGGGGAATATACAGATCCCTGAGTCTTCAAACCCTGGAGTTAATGCAAGGATTCTCTTCCTATGACGGTAGTTTAGAGAAAACAAGGGCAGTTGAGATGAATTCTTGCTTAGGAGGAATTAGAGTGCAGGCTTTATGACCTTCCCCTTCTTCTGGCATATACCTGCTTTCACAGGCCCATGCTTTCAGTCACAATTGGTGCTTTCTAATTTGTCCTTTATTGTAACATATTAATTATCAGTGACAGAGGAATGGATTAGTCAATTCATGATTAGGTTAAAATGAAAGGTTTAAGCAAAGAGAAACAGGATAAAAGCGTTTCCTTTCTGATAGTTCATAGATATAGCAGATTTTAAAACTCTATTGGAGCAAAAGGCAGCATTACCAGCTGATTTATGTTGTTTTATTTTGCATATTATAACATGTGTCCATAGGTTTTGAACAACAGTTATCAGTAAGCTGTGTGGTTAATGTGCACAAAAGATGCGAGATCTAATAACTCTGCCTTTCTAGTAGACTCTGTGGCTTGCAAATAGATCAAGTTGCTGGTGGTTTCTTATAGGATGTATTCGCTTTTGTTTTGTACAAGGATGGAGTTTCTAGAAGGACAAGCTCTCTGTGGAAGGAGTCACCTTATAGCTTACAGTGTGCTCTATTAACGGCATGTGCTACCTAGGGATAGGAAAAACAAATACTCGGTTGGTTAGGTTATTGTCCTTTCCTATCCAATAATAGTATACCATTTTCTCTAAGTTCTTCGTGTTCTGCTTTCCAATGTTGGGTCTAAATGAACCTTGCCTCCATCAAGGCTGGTTGTATTTTGTTTACTAAATCCAAACTGATGATTCGATCTTCTTTTGACATAAAATAGTCAGTATCTCAAATACATTTTTCCAAAAATATATCAGAATCGGTCACTTATAAAACATTCTTCAACAGCCAAATCTAGAAAAAAAAATTAGTGCTAGCAAAATCGTATTGCTTAGCTTGAGATTCAGGAACTAATTGAGTATGAACTTCTCAATTTTGGTAAGGGAGCACAGAATTTATGGACTTCAACATAAAGTGTCATATATACGAAATAGAAAGCATACCAGGAAAAGCTATTCAAAGGTATCATTTACATATTTGGTTGTAATCATTTGGATTGTTATTACATGTCGACCGCTCTTAAGTATCCTGCTTTACATAATTATGAGCCTTTGTCAGCACACATGGGATCTATTTTTTTTTTGGTTTTGTCTTTAAGGCAGAAGCAAAGCAAACATAAACTGGACTCATCCAATGGTTCTGGTTTTATTTTCATTTGTTTTACTACTGATGAAGCAAAATGACTTCGGTATAGAAAACACAGAAAATTTGCCAGTTTTCAGAACCAGCAATTTTAAAAACCTTAAATTTCTCCATTCTATAATTTAATGCCACACTCCCTCAATATTTTAATTTGTCTAGGAAATGCCTTTGATTTTTATGCGTGTGAAGCTGAAATGGTGCCGAGGTCATAGTTACCTTTATTCTTGTCTAAATGCTGTAGAAGATTTCAAATGATGTTTTTCTGCAATTAGTGGTTTTGTAATCTGACCATGCAATCTATTAGTGTATTGTCTGCCTCCATTGTCATTGCTAGTGGAAAACATGGTTACGATTAGCTACAGTACTAACATTATGAGGAGTTGTTGACCAATTTTGCAGGAAAACTTCTATTCATTCTTCTGTAATGTCATTTAGTTTGTCTGATTGTTACTTTCATTTTTCTAGACACACTATGTCCTTTTGCTGTGTTCTTTCAAAGAACAACTACAACAGCATGTTCGAGTCCATGCAATGGAAGCAGTGATGGCTTGCTGGGAGCTCGAGCAGTCTCTTCAGAGCCTCACAGGTGACCTTTTCAATGGCTGTGTCATCAGTTCATCTATTTATTGAAATGCCCTTATTAATGTAGAGGCTACATGATTTAGTTTTAGTAACAATGAGGGTCTGTGCATCCTGCTGGTGGTTAAACTTTTGATACTTTTATAATTATAGAGAAAAGGAGGTCAATTTTTAAAAAAATCATTTTTTGTTATCTTTGACTACATTGTGTTAATATTTTAATTTTTAAACCTATCTTCTCCTATATTATGTTGATCTGAGTTATCATTACCTTTCACCACTTCTGTGATCTGTTACTAGCATTTACAATTATCACATTCTTATTATCTTAATATAGCCGTAGCTCCTGTGTTGAGTTGAAGTTCACGAGTTTTTCTTGCAAACTGTTACAACAATCATTTTATCATGTTTTAGTAAATTCTCATGCAAGCTATATATTGACCCTTGGCCAATCATGAAATATCAAAACCACCATTGACATTGGAGTGTAACAACACAAAGCAACATGGGAAACATGCAGACCTAGGGCCATTCTTTCTGTCTTTCAGTGTAATGATGGGACTAATACTGTAGTGTAAGTATTGTGTATTGTTTAGTTCCCGATGAGACTCAGAATTACAGAGATCTCAAATCCATGGAGTATTAAGTGTTATAACTAATGCATAATGAGATATGTCAGATGCAAAGTGCATTGCAAAGAGTCAGCCTCAGCTGCATGAGTGCACTTCAAGATCTACTGTCTTCTTTTGGTTAGCAAAACCCCACTTCTTTTCCTTCACAATACAATTTGCCAGATCCAGAAAGTTGGAATTCTATGCTAAAATTGAGACTTGAGAACTTAGCATCAGCTAGAGCTTTCATCCTTAATTACCTAAGGATTTGTTCAATTGTCCCTTTATTTTGTTATTTCTGCTATCTAAATTTGGAATGAAAGCACGTATCCTTTTCCAAATGCAAATCATTTTCTCATAGTGATTGTATCGTGTGCACTAGTTGCAAGAATGAAGAATTGAATCAAACACAAATGGGGTCGGGGTTAGACTTTTAGGGCTATCAATGTCGATGCATACCAAAAAATATCATTTAATGATGATTAATAACTTTTTGGGACATCTTAATGTAGTGATTTCACTATTTTTGCAACTGTAAAATTTGCTGTTAGGAATCGTGCTCACTTTGTCTTCATCTGCGTAATTGGACTTTTGGGGGTCTCCAAACATGGCCAATTTTTTAACACAATTTTCCTAAAAATGAGACATAATATAATTGGCACTGGTTTTTCAGTGGATTGAGCAAGCATTTTATATCCTACAGCTTTAGATGATCTGGGAATTTGATTCTCTTATCATGTCGGATTTGAGTATTTAACTTGTCATTGTAAGTGGAGATCAGTCTGTAGATATTGCTTCTGTTAGTTTGAATATTGTTTTATCCTCCAAAATAGATGGATAGTATCATAACATGTCTTGTTAAAGAAAAGAACCATCGGTTTTGTTTTTTTCTGATTTCTTATGTTGTTACTACAGGTGTATCTCCTGGTGAAGGAACAGGTGCAACCATGTCTGATGATGAAGATGACCAGGCAGATAGTGAGACAAATCTATTTGATGGGAGCCTTGATGGTCCAGAGAGCATGGGCTTTGGTCCTCTTATACCCACGGAAACTGAAAGAACCCTGATGGAGCGCGTCAGGCATGAACTGAAGCACGAGCTGAAACAGGTAAATGAGGAACAAGGATGTAGGCAGTACATAGAGAAGTTGGTGGCGCATGAATTTAGAAGTCTTGAATCATATTCTCATATTTGTAGGGTTACAAAGAGAAGATTGTAGATATAAGAGAAGAGATTCTGCGCAAGAGGAGAGCTGGGAAACTTCCAGGGGATACCACATCTGTGTTAAAAGATTGGTGGCAGTCCCACTCCAAGTGGCCTTATCCGACTGTAAGAGACAACATGTTTCCTCCTGCACTGCCGCCAAAACTTGTGGATTTCCTGTCACATTCACTTGGCGTTCACTTAGCTGTTCCACATTATGCTTAGTCTTTTCTTGATTTACCCACATCTTCCTTTTGTCTCTCACTGAGATTTTGAGCTCTACTCAGGAAGACGACAAGGCAAGGTTGGTGCAAGAAACTGGATTGCAGCTAAAGCAGATAAACAACTGGTTCATCAATCAGAGGAAGCGGAACTGGCACAGCAACCCATCATCTTCAACCGTGCTCAAGAGCAAGCGCAAAAGGTACTTCACATAGTTTCTTTTGGTTCCTGCTTATTCCTAGAAACTTCATGGGCTTCTAGCCAATTCCAATTTCAAAAAAGGAATGCAGGTGACAAGAATGCCGAACAATTCATGTAGATGATGGAGCTGGCTAGCCATGAACAAGTCATGTATGCAGGAAGAAGTCATTTTGCCATCCCATCCCTCACATGATAGACTCAACAGATGGAAGGGCCACAAGCCAATTATGAAAGCAATGTCTAGCCCTCGAGAAATGTTCCTGGAGATGGAGAGAACAAGCTTAACTTTCAAACTATTGACTTAATCTTCGGCGGCGTGAAGCTTGAAGTGGCTCCATCAGAATCCCTTTTACACATATCCAAGTTTTACCATGCAAAGAACAAGTTTTGTCAATTTCCTCCTGGTTTAAAAGGTCTTATATTGCTCATATCTTTGTATAAGAATATACAGGTGTACAGAACAGTGTAGTAATTTGTTGATCAGCAGTGTTATGAGAGGATGGATTTACGTGGGTATTGAACCAAAGAAAGAGACGAGCGTATATGCGGAAGGTTGTTGCTATTTTCATATGTATGTTATGTTTGCATCTCTCAAGTGTGCGCTTATGTGTACGTCAAGCAGCCTCCTTAGGTTGCATTGGTTGGTGGTGGATGTAATCAGAATCAAGACGAGGACGGCATTTGTTGAAGTTTAATAGCATTGGGTGATCTCCTTCTTGCTAGATCTGTCGTAAAGTCTGAAACTGTAAGCTGAATATATATATGATCTTCATCCTTTCAGATCGATTAGCATCTTCGAAGAACACAAGGTCGAAAAACCCGTATGTATGTAACCTCACAATTCAAGTGCCAGTTTGTTTCATCGGATTCATGCACACATTCACCGGGAAGAATAGGAGAATGCTAGCGAGGGAGTTCTTGCTCTCTCTAATTGGCCCCGTGCATCCATAGGACGGCCACAGGCGTAAGAAAAATATATGGAGGGCTATGCCCATTCAAATTTCGAATAGACTGGTACGAATGATTACATAATGGGTCTTATTGGGCCTTTCGTATCAGCCCATCATGAGTGCGCGAAGCCGACAGAAACAATCAGGTATGATTCTGCATGCTTTGACGTGTTCTTCGCTCTTTCCCTAGTCTTTACTTCGACTTTTGAAACATCCATTTGAAATACTAGAGAAAACATGTTATGCTGATGAGCGGTAACATGCATGGTTAATTAGCATATGATTAGCGATTGGTGAGTATATATGTTTGAAAGTATTCTCATATATAGAATTAAGTCTGGACACAAATGTTGTATAAATTAGGGATAATTACATGCATACTCCTAGAATCTTATATATTCTGCTCTATACTTTTATATTCTTCATATTATCATGTATACGTTCGTAATAATCATCTCATCATATGTACTCATGTCGTCATCTACTGTTTGTTTAATTTATTTTTAGGTGGATGAAGATGAAAAAATAACAAATCTACCCTTATCTAATCTTCTCACATGATCAAAATAATGATATATATATATATATATATATATATATATATATATATCCCTACAATCTTTCATATTATATTGTATATCTCTTAAAAATCTAATATTTTACACGTTCAGCATAATATTCTGTTACATTTGACGGTGTTAGAACACGAGTGATATAATATTTCTTAATATGGTGGTATCCATGACAATATCAAGAACATGAAATTATAAAATAGAATATGTAAGATTCTAGGATATATATATATGTGTGTGTGTAATTATCCCTATAAATTATTGTTTAAGTACACTATTACACTTTAGGAAATATTGATAAGAGATCAGATTAGAACTAGTTGAAAAGTCACAAACTTTTAGATCACTATTAAGAATTCTGTGTACTTACCAGACTGATAGCAGAAGAAACCTGTGAAGGTGAGGCAGAGGATGTCGTGCACCTCAAAACCCTGTTCCCCGGGTCACGTGAGTGAGGAGTTTTAAATGTGCGATGACACAAAAAGCCCAAGAAGGAGGAAGCCCAAAAAGGAGAGTATCAGCTGAAGGCGAAGCACTTCAATCACTTGTCACTTCCTCTACTTGACAGTTTGAAGTTTCCTATCCACTTGGTAATGCATGCCCGGGATTCTCCCCACCTGCTCTTCCGTTATCGTCTCTATGTGACAGAAACAAGAAAGATGGGGACCTTTCTGAAATAGACTCTCCTAAAGTTGCCAGTTGCCACTGGCCATTAACTCAATAATATCTGAAACTTTTACATTATTTGATTTACACTCAAAAACCTTCAAAAAGGAACCGTGTATTCAAAGAAAGATCCGCGAAGGTTTTAAATAAGAATGAGTTCACAAGATGTTCTTACTAAATAATAGTCAGATTATAGAGAGCTTTCCCAAAACTTACCAGATTACATTTGATTAACGTAACATATGGAAAACCTCCCAAAAAAACAAAAGAAAGAAGCCACCCCCTTTCTACCGGTGGAACCAAGTCCTCTGCACCTCGGGCGCATTACACCATTCCAATGTTGTCGTGGCATGTTCCCATTGGTTGGGCTCACTGCACCATACTCTGATGGGAACCCAGCTGGAAAGTCCTCCACGTGATTGACGCAACCCATGTCCGTCCCTTCATGGCTCTTCTCTGCCATCGCTGCGAGCTCGAGGAGGGTCCTCTCATGGAGACCTGGACGTTGTTTGTAGTTTTTGTACCTCCTCCAAGCCCCCACCCCCTCCCCCGGGCCTGCATCATCATCTGCGCCTTGCACACCCCCTTCTGCCTTCCCACCACCCCAAACCCTGTACGACCAGATCTTTGTGTGAGCTGTTGTTCTCATGGGCGTTGGCCACTTTTGGGCTCTCCCCTCCGGCGCCCCTGCTCCAGGGGGGGGGGGGGGCGTCCCCCTGTTTCAGCACCGGGTACAAAAACAGAGCAGAAGGGGGGAGGGCCTTTGAAAGCTCAGTCAGTGATGATGGCCGCCCGGCCTCTTCCCCGCCAGGCCCTGCATTAATTAAAAACTCCCCCCTGAGCTCCCCCTCCTCTGAAATCTCTACGGAAGGAGCGCATGAGAACATGAGCGTGTGGTCAGAGACAGAGAGGGGCAGCAAGAAGATAAAAACAGCTGTGGACGTGCGAGAACCGAAGTGGGTTGGGCTCTGGGAGGGGGGGCGTTTAATCATGGCGCTGAGGGAAGGGACATGGTTGGAGAGGACGTGGTGGGTGGATTACCGAGGAGCTTTTTACGTGCTGCTGCTGCCGCTGCTGCATATCTCTACGTGAGAAGACCCTCCCCCCACCACACCTGCCCTTCGCTTTCGTACCCTGGGGGTGAGGGAGCTGCTTGCTGGCACCTGAAGGGGACCCCAGAAAAGATTCGAATCCCCCACTTTCTCCCAGGATTAGAGGGAGGGCTCCCCTTTTCCCCTGTCAAAACAAGACATTTTTAAAGTACATACTCCATTTTGATCCGTTTTGGGGCTACAACTGCATTAAGGTCTTTTTTATAATAATGCCTCCTCCATTATTTTATTTGTAGAATTATTGTATCTTCTTTTATATTAATATTGTTAACAACGTTTCTAAATTGGAAAGTGCCAAAAAACACCCTTGTGATTAGCCCCCCCTCAAGATATAGAGAGTGTTCCAGTCTTTATGCGTAAAACTGGGCCTCTAGGGATGAAAATGTCATTATAGATAGAAGACTTCTTGACCAACACATTACAGGAGAGAGAAAAAAGATATATACATATAAAAAGAAATTAAAGAGTTTGGACGAGATTAGAAAATGTTTTAGATCTTGATTTTTTAATCTAGTCAAAAGTTAATTAACAAGCGTTGATAAAAAAAATTAACAGAAAATATTCCAATCCATGGGGAATGAAAGGATGTTTTTTTATAAGTATTATACTATAGTGAGGTTATCATAAATAATATAAAGATAAGATAGATAACTTTGCAAAATATTTGGAAGTAAGATATTGCGGCATAGATTTTATTGTATTTCCCAGAGATAAAGTACATAAAACTGTATATATACTTGAAAAGATAGAATTTAAAATATACTATGCATGTTTTTTTTTCCTGGGTCAAATGACTACACATGTTAATATTATTATCACGAGAGATCAATGAAGCATACATAATTTATTAGACTGTTTCTCTGATAATGTACTGAAAGCTAAGTCAAACAAATGGCAGATGAAAGCAATGTAGTAAGATCATACCTACATGATGAAATACGATTTATAATGATATTGGCATATGTTATGACTATGCAAAAAAATATAAATTAAGGTATACATTAAAATAGGATAAATTCCTTCTTATTCCCATTTTATTTTGTCCCAACCTGAATAGCTTAAACGATTTTGTGAAAGTTTACCCTCAATTAATTAATACAGATCATGCATAATAGATGCCCTCTTACCATGTTGGAAGTACGTCCATCTCCACGCTCCCCTGGGGCTTTTTGGAAGCATGGATGGGAGCTGGCGAAGCAGGGAACGGGACAAGTATTGCTTCGGATGTGGACAGCTCTGCGGGGACATGGGTGCAGTACGAAGGGACCCCCGCGGGGTTCTCGAAGAGGGGCAGCCGGGGATCTTCCTTGTTTTAGCATATGCTCCACAGTCCACTCTCTCTCCCTCTCTTTCTCTCTCCCGCTGCATCATGCTCGGGGATCGGTACTTGCCGCTGCGGCTGCTGCAGCTCGTGTTGCCAGTTCCTGCACAGTACACAGACGAAGCCAAGAGGAAGGCATCATTTCAGAGCTTTACAACTAATAATTCGCCTCCCAAAGCTCATGTTCTTGTCCGGTAATTAACAGTGGAAGAACGGATACATATAAAAATCTCATTCTCCTTCAGAGACCAGGAGGTGATATGAGCGGCCTTCAAAAGCACTGGAGCTTGGCACTCAGATCACTGCAGTACTCGGCAGTGCTTCACGTCCCACCGGTGGATATGGGTGTTGGCCTTCTGCGATGAGATCTTCACTTCTTCGGCGTTCTTGATGGTCTTAACTGCGATGAGATCGTGTTCCGGTGTTTCTTCTGATGGGTTTTTTCCTCTGCAGGGCCAGGCCCGTCCTAGAAAGCATCATTAGGATTAACATGAACATTGGTTGTATCTGAGATGTATTTGTACACAGTGATGTATATCATGGATTTTTTTTAACAGCTCAGGCATGATCACAATATCCAAGTCTACTTAAGGCACGTAACCTTTATATTTGTTGACATGGAGTTCTTTTTTATTTTTGAAGCTGACAACTTTTCTCCAAATGTAAACAATTATTCGGAACAAATATTACAGACGTGTTGCTCTTACATTTGAATTGTCACATATATCGTTAAATAGAGTATAGAAAGACTATTTCTATGTGCAAAAGGACTGCATGGGCGTGTGCAAAAGGGTATTATCTGACTTTTTTAATGTTATTGACAATATTTAGGACGTATATGACAATTCAAATTGATGTATGGGTGATAAGTCTATAGTTTTATTCTAAATAATTATTTATAAGCAAAAAATCCAAGGAAAATTAGGCCGAGATTGATAACCGAGTAAGGCATCGTATTCGCAGGTGCTCTCCCGATTATCATCTTTGTTCGTCGATTTTTATAATAACTGAATTCGATAAGTGCAAATTAAACAGGATGTTATACGAAGGTAATGGGTGTTTTAGTTGAATATCACTCAGATTGATCGAATGAGTTATTCGAAGTACGGTCCTGATCACTTATTCTATTTAATTATCAAAGGTAACCTTAGTGTTTTTAGGTATATATGAGTATAATAAGATAGCATTACGTTTAAGACGAGAAGTGTATAGAGTCGAGCAATCCCATGTATGATAAGCACTATTATATATATATATATATATATATATATATACGAAAGCACTCATGACTTCTACCATGGTCTCAACATATCAAATACTTGCAGTTGAGTCCCCAAATGATGTGCCCTCTGGAAGTTCGTGGAGTGGTTCCTGGGGCCGCCCACAGTTCACACGACTCGATCCCCAACAGGAACGCGTATCTTTGTCAGGTTGTTGGTGTGAAAATGTTCACTGTCTACATCTTATTAGGACTTTAATTTATTTATTAATTAATGTCGTAGCCCTCGAGAAGTGTTCTCGCAATTCGCGTGCATGGAGACAAAGGAAGCGTATGTGTGTATTCAGGAACTTCCGATCCCAAACATAAGCCATTCATTTCTATACACTATTATAGGGGAGATTATACGTACACTGGGGTTTTCACATCTCACGCCTCCTTTCGTCCTTGAACGCATCTGCAGACAAACGAGGGATTGAGTGAGAGAGAGAGAGATGATAGCTAGGTAAGAGCAAGGTTTGTGAACTCAACTGGTGGGCTAACCGATTCTGGCTTGTGTTTGAGGTGGGTCTGTCCCGCTATCAAAGAGGGGCTCGATGACTTAGGTTAACTCAGATTAGCTTAACTTATTTAGATTGATCCGAGATCTTTGCAAATGTGGTACGATGTAAATTAGTCTATTTACATCGATACAGTAGGTGTCGACAGATTCGTAGATTTTCTCGTACTACTCGAGAGTAATAAATGTATAATTTATCTTAAATCTCCTAAAGTTCATGTATGTTTTGCAGAGTAATTTTATGTGAAATATCATATTGATAAGGCGATGGGTTTGAGTTGGCATTTTTTGTATTTTTTTGACGACTAGGAATCCGACACAGTGGCAAGGCGATGCGAAGCTGGACGACCTGGGTTCTATACCAATAAGCACTGGCTCCCACCCCTATTTTAACCATTGACTTGGCATCTTATTAATATGTCCCATATTCAGAAATAGTCGAGAGTAGTTTAACATAATTAGGTGATGTTTCATCTAAGTTAGATAAATAGACGAAACGCAAGTTAGATGAAATTTAAGTCCGGGAAGTCTCGGCATGTTACGTGTTATATCATCTAAGTAGCAAATTTAGATAATGTGAGATAGATGAAATTATTCTATCACACAACCAGGTACGGTGCTCAACACATCTCATGCTCTTCAAGGTCAAAGATTTTGATGATTTTCGCGTGAACATAAAAATATTCTATCACACAACCAGGTACCAATCGGTAAAAGTAGAGGACATCTGATTTGTTACTAAACCCTCTACAAAATAATAATGTGTTTTATCAACAAAGTAGTTAAGTATCTTATGAGATAATTACATATATACTCTTAAAATCAGGCATATTACATTCTTCACTATACCTGATCATATTCTTGATATTGTCACGCATATCCTACATTATATTGTTCAATCATGCCTCTCATACTCCAACATTATCAAAGTTAACATAATATTCCATTGAACATGTAAAGTATATGAAATTTTAAAAAACATCATATTTATAATTATTTAAAGAGCATATTTACCCATCTAGTGGGGATGATTAATTGTACTATAGATGTGTGCCAGCTACCTGAGACCAACAATCGCATCTTTGCCAAATAAGGTGAAGCACGGCTGGAGAGTCATCCACTCCATCCTCCAAATAAAAACACAACATACATGGCAAGTAGTAACAAAAACTTCATCCAAGAAAAAAAAAGTAGCAATATAAACATTCTACGTATGTACTAAGTCTATAACGAGAATGCAACATTTTACTTGGAAAACAAATAAGAGGCATCGAACATGTAATACACAATGCACTTGATAAAGAGTAATAACAAGCTATGTAAAGTAAATACACCAAGTTATTTTGAATAATCTCTTTTTAAAATATAATACATTGAAGTTAAGGTGTATTGGAGGAGTACTATGTCCTCTTATCACGTCTATACACATGGTGCACTTAAATGTGGGTCTCATATTTTACCTTGAAATCTATAGCGATTGAGAAATAGTTGTCCGAATCACGATTCACACCTCTAAAGATGTGATTGGAAAGAACAGAGCGTCGTCGAACTAGGGCCTACAATCATGAGTGAGGGGTCAGAAGGAGCCCTGAGAGTTATTCCAAAGGATAACTCTTCGACGATCAAGTCAGGTAATTATATGAGAAGACAGCGAGCACTCGGGAGAACAGGAGGAGGAGACCAGAGTGAGAGAGCGAGGGCTTGAGGGGATTAGGTCGCATATCTCTTAGCCATAAGGTCAGGGTCCTATTTATACCGTCACTGTGAGTTGAGCGTTGGGTTATCGTGACCGGAAGAGACGTGAGCCGTCCAACTCACATGCCTGACGAGATAGGAAGCCATGAGTGTTAACTCGTCGTCTCTCCGTCGGAGGGACAGTTCCGCCATTAATGCGGCAGGGCTCGTTGGAGGGGGCGTGAGATTGCTCTATCAGAGAGGATAGTATGGGCAGCGTCCTCTCTTCCCGTCGCTGGATTGGGGTGCCTCCCGCCATTAATGCACTGTCGGGAAAGTGTGCCGTGACCTCTAACTGAGAAGGCATACGCGAGTACGGCACTTGCACTGGGCCTGCACTGCAGTAGGAGACACGTTGGGTCGGTGGGCAGCGTATCGGGTCTGAAGGATTGGGCCATCGTGGTGGGCCGAGTGAGCGGACCCTAATGGACCGACGAGATACGCCCTCCGCAAAATCTATGTGACACAAATAAAATAATGTGACTCACATTCTTTGTTTTTTGAAACTTAAAAAAAATGGAGACTCACGGTTTTATTTTTCTTAGAACTTCCCTTTAATTTTCTTTCTCCCTTGGAACCTCTAAATCAATTAGAAAATGTGATCCCATATTTTAAGTACATAAATAAGATGAGCACGATAGATGTGTGTGACACTTCCGCAGTGCAACTTATTTTTTTCTCAACATTATATACAAGTAATTAGGGGCAGAGCAACGGGGGACTTGGGGAGGTTTCCTTAGCCTTGTTTTCCGAATAGAGTAATCATTCAGAATAAAGTAACAAATTGCTTTCCTTCGAGGGAGTTTGACATTCGAAATAGAGTAACGAATTATCTTATGTGTCATATTTTATATTTTAAATATTTTTTTGATGACGTGAAATTTAACATAATGATAGTACGATCTAAACGGAGTGTAAGAGATCTGAGTTGAAATTCAGTGACACCCTATTTACGCGCATCCTTGATTTTCACGTGCAACTTTCTCTCTTGATCACTTTGCTATTGCTATTGCTATTTTATTCTTGCGAAGAGTTGTTATTATGGACTTTTTCTCTTACCTGATCACTTTGCTATTTTATTCTTGCAAGAGTTGTCGATCATAACAGAGTATATTTATTTTAAATCCTTTTATGTAATTCATATTTAATCTTTCTAAAAGCTCCCTTATATTAATTTACACGTAGATTGGATTGGAGGGCAAAAAGGATGAAATTTTGTTGGTCGCACTCTTTTTGTCCTCCTCTCCTGACATCTGTCAAGCAGGGTTTCCCCACCGTATGGGTTGCCCATTTTTAACCTCAACAAAGATGTTGCTCACTTGCTCATGATGATGGCAAGATAATTTTATTTTTTTTTCTCATTCTTTAGAATTCATTTTATTCCTCACCTCATGCTTTTTCTTGGTTTTCTTTTTTAAGAAAATTCTAATTATTAAAATATTATAACTATTTAACATTAAAGTGTTAAAGTAACATTGATATGTTTTAAATTTTATATTCACAATATACAGTATTTTATCACCCTCCGATATTACCATTAAAACGTTGCTCGGTATTTTCGCGAGAGACGAAACACGATAAGGTGACTAAGACTGTCAATGGGTCGGGCCTACGTCGAACTTAGGTCGACCCGACTCGAGCCTGACTTATCAAGATTAAGGTCTGAGTCTAGTCCAGGCCCGACTTATGTCGGGTCGGGTCGGGTCTGACATTATGTAAAAAATATAAAGTCCGACTAAGGCCTAGTCCAACAACTTAAATAAAATAATAAAATTAATAAAAATGAATAGATTTAATATTATAAAACTTATAATCTCACTAAATTAATTAAAATTTTGATATTAATTACTTAATTTATGTGAAAATAGAGTTTTAAAATTTTTAATCGAGTAAAATAATATAATTTTACCTAAATAATTTTTAAAATTTGAAGTGACAATAAAAAAAGAGAACGGACAGGGTCGGCCTGCGGGCCGAACTTAAAACCCAAGCCCGACCCGTGAGTCTAGTCAGGTCAGATTTTTAGGCCCGACTAAAAATTTGTGAGCCGAAAAAGACCTTATGACCTAACCCAAAATCAGGTCAGACTCGTAAATATATCGGGTCGACCTGATCCGTTGACAGCCTCAAAATTAACTGTTTAAAAAATATATATTATCCCTATATATAACGATGCGATGGATTTATAAGGGAGCAAGCAATGTGATTATAAAAGGTAAGTTTACGTAGGACAAGTTTAAAAGTTCATATTTACGCGTGCAGACACCTGTTAATTTCAAGGGATGTTGATGTTTTCACAGGCACGAAACAACTTGTTACGAGTCCCGAGATGGTCTACCATATCCTTTGGAAACTCGTGGAACCGTGTGCTTAATTGGGGGTGTCGATTTGCTCTCTCTCTCTCTCTCCACTTCACACGACTCCCCAAGAGGAGGAACACGCCCGCCCTCGTCCTCTGTAGTCTGTCTGTACCAATTAAAGTGCCATCTTCTTGTTCTTCTCGGACGCGTATCGTTCGTCTTTGCTCGTGGGTACGAAGTTATGAACAACCTTCAGGTCACCTTTGTTAATCGAGCACGATTAACGTGCTCTACTCGGGGTCGAGCATATTAAGGGCGTGTTTGATAAAGGAGTTATCCACTGATTAGTTGACATCGGCTAACCGATGGATCTCACCTCCGCCCACCCTCTCCCTCACAGAGCGGCCTTAACCGGGGTCAGCTATCTCAATCGACCCTCCGGGGTCGGTTAGCCGCCCCCCCTTAAGCCGTTGTCAAAGACGCCCTAATCATTCTCGATTAGTGGAGATTGTGTGAGAGGAGAGGCGAGGTCCATCGAGAGTTTCTCTCTCTCCAATTACGTTATCCGTCTGACCAATCCGATGTCAAAGCCGCCCTCACTGTTCACACATAAACTGGAGTTATCCCGATCTCTCTCTCTCTATGTTTTATGTTGTGTAATAATCCGCCGGAAGAAGAACAAGAAGGGGAGGCAGCCAATTTAATGAACTTGTGGGTTAATTAACTGCATGGCAGTTCTTTGTCGAGGGGTAGACTAACTTTGTGTTCTCCGCTGTAAAAAAAGGAGTGGGGAAAAAAATGACGTTGACTTCAGATTCCTCACGTGAAAAGAAAAGAAAATATGATTTTTACGGGCTTACGGAGAATCTATGTCACCGTAAATACTGTAATATTACTTTTTATGGCGGGGCTTCTGGATTTAAAATAATCATCTGATCAAACCAGAGGAAAACTTTGCACCAATACAAAAACAAAAACATATCTTATTTAGTCGAAAATGCTTGAGAAATACATAAATTGTAATTTTCTCCGTTAGAAAAGGTGTAAATATTTTTTTAAAAAAATAAGAGATGCGAGAGAGGCATTAAAGATGAAAACATGGTTTGCCGTCTCGACTAACCTATCCGTCCCGGTCACGACCTAGGTCGGGTCGGGTCGGGTCAGTCCCGTCTCGCTCCGTCTCACTCTATCTCGCTCTGTGTTAAAATAAAAAAAGACTCTTTATATATAATATATATATAATAATATAATAAAATAAAAAAGACTCTTTTTATATATATAATAAAATATTAAAATAATAGAGTGACTCGGTCACGACTCAAGTCCCGTGCGTCTCGTCCCCGGGTTGAGACGGGTCTGGTCGTGCGGGTCGAGTCGACTCGCACCGAGTCAACAAACCCTGGATGAAAATACATCTTATAGTGTCTAAAATCAAAAGTGTATTTAACAAACATTTTTACGTAAGACGGGAGCGACGCAAACTTTTTCTAACGAATTAAAACAAGTTTAAGGGAAATGATTGAATAATCAAATTATCATAATTTATATTTGTTTAGGGCAATTATAGTGCAAGAGAGGCAGTGGGTTTCACTCTCAATTAAGAACAACTCGTTTAGATCAAGATTGATCGTAGAGAAAGTAATCTGATTTTTTGACGGTACGATACGATCACGTGTGTCGTGTATCAATTTGACTTGATCTTTGTGACTTTTTTAAGTCTCTCATCATATCAGTGACTCGTCGACCCAAGTTTACCCCGATATGATACAGACAAAGTATGATTTAGACCGAACATTTATTGTTAAGATATATATTTTAGTTTTTAACTCTAACTATTATATATTTATAGATTAATCGCTCTAATTTAGACACTTTTATAAGTCTTTAAAATCCCAAAGTTGTTTAGTAAAATGTCTAATATTATTATGAAAATACACGTGACATATTTTCAAAAAATCTCAATAAATGTTTAACAGATAAATATGTAATTACGAGAGCTTATAAAAAACATCTAAGCTGGAGGGTTTAACCCATATAAATTATAGGGGATAAAAACTAAAAATCCCTTATTAATAATCTGGTGGGTGGTTCTGCGAACGTAGCTCGGGAACTGGTGAAGAACAGTCGCATCCTTTGACGACAGGATGACGCCATCCTTCAGAGGTGACCGGTGACAGACGGTCATCTCTCTTTAAAATCTCAGTAACATTTTGGTCCCCACTACATTTCTAATAATCATGAAATAGTCCCCATCCACTCATCGTCTCAAACGCATCTCATTTAATGGGCTTTTACATACAAACTATTATTAGAACTACAATTGCTGATTTATCTTTTTTACGCTTTAATGTGTGCAAAAGTGACGGATCTACACGTCACACCACATTTCACACCAGTAATGGTCCAGAAACAAAAAATTTCTAAATAATATTGACACAGGTACATCAATTACCTCTTTTTTCCCTCTCGAAACTGGCATCGTCTACTCTGTTTCTATGAGTAAAAATTAGTTAGTGATTATTCAAACATACTTACCTTGAACGCAATGTGAAAAAAAACAAATTTTAAAAAGTCTAAATAAAACTGTGAATATTAATCAATTTTGAGTACATGTTGACCAACTTTTTAAATTTGATTCACTCATAATCAATAATCAAGGGTTTGTTGTGACACTTGTCGTACAATACTGGATCGTGTCACAGAGAAATTGATACTCTAGTTCGAGATGGCATGATCGTCGACGAGGGTGACAAAGGGAGGAGGCGGCGGCACAAGCGATGACCGATGGGGGAGACTTGAGGGGGAGTTCACGATGGAGATATAGAGAGAGAAGGGAGAGGCTGTCACAATTGGAGGCAGAAGCATCCCCAGATCGTTAATGTTATTGGTTCGCTTACTCGAGCTCGATGCTAACAGTCACGGTGGAGAACATCGGCAACTTCACGAGAGTACCTAAGCTCAATGTTGACAGTGACGATGGACGACGTTGATAACTTCACAAGATGGGGGATGTTGTGACATTCACGTCGAGCAACTACGGTGATCCTAGTGCATAAAGTTGACCCGTCGATTTCACAGGATAAAGAATGAATAAAAAATGGGATTTGGTTTATACTCTATCGAAAGAATACTTAGTGCACACTTGGGGCCAATTACACGTTCAGGTCCACTTTGACAATGGGTTGGTCGGGCGAATAGCGCAAATGGGGAGAGAGAATCTCCCGGTGGGCTCTGCCTCCCCCCTCACACATCCTCCACTAACCGTGCTCGGTTAACAAAGGGGACCTCGTGGTGTGCACCAACACCAAGCAAACTATTTAAAAAATATATTGACATAAAACTCACGTCTCCCTAACTTGATATACAAGACACACTCTCATCTAACGATTTAAAAAAATTAAAACATAAAAAAAATTAATAAATATTGTTAGTATTAATGTTTCTTGAATTAATATTTTTTGTTTTGAATTTTTTTGATGTTCGATGAATATGTACTTTGTATGATAAGTTAGGGGACGTGATCTTCACGTCACAAAAATAAAAAAATCAACTTATTTGATGTAACTGACTGTGTAATTAGTTCAGATGTGATTAAATATAACACTGTCGTATCATATCATATTGTACTGCTAAAGCATCCGTACGATGGATACCAGGGGTATTCGGAAACATTTCTTAAGATCCACGCAAAGATGAGGTGGAACCCTCGTAAACGAAGACAAACTCTATAATTTCCATGACCAACGTGGATTAGATTGTAGAAATCACACATTGGGCACACATCGTATTAAAGTCTCGTAAAGTTAATATGATGTGGATCGAAGGGATACCGTTGTATCATTGAAATTGACATTAAATTTTAGAGATTTTTATAAATAAATTACTATTAAATATAAAATTTTAAAAGTACTACTTTCAAATATATATTAACAGATATACTACTACGTAAAATCATATTATATAAATATGTCATTTTTACATACATTTTATTTTTTATCAAAAATTTACAAAAAATCATCCTTAGATAATCATATATGTTATTTATACATTATTTAATTTTACAAAGTCACATAATAGTTAACATATTTTTATATTATTTTTCATAAATTTAATTATAATAATAATTTATTTACGAAAAATCTAAATATTATTACCTACCCTATTGAGGAGGGTAAATTTCATCAAGCTCAGTGCGACCGAACAATGCAAGACCCACGGTGGCCAGGCCCAGTCATGCCCGCGAAGGTCGCTCGACGGTCTGTAGCCTAACTTGGGTGGCCCGGTTGAGGCCCATGGAGGATTCGTCAGCCCACGGACAAGATTGATGAGAGCATCTCGGGTGCCAGGGAACTCGCCAGTGGTCAAACGTTGCCTCCACCATTGTAGACCCTTCTCTGGTAGGGACGAGATTACCCTTACATCGTTGAGATTCTCACCACAAGGCCCTCTTCCCGAATAGGTAAGTGCATAACGGGTAACTCTCCTTACGATCAAGGGGGCGTTACTCCATGACCTACGCCATTTCCCCATTGAGGAACGGGTCCTCACCGCTAATACAACCTATATAAAAAAATTACAGATCAAATGTACAGGAGGAGGACACATAGAGACACAGAAAGATAGAAACAGAGACACGTAGAAAGAGACGAAACCTACGTCCGCTACTCTGAGCACTCTCCAGGCTCTCCGATCAAGCTCCGAGTACTTTCCAAGCTCTACGAGCACTATAGGAGTCCCTATTCTTACGCTCATACTTGTCCATTCTATTTTTAAACTCTCTCTCCCCTCTCTCCCCCTTATAGTCCTCTTCAAAGTACGTTTCTGACTTAAGTATCATAGAGTTATCCTCTAAAAAAATGTTCATGGTTACTTCTGACGTCTTCTCTTTAGTGTTTGTAGATTTTCACGGATGACTGATCAATCTTTTCTAATAAATAAATTCTAAAAATAAAATATAATATTTAAGGATTATTTTCCCATCTATAAACGTATATTTTCTTGTCCTCACAATCCGCAAATTAATTAGGCAATAAGATTTGCCATCTCATAAAAGAGAAATTGTGAGGTTCACTTCTCATCTCACACGTATAATTGCTCAAATGACCTCGAGTGAGATATTCGACCCTCGAAATGGTATTAAAGACAGTCCATGGGTTATTTAGATCAAATTAATATAAATCTACCACGATTAGGGCTGTCAATGGGCCGGGCCCGGGCCGAGCTTAGGTCGGCCCGGCCCGGGCTCGACTTATCAAGAGTAAGGCCCGGGCCCGGCCCGGGCCCGACACAAGAGTAAGGCCCGAGCCCGGCCCGGGCCCGACCTATGTCGGGCCGGGCCGGGTCGGGCCCGACATTATGTAAAAAATTCAAAGCCCGACTAAGGCCCAGCCCGGCCCGACTACTTAAATAAAATAATAAAAATTAATAGATTTAATACTATAAAACTTATAATCTCACTAAAGAAATTAAAAATTTGATATTAATTACATAATTTGTGTGAAAAGAGAATTTTAAAATGTCTAAATAAGTAAAATAACATAAGTTTGACTAAATAGTTTTTAAAATTTGAAATGAGAATAAAAAAGGGGATTGGGCCGGGCCGGCCCGCGGGCCGAACTCAAAGCCCGATTCCCGCCCGCGAGTCTAACCAGGCCGGGCTTTTAGACCCAACTAAAAATTCACGGACCGAAAAAGACCTTACGATCTGATCCAAAATCGAGCCAAATCTACAGACCTATCGGGTCGATCAGACCCATTGACAACCCTAACCACGATACCAGTTCTGCGCGTTAGAGCGCCACGGCGCAACAGCATTTTCCTCGTAGCGCAAATCACATCACCTTCTCGAGAGAGTTGCGGTTACCAGCTGTTCGCACTTCGGAGTCGGGGCTGTGTACCCCTGAAGGTGGAGTGCAATTCGGGTGATATTTAAGATCCAGTGACTCCACTAGAGGTGACACGCTTCATCTGAAGCGATTAAATAACGCCACCACCTCCTTCTCTTTCCCCCCGCTTTTGCATGCCCTCGGCGCAGACCAAGTGGTGCTGCTCGTAGAAGACCAAGAGAAAGGAGAGGAGAGAGGAGAGAGAGTGTGTGTGTGTGTGTGTGTGTGTGTGTGCGAGTGAGGGAGAGAAAGAGAGAAGAGACGTTAGAAGAGGAAGGATCAGTGTAGAGAGAGAGAGAGAGAGGTATGGAAGCCACAGCGCTGCCCTTCTTCTTCGTGAAGGAGGAGGGAGACGGAGAGGCCGGGGAGTATAAGCTGCCGGGCTCGCAGGAGGAGCCCCCCAACACCAACCGCCTGCTATCACTCCAAGCTGCCGTCGACCTCACCCACCACCCTTCCTTTTCCGGCCACCGCTCCTTGGTTTGCGCCACCCTGCCTGCTAGTGATGTCGCCGTCTCGCTCTGTGACGCCACCGCCGGGCCGCCGCCGGTCCTCGAGGGGATCGCGGCCGTCGTCGGCTACTACGTCCTCTTCGGCGGCAAGAACAAGGTCGACGAAGCGCAGTCGGCGGTGTCGGTGGAGGAGGAGAGGGTTACAGGTGAGGCGCGGGGTGCCGCCGTCGACCGCGGTGGCGGCTGCTGGGGTGGTGGCGGCGGGAGAAGCTACCGGGGGGTGAGGAAGCGGCCGTGGGGTAGGTGGTCGGCGGAGATTAGGGACAGGATAGGGAGGTGCCGCCACTGGCTGGGCACCTTCGACAGCGCGGAGGAGGCGGCGCGGGCGTATGACGCCGCCGCGAGGACGCTGAGGGGCTCCAAGGCGCGGACCAACTTCGCGCTGCCGTCCTCTTTCTGCATCCCCGTCCCGGTTTCCTCCTCTTCTCCCAACAGCAGCTCAGGCGGAGGAAGCCCTGCAGCAACCCTCCCCGTCACCAGCAGCGCGAGCAGGAATGGCAGTTCCGTGGCCGGGAGGAAGAAGAAGGGGTGCGCGGCACCCGAGAGCAAGACGCGGTGCAAGGCAGTGTCCTCGGTTTCCCATCTTTTCAGCTCCTCCGTTGATGGCGGTGGCGCTCCGGGAACGAGGGGGACACCGTTTAAGGTGAATCTAGACTTGGACTTGGGTGTTTGATCATATCGACTCCCTTTTGTATCAGTTTGTCTCCTAGTTCTCTCCTCCTATAACCAGCGAATGAAGCATATATTATACATTTATCTTGGTAAGAACGTGCATGGAAAAAACAAATATTTTTGGTGTGGTGCACAAGTTATACTGGAAGTGGGAGCCTAGGAGGGGAGGTCTCTGCGATCTTGGTGGTAGAGTGAGTTGCACTAGTGATCAGAGAAGAAGACATGTAGTGATCAAATACGTACGTAGATTGAGAGCATGAATATAGCCTTGAAGAATACTGATTTCTCACTATGTTACACCGTCATTTTCTAGCTAGTTTTAGTTGCAAACACGGTGTCTGTTATTTTCTTCGCATCTTTTCCTGATTACCCATCCCTCTTCCAACGGGACCCGGTTTTAATCTCTCGTCTTCTCTTCACTGGCATGTGGGGTGGATGAAACATAGCAGTATCAAAACTATTTTGCTCTGTTATGTTCCCAAGATAGGGAGGCGGAAAAAGGATAGGGAGGAGACGGGTGCCCTATGAAGACAGACGTTATGGGAAGGGCGGGTTTCCGGGTCTGAGCAGTCGAGCCTTCGTCAAGATTTTTGCCCTTTCCCCAAGGCCGGGGGGGGGGGGGTTGTTAATAGGTGTGAAAAGATGGGAAGGGGAAGAGGAGGGACTTTTGGATTGTGCTCTTTGTTGTGCTACGAGCAGTAGTACTACCCCTAGTCTTCTTTTCGTGATATCTTTGAGATCTAAACAAATCATACGTGACATTTATTGTTTATTTATAACGTCACTGAGATAACTCGGGGAAGGATGGAATGGGATGGGCACGCAGCAGGGGGAGTAGGGTTTTAGAATAGACCTACTGATTTGATGGGCTCGCCATGCATCTCGGGGCTACCCAACCCACTTGATCAACTTCCGATCATCGTAGTTCCCATTTCTTTTATGTTAACAGTTTTACTACCTTGAAGAAAGATTACTTGCGAAGAGAACAGATCTCATTAATCTCTCTTTGAAGCAGGCACTGGATGGGCAATACTCGTAACCCGTAAGCTCGTGCCACGTTATAAAAACACGTTGATTCGTCTGATGCAACACGAGTCAGAACAAGCTGACAGAGCATGATTACGTACGATCGGATATCCGCAACGTCGCAGTAAGTAACGAGTTCTTCATTTTGAGGAGAGAGCTAAAATAATGGAGGAGCGAAGCGAGGTGACTGTACGGAGTGTGGCATTGTTTACTATAAATACGAGTATCAGAGTAAATATTAAGATGGTCGAGACATGGGTTTGTGGAGCTGTCCTTGGTTCTTTTACATGAAGCAGTGCACGGCGGCATTCGAGAACACCGTTCATCTGTAAGAGTCAAAAACGATTTGGGATATTTGATTCAGTCAACTGGCCGAGTCCCCCATACGCTCGTGGGTTTCCTCTGAGGTTACAATGCTTCGCGCAGATAGAGAGAGAGAGAGAGAGGATAAAAGAAAATGGACAATCTTATAAAAACGTGTGGGTTGTGTGTTTTTTGGAAACTTCACTAGTCAAGGGGAATATGCAATGGGACAATCTTGTTGTGACAGTACATGTCCTAACATCAGAATGTCCCACTTACTCAGCGCACGCAGCTTGTCATCATTGGACCATTTGCATCCACACAGAAGCTCCTGCTCGTTTGAAGAAGTTGCATGAACTCCAAACTTGTTTTGCTTTTTTTAATTACCAAAATTAGGTTAAACAAAAAACTGAGGGAGACAACTGTGGGATTTTGCTTGTACTGTGGAGACAAATTTTATGTACTGCCATGTAATATTATATTTGGCTACGTGCCAGAATGGCACTTGGCTTGGTGCATGGGTGGGTATGACCACCCAGTTTAAACTGGGCTCTCCAAGGCTGGAAAATAATTGGATAGGCCTAGGAGAATTGTTAATCTCCGATTAATTAGTTGTGAGAATCAGACGGATGCATGCGGACAGTCGTACATTGACGCATCCGACTCACTGCATGCCATCACATAAATCTCCTGGATCCTTGGCAAGGTACAAAAAGGAAAGCTATCGTACGTGCATGGTGGAAGGAACTTAATTATCGCGTGCCTACAAACCTTAACTTGAGTGTTACGTGTGTTAACTAGCTAGGGGTTTGTTTCGAGGACTTAATCCTTCATCTGACAAAACACATCTCTCTAACTAGTTATTTTTTAATTTCCGATAACACAGCAGATAAGCCACCGTATATATGGTGGTCTTAACAGTCTACACTGTCGTCAACGCACGACGACAAAGCATGGCGTTGTTGATGGACATAACGCACGACGACAAAGCTGTCATGGCCGCTCTTCAACGCACTAGTCTGCAACAAAATCTTCACCACATTATCCGTACGAAAATATATATAGAGAGAGAGACTTAATTTATATAAAATGTGTCGTCATTATCAGGCCAAAAGTCTCATTTCACCGAGAGAAACGGCATCCAAACTTTCGGATCTTTACCCATCATGGACCTTTACGCATTGCGTTAGTCTCATAGATCATTGCGAATTTGTATTCTTAAATGGAATCAAAGGAATCGTGATATATATATATATATATATATATACCATCTCGTTAACAAAAGATTGTATCTCGTTAACAAAAGACTGTATATAAACTCCGCGTCTTACTGGGTGCTTGTGACTAATGATGGTAAAAAATGATCATGGCATATGGATTCTACGCATGTACGAATGTACTATCTGTGTTAAGGATTTCCTACTGCGGAGTAGGCCCAAACTGATCTGTTTCACTAAAGCGGATTCTTCTTATCACTGAATTCAAAAGCTTTAGCCCGAATAGTTTCATCTAGACGAGCTTGTACGTACTATGTTAGAAACACAACTTGGATTAGTAGATTTCATAGAGCTTTGTAGGGCTAGCTCACCCATCAAAGATAATTACCCCATGATCGATCCTCACCAAAACGAGATGGCGAAGTAACGAAGAAATGAATGGAACAGTGAACGTGAGCAGGGCAGGGACCTACACAAGAAAATAGTAGACACCCGAAACCCGAAACAGGTAGTTATAGATACCTCGGCCATGTCCCTAAGCTGCTGCACAATTTCTAGGACTGGTTTGGATCCGCCCCTTTCAGAGCCGGGTACCTCGGCTTTTGGAGTGGTGACCATCCCTGGGGTGATAATTATCGCAGTACGTAGGTGGTGCTGTTCAGTACTCGTAGGTATTAAAAGTCAATAGAGCTCTAGGCGTGTGGGGGGAGATTCTTTGGATTTGAGGGACACGCGCGCGTTTTTACAGGATTTGGGATGCTACATGGTCTATTTATCCAGCAAGTACAGAGATTGTAGTTCAGTGACACAGTGGTTTTATTCTCTTGAGAGCGAGGTCGCAGTATCGATAATTTGTATCAATTATGTCTTGCCTATATATGATACTATACTGCCTGATTTAATTACACACACTCGAGCTTGATTCAAAGAGACTCGGGCTATCTTAGATCGAGTCAACTGTCTCGATCTGACATAAATGTGATACGATACGACCGACTTAATGCATGCGAGTTGTACCGATAAGACAAACCATGATTGAGAGGGAGGTTTTGGATTTTGAATTCCACCTCCCATAATCTTGTGAAAGGAAGGATTAGAGCCATGTGATACATCGGAGCTTATGTTCAAGAATTTCTCACAGCTAGCGGCAGTAGGATACGTAAAAGAAATATTACTTCATGTAGTGAGATTTTTAGACTTGTAACGATCGCCTAGCTAGATAAAGCAAAATAGTTGCAGCGATATGTAAATGCCCCCTACTTAATTAGAGAAAAATATTTGAGAACGTTGAGAATTTAACTCTTCCAATTAAGGGAGGACCACTAGTTGCTCCATAACAAATTGGCTGTATGACCTTTTGAAGAAAACAATATTATCAACCATAACTATCCCATATATGGCCAAATTTAAGTGAATAAAGTAAATCATCTAGTATTAATTATTAAATTTTGCTTATTGCACTGGTTACAATGCAACAATGCCCACGTGAATTGTGCTTCACAATCCTATGACTATTTTTCCCCTGTAGATGCACTCTGACATTGTTTATTATGTAGATAGATAATCAAGTAGTATTATTAAGTTTTACTTATTGCACTGGTCACATTATTTTACCTTCAGGTGGTTCTACCCAGAGATGGGAGAAGAAATATTGCCTTCAATCATTTATGTAGATGGATAATCATATTCATAAAAACTATCAGAAGTTCTAAGTTGCCTTGTCAAGTGATGGACACAACTTGAACCATTTTCTTTTCCCAAGATGCATGCTGCTTATGTAAAAGAAAGAGATATTAATTACCACATTTATTAAATATGGCAAACACAGAAAATAACAAAAATTGTGTACATCAATATTGAAATTGGACCAATGTACAGTACTGTTTATGTTAACATGCATGTTATGTACAGTAGAAAGATAGTGGGCTCGGAATGGATGTTTATTTCTATCCTAAGTAACATAATGAAGATCAGCTAAACCAAATATATATATATATACCTGGCTTCTGGAACTCAACAAAGATACCACATATACTCCTGTCATCATCCTTAATAACAGAGCTGTTTATAAAGTCTCCCAACCAATCCTAGTAATATATAATTAGGTTTCTAGCAAGTTGGAGAGAGAGAGAGAGAGAGAGAGAGAAATTTCTCCTGACCATACTCATCTAAAGACGTTGTGTATGTTAAGGTAAATAAATTTCTCCTGACCAAGTACAGTTTTTAGTTATCTTCTATAGACAAATCATGAGAATCTCTTAAAATAGAGATTATTGAGAAGAAGAAATATGTCATTAGCTAGTCTTTTGACGGAGGTTTATCGTTGGGATGTTATATAAATATTTAAATTATTCATGTATGAGAGCATGCAAATCGACGTCAAGTCCATCGTCCCCTACCTGCAAGCCACTTGATCAAGACGTGGTGAGGGGAAGCCAACCTCAGAACTCCATTGCCTCCTCTCTTGCTGGCACCGTAACGCATCCACCACCGTCCAAACTCTTCAGACGAAGAGGTCCATAATATGTTGCATTGGCCTCACCTGTCACCTCCTGCAACATACATCCTGAGAGTCGCAAACCCTAATTGGTCACTGCCCTTCACCTCCTCCTCCTTGTTGTTGCTCCGGCTCTTCTCTCTGGTACGTACTTCAATCCAACAACAGGGTTCTGTATCTGTTTAGCTGTTTGCATCCGTCTTTTTTTGTGGAATAATTAATACTTGTTGCATCTGTTAACGGATGCAGCAGCTCTAACAACACTTCTAATTGGTATGGAGTCCATGCATATCATCTCACCCTTTTTTTTTCATTAATTCCATCAATTCATGCATGCCCTGGATTGATTACAATTTGTTTTTCCCTGTGGTTGTTGATCAATCGAAAGACAAATAAGATATAGAATTAGAGACGCCTGATATAAAAAATATAGTATTACAATCTCATGAAGAGATATATTATACCCTTGTGGTACTATCTACATATCCGGCCATGAACTGAGGTGAATCGTTAAAAGATGAAACATCGCGAGAGACCAAAAGTTCTGCCGTGGGAATATTGGTGGCTTGGTTTGTACATTACCATACATACGGGCACAGAGATTGTTGGGCATCTACAAATATTTTTTTCACATAATTATCTTGAGTTCATACACACAACATATATAATCGCATTTATTCAACAAATATCATCTCATAATGGAGAAGACGGTGTGAATATTTGGTTGACTTCGTCCACACACACATATATATATAAGGAGAGAGAGAGAGAGAGAGAGAGAGAGAGAGAAAATATTTTATCATGAGAAAGCATCTTTAAATATACTCTCTTAAGGTACACTCCCTCCATCATGATCACTCTCTATATATTGAATGTTTCAAAAACATCATGGGAAAAAAAGTTCCATACAATAAATACAAATAAGTAGCTAAATCACAAGGATAAAAGTGGCGTCATCCATTTGGAAAGGTCAATCGGGAGTGAAACGAATAGGTTTTAGAAGTCCATAGATATTCTCGTAGACGGTTGGGGGTCAAATTTTGTCTTCCAATCCGACCCGATAGATGGACGGTGGCTCCGATCTCATATGGCCAGGCCCCCTCTCGAACCTGGGGATTTCCTCCCAGAGGACTCTGCATTTGGACACATCTCATCTGTTCTACTTTTTAATTCTAGGTAGAACAAGACTCTTCGTTTTTTCAAGTTAGAGAATCAAGTTATCCAGGCGTAATCTTATCCAAGCATAATTAACCCCGGGTAACTGGTTCGGGCCTAAGGGTATATATTGTCTTCCTCGTCACTGTTAGATGATGTTATTTGTGTAGGGTTCGTATTTCGTCTAGATTTTTGGGAGCCCGATCGAAGAATCCTCCTCAAAAGTTCTCGAATAGTTCACCATCTCTTCTTTTATTTCTCTCTTCTTGGAATAGGGAAAGTCGGATCAGTTTAAGCCCATATAAATTATTCTTGTTTTTTTAAAAAAATTATTTTAAAATATATCTAAATTTAGATGGAAGAATTCAATCTATCTTTCAACTAGATAAAACAAAGTTTAGAGGGGACAAAATCTACCTTCCTTGTCAAATTATAATCTTATTTATTCTCTTAACTTAAAAGAAGACTCTAACTCCACCCTAGTTTCGTTATCAACGAGACCCTTTGAAGCAGGGTATGTTGCAAGTCCTAGTTTGAGGGACCAGTGTTTTTTCACGCCTCCTGTCATAATGGTTTCTGCTTGCAGAAATATTTACTGCAGATCTGGTGCGCTTCTTCAACTGAGTGAACAACCTGTGATTGTATTTACGAGAACTGATGTGACTTGCGATGGGAATTCTAAATTCCAGGGGTTTCAGCTCTCTCTATGCAATGCAATGAGTCGTTCTCTTTTGCCCGGGAAAGAGCTGGCACAAGCAATATTCTAGGGGGGGGGGGGGGGGCAAGCACTTCTTCAAATGAGTTATCTTTACGCGATAAAATAGATTTAACTCTTCTTTTATTTCACTTGATGTAGTTGTATCGAGAGATATAAAATTGGTTAGTTCTATAAACGGACTTAAATACCTCTTTTTTCTTGGCCTCGATTACAATACTTTTAAAATCTTTTTTTAATAATTTCTCTCTCCTATCCCCAAATTATATTAGATGTCCTTCGATTTATATACAACTTAGCTTATGAAAACTCAATTCTCATTTTAAAGTATTTTTTTTATTTTTTAAGAATTGTTTTTTATATTTTATTAAAAACTTCAATTTAAATAATAATACTTGAGGAGGGCCAATCTTGTGGGCCCAATAGCACCAAATACTCTGCCCATATATAGCTAGAGCCCAATTGTAACGACCCGAGATCCGAACATCGGGAAGGCCCGATAACTCGAATCTCGAACCGCCACCCACGAGCCCGAAGACTCGGAAGGGTTAAAAGGGATGGTGTGGAGATACACAAGAATCTAAAATAATTGCAGAACTGCACAATTAATATGAATAAGCAGGAAATTAATAATTAACATTAAGCAAACTGCATGGTCCACAAAATTACAGCAGTCTAAAATATAGCAGTAGTCTACAACTAGTACAGCACAAAGAGAAATGTACAACTACACGGGACATACCCCGGCCTGGTAACTGGCAACTAATCATGGGCACCTGAACCACGTGGAGGCTCGGAAGCGTTCCCCTTAAGCCTCGTCTCACCTGAAACACGGTGAAAACACCCAGGGAATGAGCCTTAAAACAAAAGGCTCGTAGGGATCATCCGGTCCCCATCTCGCAAACCGAGAAATCGCACGGAAAGAAACTACAAGCTATCACTAGCTAGACGTAGAACGGAAGCTACAGGAATAAATAAACGGGAAAGCTCTGCTACGTCTAGTACCGAACGCACGGCACAAAAATCGAGACACCTCGCCAAAACTCAAGAGTCACTACCAGACAAAGACAGGAGTACCAACCACTAGAAGCACAGTCGGATGGGTCCCCTGACGACTTATACCGCGCCGCCGTGTCTCCCTACTCGCCCCAGGCGGAAACTGAGACACTCACAAGTAACACTAACAAGGGTCTAGTCGGGGTCGTACTCGTCAGCAAGCGTCCGAAGTCCCCGACCACGTGTGCACACACTGACTGACTGCGCGACGTCAGGCCCTCTAGCTGGTTCGTCCTCCCGGCCCAGACTCGAGCCGTCACAGTAGGAGGCCCACGGTAACCAGCCTAAAACCGTCTCTCGGGTAGCCTCGCCACCACTCCCTGGTGGGACCACACGCATGTCGGAAGGCTGCGACTAGTGGAGGGTCACTGAAGGTATAGACTCTCTAGCCAACGGAAAGCAACATCTAAACCGGATAAAGTACAAGGGCCGCTCCTCGTATCGACACCGACTCACAGTGACACAAGCCGAGAACGTCACCTCCCGGGACCCACGGCACCCACGTATAGACCGCCACCCCCTGGGTTGCGGAGGCGAAAACGGTCCTATATAGGGCCGCCAATGGGTATAAGGCAGGCGTACCTACGGCCGCCAGACCCCAAAACCTCCAACGATCAAAAATGCCTCGAAGGCCACGCCGGCCAACTCGGCTAGCGGTCGGCCAATAGGCTGCCACCAGGGCTCTGGCGGTTCATCGTGTGACCGCCAAGCCAAATCCACATACGGGACGCCAAAACGGTCGCATGGAGACCGCCAAAAGGAAGTGGTGGTCACTGGAAGGACCGCCACACTTTCAGAAAACCGAGAATAGTGGGAAAATCCCAAAATCGTCATTCCACGCCCCATTGACCCCCGGGTGAAGGGGAAACAAAAGGGAAACTTGTTCCCAAGCCCCCAATGCATCTTTTGATGTTCACAAACCATAAAATGGCGGATTAAAACACTAGATCGGCCACTCAAGCCCCAAAACATGATTTTCCCTTCCCGGCTCAAAATAGCCCTCTCTCGATCTCGCCTCGGGCTAGAAATCAAGGGGAAGATAAATGCTGAGCTAAGGAGCGTCACCCTACCTCGGAATCGTCCGAAACGCGACGGATCGCCGTCGATCTTCAAAAACTCGCTTGAAACACTCGTTCTTCCCAAGCTTCCCACGAGCCACGCACGCCGCCACGATCACCACGCCGCCACCGCCGTCGCCCACCACCGTCTACAGCCGAAGGGGCACGCCGCGTCGTCGCCCGAAGAGGAGAGGGAAAGAGAGGGGGCGCCGGTTCTCTCACGGGCGAAGGAGGAAGAAGAAGAAAGAGAAAGGAGAACAGAAAAAGAAAAAGAAATGGGGGTTTATAGAAAATCTGGATTTTCTGAAAAATACGAAAAATAGAAAATTATATCCCCGCGATCCTCGGAACACGTTGATCGCCATGGTACCATCCCTGAGTAGGTGAACGACCCGGTTTACCCGCTACGAGGTTCCGTAGGTCCTGTCGGGAAAAAATACGGGAAACCGCGGAACATATTCCGGGACCTCCGAAACGGATCCGAACCCGAAAAATGTCCGAAAAATAATTCCAGGCACAAAGAGAATAAATTCTCTGAGAAAATAAATCCGGGACCCAAGAAAAAGGATCCGAAAAGTCCGTGATATTACACCAATTCTCCAGACCCACCACTTGGACAGTCTGTTACGTCCCTTATCCCGTTAGAACTGGCACCGTACCTGTACGCACGCACTCCGACAGCATTTACAGCTGCGCATTGATGGCGGACGACGCCCTACTCCAGCAACAACACTAACACGCCGCCTACGCCATCCCTCCGGACGACACCATTCCTATCTCCCTCCTCCGATCGGCTCTGTCGTATTAATGGCCGACGCCCTCGTAGCGTCGGTAGCGCAACAGTCTTCTCGACAGAAACAGACAAGTCAACGCCCACGCCTCCTACTCCATCAGGCATGCGTGTTGGGTGACTCACGTCTTCCCCTGTCACGGCAACCTTACGTTCAACCCTTCCGACGATGGCATAAAACCTGGCCCAATGGCCAGGAGGTAAGAAAGAAAAAGGTAAGCAAAATAGAGAGCATGAAAGAAAAAAGAGGAATAACGGGAGGCACCCCTCCTTGAGTTCCTCACTTCTCTCTCTACCACTTCTCTTTCGCTCCTCAACGAGCTGACTTGACCGTCGGAGGGTTGTCCCATGGGATATCCCCCAGGGCTCCTTCTGACGTCTTCTCGATGGCCGCAGGTCCATCTCCCGACGAGACTTGGGCTCTAATTTTGTCAACTATTGAAGGTGTCGGCCAAGAGGTAAATAACTATTTTTCGACTGCTACAATACTTAACATAAAAATAATTGTTAAAAAAGTTCATTAAGACCCTTATTTTTAAAAAAATCTCATCTGGTCTAATGCACCTAACTAATCACCAATGAACACATATCTCATCAATATTCACTTTCAAAATTATTAATTTTTTATTTTTATAATTATTTTTAATATATTCTATAAAATAAATTCATCGTCAAAACGTTTTTACGTACTTTAATGTTCACTTTCAATAACTTTATTTTTATTTTTTAAATTATTTTTATTAAATAATACCATATTTGATTTTAATATTTATTTATACTACTAATTAAAAATCAAAAGAGAAAAATATTTCATAGATTATCTACTTTTCTAAAGAGAGAGAGAGAGGAATAGGCACCGTGGGTTAAATTGTTCAATCAATTTAGGTGAGTTAAAATATCTAGGTTAGACGAGAGTTGTCCTTTAATCTAACTCGATTATTTTTATCTCTCTATCAAATTAAAAAAAAAATAGAATGAGACTTATATCTACATAAGTGAGGGATAACTCCCTATCAAATCGGAGCTAGAAGTATGAAATCAGCACATCGATACGAATGCGGAAGACCTTGTTCACGGGAGGTGTTCTATTAAAAATCTAGAGTAATTCTTTATGCATCTAACGGTCATTATCTAACTTGCATTCTTATTTACCCAAAAAAATATAACATTACTATTTTTACAACGTCTCACGTTAGAAACATACTGTCCGTAAATTGACACATTAAATATGGAGCGAAGTTGACGGAAAATCATAAGAATGAAATGTTTTGTAGGATTAGAATATGTTGTTATACGAACGAAACACTTGATATATAATTAAAATATTTTATTAAATTTTATTCTTATATCAAAATATTTTATTTACGTAATATTTTATACGTGTAATAAATATTTTATTGATAACAAAATATTTTATTTCTATGATAAATATTTTATTCTCGTAATATAATATGTATTTTTATAAAATATTTTATTAATTTATTTCTATGGTCAAATATTTTATTTTTATAATAAAATATTTAATTCCTATAACAAATATTCCATGCTTGTAATAAATATTTAATTCTAATACCATAATATTTTATTTCTATAAATCATTTTATTAATTTTTTATAATTAAATTAAATATTTGTTTTATTCATATAATAAAATATTTCATTCTTATATTTTTATAAAATAAAATCTAAATTTAATGCATCGGTTTACAGATTGTACGTTTTTTACGTGCTACGTACTTTTATATGTGAAAATGATCGTGTCACCTTTTGTGGGATCGATGAAAATACATGTCGTATAATAACACATCTTTATACATCAGATTAGATGCACAACATATTACTAAAAAATTCAATTTATCACCGATTGATTTTCACGAAATGTCTGAATTAGAGGTGAGAGAGAGAGAACCGTCCATGGACGTACACGTCAGTCGCTGAGAACTAGATGTAGTCTCAGATCGACGGCCGTGTCTCTGTCGTACGCAACGTCGCGAATAGGACTGCACCTAGAGGACAGTGATAAATAATTTAGGCTCTTTTGATAACCGGGTGAGGGTAAATTAATCGACTCTTCGGGGTTGATTAAGTCACCAGAGGTCAGTTACCGCGGATGAATGTGAGGGAAGACAGGACCCTGCTGGATATTTCTCTCTCATCGATTGCGCGACTCGGCCGACAACTCCGCAAACAAACTCGCCCTAAGCTATTTGCAAATAATGGCTCCACCGGTGGGTGGTACTAATAAAACAATAGCTAATAGGTTTTAAAGTGATTAAATTTATTTTAGAGGCGGCTCCAAAGTCACTTTTGATGAGACTTAAAAACAAATTAAAAAAACTGGTCAATGTTGTTGAATTGCCACCAATGCGTGCCCAAAGAAATTTTGAAAGATTGGCAGCGTTCGATTGGATGGAAAAAAAGAAATTGGGATACTTGCATGAACAACATGGGTACATTTTTATTTATGAACAGATATTTCTTAAACTTACAATTACTTGAACACTTTTCTTGAAGGGAAATCTATCATGAATGCCCTTTCTAATTGCATAAATCCTCCCTTCCAGTACCCGCAACTTACAAACAAACGCATCCTTTGAAAGGGTAAATGTGACATTTTCTTCTGTAGGAAGGAACGATTTCCATCCAATTATGATTTTAGGATGTCCTTTTTGCAGAAATAAAAAATACACAAGATTGTTCATACAAAAAACTCGAGCTTTTTTATTCAAAAAGTACGGACCAGTGTTTGCAAGGCGGGATCTCCCTTCCCCACCCGGAAGCCACTCCATCGTACGGCGAAGTCAAATGCGTCAGTGACCGATCTGCAGTGATCGAGAAAAGTTTAGAACGCCGTCGCCGTCTCTCGCCTCCGGTGCCTCCCATTCTTCGCTACGAAACAGATTACAGGAGAACTGTGACATGCTGTGAAACTATGGCCAACTAGCAGTTACGGCTACAACATAGACATCTCCGGACCGAAAGAAGCCATACACCAGATTTGAATTACAAGAATATGTGGAATCCTTCCATTTTGGTTCATCCAGACATCATCCTTCACATGGTAGCTTCGTCATTGTTGCCTTCAATCTTCGTACCAACGTACTATGTCTTCCTGATTAGCACAAGATGCATTAACACGAAAGTTCAGAAGCCGACTTTCACCGGCAAAAAGCAAACAGATAGGCAATAGGAAAATCAAACATCCAATTGTGCATCAGTAGTTGAAGCTTCAAATGTTTCATCATATATTTGCAGTCATCCAATCAGCTTTAACCAGTTCCAATGCTGACCATTGAGCTATTAGTTGGTCCTAGATATAGTTTTGCAAGCATGCTAACACCAGGACAGCAGAAAACCTCACTCAGGAATTCAGGCAACTCCATTCCCAAAGTATTTCTGAAAAAGAATGAAGCATGTGGTCAATAAAACAGGAAGATTGCCGCTTACATAAATTTGCAGGCCTAAGGTCACCATGAATGCTCCATATCATATAACTTCATCACAAAAGTTAGCCGCCAAATCCCAATAATGTTCAACCCCAGCATCACCAAACACTTTACGGGCAGCAGCTTCAGTATTGCACTGGTGAATAAGAAATCTGTTGAAGCTAGGTTTCGCAACACAACCTTCCCACACCAATGAACATTTGTTAACAGCAGTATCAAGGGCATCAGAATCCTCGTTCTCATCACCCACATCTGCAGCCCAATCGATCCGCTTCAGCATCAATTTCTTGTACCTCTTATTAGACTTTTTACAACCTTCAACCACTACCACACATATGCCTTCTGAGATAACGGCACAACCAGTCAAGTGATTCTCCTGCGCATTCACATCAACCCGGAAACGATTTTTAGGGTGCGCAAGGGAATTGAGTTTATAAACAGAAACAATTGTTTCCAACGTATTTGGCTCTTCAAAGAGTTTTCTCTCTTTCTTCTCACGACGCTCGGCAGGAGTAAGCTTCCGAGCAATGTTTCTATCAACATGAGCCTGTTCTCGTTCGGCAGCAGCACTGCGAATTTCCATTTCAAGCCTGGTAGGGTCCTGAGTTGCTTCTGAGCCAAGAACTTTCATCAGATTGCTCATCTTCACCTTTGGCTTTGGAGGCTCGATCAGGCCCTGTCTAATCATTTCCTGCCTATCTCTTTCCTTAGCAAGACGACGTTGGGTCCTCAGTTTCTTCTGCTCCTTCTTTGTCAACTTTAAAGGCTGTGGTGGTGGTGGGGCTGCCTCTGCTGGGGGCTCAATGGGGAGAGGATGCTCTATGTATATGGTAATTTTTTCCATGTTCAGTTTCTCATCAGGACTATCGTTGTATGCACCAGAAAGTAAGATTGGCTGATCCCTGAAAAGAAATATATAACATTGGGTCCGTAAATACTAGATGGTATGGTACTTGTAACATGATCCAAAAACAAATACTTACCACCATTCAATTTCTGGAATTGGATCTTTCTGCTTTTCTTTGACAACTCTCGCTGAAACCTCTATCAGATTTGGGTTGACGTCAGGCTCAGCCTTAGCTTTGGCAAGCTGTGCCTGCTTCAACTTCAACTCTTTTGCTTGGGCCTCTCCAAATTGGCTCTGGAAGGAAAAAATATAAACAACGTGAACGGGTAGAATTTGCAACAAATACTTCCTCAGTTTGATGCAAGTCAGAACATGTAGTACCTTGAACCTAATAATCTCTGCCTGCCTTGACCATTTCCCTTCATCTACAAATTGAAAAGACATCCTCTTAGGCCTCAAAAGTTTTGTCTTATTAATGCCCATTCTTGCATCAAAATGAGGATTGGACCCAGCATCAACATCCAAGTCAGGCTTAAGAATTTGAAATGCTTCTTTTTTTGTTTGTTGATATTAACCTGGCATTTAGGATAAAATCAAAATCAAAGAAAATCAGCAATGAATGGGGGAAAAAATAAGAAATAGAGGGTTGAGCCAATGATTATTATACCTTTAAGGTGCTGAGACTAGTTGGTTTAGGCATATTGATCACATTTCCATGCTCGTCTATTTCTCTACCCTGTGCATCTAACCTTAAAACAGGGGCTTTCGACGGTTTTTGTGGTACAGAGACATCTGCCATGGTTCCAGGAAACATATTTATGAGAGGAGCAAACTGGGGGTCATGACGGAATCCCATCCTAGCAGCTAGTTCTTGTGCCCGTTTCACAGCCTCATAACTAGGCACAGTGTTGAGCTCAGGAACGGTAGTTGTGCTACCAGACGATGGTTTCAAATATGTAGCACTTAATGTTGGCTGAGAAGCAGTAGCAATTGATGCTGAGGAGACATCCTGCCCAACAACTGATGAAGGAGCTTCTGCACCACTGTTCAATCCTGCGGGTCCACTCGTATCTGCGCTAGAGCTAGGAACTTTATTTAACTGTGAAACCATGTGAGGAAAACTAAATCAATATTTGCTTGCAGAGATTGTTAAAATTTGAAATGATGCTTTCGCGAACATAGAAGTTAATAATATGCAATTAAGAGAACCAAAGGAACATTGTCCCACCAATGGAATCTTCTTCAACTTCTCTGACAATTCCTTCTGCATTTGTAAAGCTTTCTTGGCTTTAGCTAAGGCATCAAGAGAAAGACGGCTACTTTTACCAGCGACGGAAATTGCTGCCCCATCTGCACTAAATTTTCCAGTAACCTCATCAGATCTGATAACACTAACTCCCTCATTTTGATTCATGGTAGAAATCGTAGACACCTTGGACAGCTGTGGATGACTAGAGGCCATGATTGTATTGGAGACATCTGCTACAGCTACAGTTTGTTGCTCCACCTCTCTCTGTAAAGGGAACAAATACATGGAACGTTAAAAAGCACTGTCCACTGAGGGAGATCAATTATATATTCCTCTAAAATAATTCAATAAACTCATGAAGATTTAAAGAACAGATATCGTTCTTCGTAAAGTGCATCATACTCATTGAATACACCACTCAGCAAAAAGCATCTGCCAAATCAAACTTCGGTAAAGTCAATGGAAGCAGATAATGTACCATGTGACCCTGAGTGACAGAGTATCATAGAAACCACTGAGAAACAAAAACCCAATTCCTTAAGGTTAAGGTGAAAAATGTCATGTTTTAGAAAAAATAGCATTACGTACAATCATGTAAACATATACAACAAAGCCAGACAAAGTACCCTACAAAGTCACATGAAAATTGAAGAAAAATGTTTTTTTACAATGATCCATGATCCATCCATGTGGTAACTTAACTGTTCTGATGATAACACATGGTCAAGAATGTGTGTTCTCCAACAGAGAATCAAACACTTAAGGAGATATTCCAAAAATGGTTGGTTTTGAAGGCTATCGTTTAAGCTTATAGGAATAATAGAGAGTCCACAACCATGGACAAGACCTTGGATTTACCTCCTTTTTGTGTACTCCGGTTTGGGAGTGGGCAAAACTGATTTATAATAGGGATAATTACATGTATATGGACCGCTTTGATAACAGGTTAGGGTAAGCTTGGGTAAGCTATCCCAGGGTTAAGCCTAACCGAGTTTGATAACTAGTTCTTAGAATAAGAAAAAATAAAATATATAAAATAATTCAAAAAATCATAAATAAGAAACCCACATAACCTTACCCTACCCGACCCCAGTTAGTTTATCTCCTCATTTTGGTCGAATAAGCTATCCACCCTTAACCCTTACTTCCCCTACCCAACCCCGAATAAACTACCCTAACCGAGCAGTGCTACCAAAGTTGGTTAAGGCAGAATAAGGCGAATGTGCTACTCTGCCCAACCTTATTCCATTATCAAAGCGGCCTATAGAATCTTGTGTATTCTACTCTATACATATTCTTGATATTGTCATGCATAGCTCCATATTAAGGAATATTGTTCAATTATATCCCTCATGCTCTAACAACATCAAACTAAAGAATATTCAATTGAACATGTAAAATATAAGGTTTCTAAAGATGTATACAAGATAATATGAAAGATTGTAGGGGTATATATGTCATTATCTTAATTATCTTCTTAGATTAAGCAAGGATAAATTAGTTTTTTTCATCTTAATCTACCTAAAGTTGAGTTAAACAAATGGCAGGTAATGGTAGGGGTATATATGATGAAATATGATTATCATGAGGGTATACATGACGATATGAAGAATATTTTTTTGAAAGTGATTGGCACCATGGAATTGTATTAAACTAAAAAAGAAGGGATGTACACGGATAAACAGTGTGCCCCCCAAAAGATCCCCATACAAAAACACCACACCAACTCACCCTCTGCAAGATAAAAGATACAATCCTCTCTAAGGCTCTAGTTTCTCTCCTGAAGATGACAATATGAAGAATATCGGGCTAGAGAGTATAATATGCAAGATTTAGGGGCATAAATGTAATTATCCCTTTATAGTATGGATCCATAGTTGTCAAGGCAATCACCTAAGCGACCGGGTGCCCTTATGGGGACCAAGCGCCAGCCCGTCTTTCAATCCCCCCCCTAGAAAGACGAGCAAGGTGCCCGCTTAGGCAAGCAAGGGGACCCAAGGTGCCCTATCTGGGTGCCTTGGGCTGCCTGGGTTGGGCATAGCCTATAATACCCCCCCCCCAAAAAAAAACCATTTTTTGGGCTAGGAGGCTCGGTGATGCAAGGTAGGTCATTGGTAGATCGAACTCCAACACCCCTCTCCCTATATGTACCTCTCTCTATCTCTCACAATTTTTAATACTAAAATTTATAATTTTTTCATATATTTCATTCCTCATTTATATATTGGGAGTATATATTTTTTGAGTTTTTAAATAGGTGCCAAGGTATCGCCTAGGCAAGTGGACACCTTATCGTCTAAAGCACTTGGGCTCCCCAAAAAGCCCTGGGTTGCCTTGTCGCCTTGACAACTATGCATGGATCTATCTTCTCCACTTTTTAGCTTTTCAGAGGGGGCTTTAAGTGACACCACCTAGGTGAGCTCCTGTATACAAAGAAGACAATTTCGATTTCAATCTCGATTTCGGCCGGGTCCGAAACCGAAACCATTTCGGTTTCGATGTCGATTTCGACCAGGTATGAAACCGAAACCCTAAAATCAAATAAAATATTATTTTTTGCCAACTGAAGGAGTTTCGGTTTCGTCCGGTTTCGACCGATAGGTTTTGGATCGTTCCGGTCCGAAACCAATACGTTTCGGCCAAAACGTTTCGGTTTCAATCGAAACTGTCATCCATACCCATATATAGAGGGTCCCTTTGGGTTACTTCACCCTTCTGTACTAATAAATTCCTCATTCTTTTCCTCTTTAGTACAATTTGTGGTACCATCCACTTCCAAACAACTCTACAATCATGGTCGACGACAGATGTTGACCTTTCCAAAATTGTGTTAACATCTCAACCATCTCTTTATCTCCCCTCCCTGAAAACATGTTGACCTTGGCTAATGCGGACGTCAGTTGTAAAAATTCTTGCAGCTCCTTGCATGTCGAATGGCCAGCCCATACTGGCAATGTGCAACCTTCTGGTTGGCAGAGCATGTAACATCATGTAACCCCAAACAAATCTCTCAGAAAATGATCTTTTGCTCCCACCATGTATCTGAAAAACTTGAAAACAGATGTCTGACATCCATTGTCAGTCAGATAGCCGCCTGAGATATGTGACTTTTGTTAAACAAAGTGGAGTTAGGATAGCTCTGCCCACTCTATTGTACAGGTTCCTTTTATGGGATTATGTCTGCATCAATAGAATGAGATGTTGTGGCAGGTTAGGCTTGTCTAACTGCCAACTGTTAACTATGACGCCAGACAGAGATTTTGTTGAGTAGTTATTCTGTAGATTTTATGGTTTGGCCCTCTTCCTACGGCAAGCTCAGGGTGTGACACCAATCTTCCTTTGAGGGGAGGGAACTACACCTTGCACGTCAAACATGATCAATGGCTAGTAAATCCACCGTCTCTACCATGTGGTGAGTACACCATACTTAGTTGGGTAAGTAGTTCAGTAATTCAAATAGTTTTTTTTTAGGGGAAAAGTGGATGGTACTACGATGTATATTAAGAAAAGAAGAGGGATGTACATGTATATTATGTCAGCTCACAAAACCCGTTTACAAGAAAATGCCCACACCGAAAAGGTGTACCCAACTAACTCCCCAAGAGCAAAAAAAATAAGGAGTTGTAACCCTCCACTTTACAAACATGCTTTGCCCAAAAAAACACTTTCTCACGGTCAAAAAAAATAAATTGTCTTCCGTCCTCACTTCCCTTCTGAATAGCCTATTGTTCTTTTCACTCCACAAGGCCTGAAGAGTGGCATGTAAGATAAGTCACCAAATAATCTTGTCGCCCTTAAAAATCCACCACCGATGCCACTTGGTAAGAAGCTGCCAGACCCCCTCAAAGTGACCCAGGGTCTGCTGTGAGCACTGGCTGATCCTCATCTAAATGCCCTTCGCAAAGGTACATCCTGTAAATAAGTGATCCAAATCCTCCTCCTCGTCATGCACAAGCAACACAAGGTAGATATGTGTTGAAGGAAATGTGCCACCCTCTCACAAGTAGGCAGCCGCCCATGGGAGATTCTCCAAACCAACACAATCACCTTGAGTGGGGTCTTGGGAGCCCAAATCTGAGGAGTGAAGGGATGACATGTCCCTCCATCAGCGAGGATGGAGGAGAGCATAGGCCGACCTAACTAAGAAGTGGCTCTCCCTCTCCCATCTCCACAGCCAAGAATCTGCCCTGCTGACAACTAGATTAAAGTCCAAGAGAAAAGAGATGAGATGTTCTACCTGGGTCATCTCCTCTAGGATGAGATTCCTCCTAAAGTGGAAGTCCAAATGCCCCCGACCAACTGTGCATCAAAAGATTGCGCCACTAAAGCCCCTGGTATGCTCGCAATAGCAAACAATGATGGAAAGACTTCCGCCAGTGAAGAGTCACCACACCACCTATCTTGCCAAAACATACATGTCTCTCTGTCACCCAGGCTGACCCGAACACTAACTCTAAAGAAGTCCACACAATGTAGAATGTCTCTCCAGATCGGGGAGACATTATACAACAGGGGCAAGAGAAAGTCCCACACTCTAGAGTAGTATCTCTGTCTGATCAACTACGCCCATAATCCCCCAACCTCTGTCCCGAACCTCCACAGCCACTTACACAGTAAGGCCACATTGAAGTATCTAATGCTCTTAATGCCCAGACCACTTGCTTCCTTGCTCTGACAGACTCTACCCCATGTAATATCATGCCATCCTCTGTCTCTACTCCCACTGCCATGCCAAAAAACCTACCCTGAATGGACTCCAATCTCTTAGCCACCGTCTTTGGTATTCTGAAAATGGAGAGGAAATTGGTCGCCAAACTATCCAACACAGATCTGCATAGTACCAAATGGCCTCCATATGAGAGTAATCTGGCCTTCACCTAGACTTATATCTCTACACCACCCCCTGCCAATCCCTACATCGAAGTGGTCCTGGGGACAGAGGAAGACCTAAGTAAGAGAAACGGAAACTCCCAACCTAGCAACCAAAGATGTGAGCTGCCCTCCTGAAGGCTAGCTCTTCCATATTGATCCCCACCATATGACTCTTATTGTAGTTCACCTTCAGCCCAATTATGTCCTACACCATCTCTAGCATCAACATGGTATCAACTACCTGCGGCTCCTCATCAGCTAAGAAGAGAATAGTGTTATCAGCATACTGCAGATGGGTGATATAGCTACTGAACTAACCTGTCTAAAAGTCTTTAATAATCCCTGTCTCCTCAATTCTCATCCACAATCTACTCAAGATCTGAGCTACCAAGACAAACAAGAGTGGGGAGAGTAGGTCTCCCCTCTCCCACTAGGGAGATAGGGGGAGGATTGCCCATTAATGAGCATAGCAAAAGAAGCAGACGGAATACACTCCCATATCCAAACAATTCAAATAAGATCAAACCCCATCTTTGCTAGCACCTAAAAGAAGTAATTCCAGTTTACCCTATCATAAGCTTTCTCGAAGTCCAACTTGAGGTCCAAACCCCTCTTCCTCTATTGCTTCATGGCATATAAACATTCACGTGCAATAAAAAAATTATCCTAGATGTGTCTTCACCTAAAGAAAGCCCCCCGATAGCCATTGACCAGTCCATCAACCACATCATTAAGCCTCCTGGCCAAAACCGTAGTGATAATTTTGTATGTGCTATTCAACAAACTAATGGGCCAAAAATCTGTCAATTCTTGTGCCCCCTTCTTCTTAGGAATCAGGACCAAGAAAGTTTGTTAATACCCCTCAAATGAGCCCTACCCTCTTAGAATTCTGTCACTACACCCATGAGGTCCTCCTTGATGATATCCCAACAATATTAAAAGAAAACCATAGGAAAATGGACTTGTCCCAATGCCTTGTCACCTACAAGAAAGAAGACCGCTTGTCTAATCTCCTCCTTTAGAAAGGGGCTCGCAAGAGCCTCACTCTGTGCCTGAGAGATGTGGGGAAGTAAATCATGTGCAAAATCCGATCTAGTCGTCTGCTCCTCGGTGAAAAGGTAGCATAGAAATCCGTTGCATAACTCATGATGTCTTCCTCCCTATGAAGTAAGAGCTCCCCAACCTTGATACAGGCAATGTGATTCGTCCTTTCCTCCCTAAAGTAATCATGTGAAAGTAGGTTGTGTTCTTATCCCCTTCCTTGAGCCATTTCTCCCCCGATCTCTATTTCCAGTAGATTTCCTCTCTCACTAGGATCTCATCATATTATGCTCGAAGAGAATCTCCGCTCAGTCTGTCAGTCTTATCCATCAAACCTGCCTCCCACGCACGCTTGACTGTGTCTAAGAAATCTTCCACCCTAAGCCAATACCTTTTAAATCTAAAAGCTTGTCTCCTTTCATGACCTCTGCTAGTCCTCAAAAAGATAGGCTTATGATCAGAGGTTGGCCTAAGCAAACAAGAGCCCTGCACATGAAGAAAATAGTCCTAGTCCATTGACACCAAGAACCTATCTAGCTTAGAACAAAACGGATCCTCCCTCAAACTAGACCAGGTGAATTGAGCATTCACCAATCTAATATCGACAAGGGCTGCCCGTTGGATGAAGTCACAGAAGTTCTCTGTCTCCCCCGAGTGAGGGTGAGCTCTTGTCCTCTCTGAAACTGAAGTCACTACATTGAAGTCACTGGCCACACACCATGGCCGTCCAGAAGCAAGGTGGTGCCCAATCAATTGTTGCCATAAATCATTCTTCCCTTCCCTAGTCTAAGGGGCATACACCCCTAAAAAAACCCAAAAGAAATCGTCCCTCAAGCACCGAAAGTGAATGTTGATGGCCCATCGCCCAACCTACATGTCCTCCTCCACCTCGAAAGGGTTCCCCATCACCATGATCCCTCTTGTCCTTCCTACAGCCGAAGAAGCCACTCCCTTCAAAAGTTTGCCACCCCTGATCTCCCTCATCAACCCCTCTACATCCTCATCGCACTTTGTCTACTGCATGCATAGAATGTCTAACTTACACCTTCTCACTAACTCCTTCACTGCCCTCCTCTACTCTCCCCCCCCCCTTAAGCCCCTCACATTCCATGATATGATCCTCATGGAGACTGTGGAATACTCACCTCACCTCTCTCACCCTCCGCCTCCTCGTCCTTGCGAACCCCCCAGGCCCTTCTTTGGGATTTGTCCTTCTTCTTATTCGCCACCCTCGCCAAGGCTGCCAGCCATCTCTTTTGTATCAAGTGAAGGGAACCCCTAATAACCTTCTCCACCCCCTCATAAGAGACTCCCAACTAGTCCGCCAAATCCCTCATTTGTTCCTCTATAATCTTCTGCACAACCCCCATGAGTCCTTCCCCTCCTTACCAAGTATACCTCAATCCTCCGACTCCTAATATCCTTGCCCAGAGGTAGGAGTGTCCAAGATATCCTCTTCATCTTCGTCTGCTACCAACAGAAGACCGATGACCGCCTCCAGAAGCCTGGTACAGTTGCGGTCCTCTTCATGAGCAAGAGCAGTAACAGAGATGTCTCTCGTCGGCCTCCTCTGCCCTTCCTCCTCGATCACGCCTAGGTCAAGTGCGACGAGCATCAGAGCTGGGACACGTAGAAGGTCAGACAGAGGGTCAAGGCCCCATGTCTCCCTTCCCAGATGGTCTTCAGCCTGTTGCTGAAGTGCCAGACCCTTCACCGGGCACTCCCGATGACTATCGTGCCCTAGGCCTTCCGCGGATAGAGCTACCTCAAACGTTGCATGATAGACGATGCCCGACCATCCTTACTAAGGAGGTTGGACCTCCTCCTCCCCTCACCATGGCGAACCGGAATCCAAGCCCCTGACCGACAGAGAGGACAATGTCGGCACGAGGGTCGATGACTATCGAGCGGGGGAGAAGGCCCTTAACGATCCCCTAGAACCCGATAGCACAACAGAAGGTGGATTCAGGAAAGTTCCGAGTCCCGCCTAGCGACCCGGAAACTACCCACGAAACACCGCCACCCGACCCGCCCATCCCGCCTGTCCAAGCGTAGCCTTGGCCTGCTGGGCCACCTGGTTTGCCGAGGAAGGCACTGGTTTTGAAATTTGAATGCTCGCGTGAGCCGCTTCTCCTTCATCCAGCCTGGAACCAAGAAACCCTACACCAATTGGCGACGGCGGCCGCACAACAACCTGTTCTTCCTTCACCCAAACCCGAATGACGAAGGTGTCCCCATCCACGACTGTGGTGACAACAGCCGGGATAGCCACCATGCTTGCCACCTACATCGCAGCAACGACCGCCGTTCTCGAGCCCAATAGAAAGAAGCCTAAGCTCCCCCTTTCCACAGTCCCAAAGCTCCGTACCAAGAAGGCAATGCCCTCATCGTCACAAAGAAGGAGAGGCACCCCCTCTAAATGATGCTAACTCTTCTTGGCTTGGGGCTCAGAAAAGTTCCTCTGGACTTAGCCCAATATTGGATTCAAAGAAGGGCTCCTCCTGCGACAACTACACCCGTGTCCGCCATCGCCGCCACTGCTTGTTCATCTTGCCCTACCACTAGGAAACTCCTCTCCGAGACCCTAGAGACATCCCAGCACCCCCCTGCGAACTCCTCAAATCTGAGTCTGACCTCCCCTGCTTCCGCCACCCCTTCCACCACCGTGATAAACAGACTCTGCCACAGCTAGTCCACTCGCTTGAGTAAGCACTCCATCGGATAATCCCCTGCATCGATGCACCTCTTGCTTTCGAAATCCATAGCTCCCAATGTAGGCTTACCCCTAAGCGCGCCCACGAACGTCTTCGTGCTGTAGGACCTCCCACCGTTTCCCGACGTGCATCCCTGAGCTTGGCAAACCCGCTAAATGTACCCCCTCTTCCCACACCCATAACAGGTGAACACTCGATCAGCCAGTCCCCTCCCAAGGACAAGCTCCGGCGATTGGCCTCCCTGCGAACCATGCTGCCACGGGAGCTCTGCGAGAGAGAAAAACCGCAGAGCTTCTCTCTCTAGGGAAAGCTCTACAGTGCAAATAGTTAGTCAGCCATTCAAATAGTTATAACTAGTTCAATGAATAATTCAATAATTCAAATAATTTTCCACAGATGTAGAAAAGTCAATAATTCCATGGGCAGATATGGATCTTCATGATAGTTACTCATCATAATTTCATAGGTTGTCTCCATAAGCAAACACTACGCGTGGTATCCACCTTGCCTTTGTGGAGAATGTCAAAAGATGGTATGTGAATGTGACAAATGGAAGATACATTCTCCATCTCTTCCATGTGGTGAGCACATCACATCTAGTTGAACAAATAGTTCAATAAGACAAGGCGAAGGAAGTGCACATGGACTTATCTGGCTTAGAAGGCTTAACAATTCAACTAATTTTCTACCAAAAGCAGATAGCTAAATATTCAATATACATAGAGTCAAAGCAGTTGTAGCTAAGAAATACTCAAAAATTTCAGAATAGGATATATTTGATATTCTCGAGTAGATAAGGTACAAGAGGCTTAAATTGAATGACCTCCCACAAGTTGTGGACTCCTCTTCTATAAGCAACCAAAAAAACAAGTACAATCAAAAAATGTTTCTTATCTTCCTCTCATTTGTCAAAATAAAAGATATATGGTGCGGTAAGTACACATATGGCCTGTAACTATACATCCATGACCCACATGGAAGGAAGAAGACAGGGCAATGACTGCTAACAATGGAAAGAAAAGTACAAAGAAGAAAGAGATATATCAGATATGGGAGGGCATGGGAAGCACTATGTTTGAAAGAAGACACATTGATAGAGCCTACTTTGACAGAAAGGTTTTATTTTCAGAAAGAAACTTTATGCAGTCATATGAATGAACAAAATTCTCATCTGAGAACAAAGTTTTCAACTAGATTGAGAGAACAAAATCAGGTAAATCAATTCAATCCATTTAAACATGAATTTCATGTTAACAATAAATAATTGACTTGAGGCATACTCACACTAGAGAGAGGGTTGGGGTGGGGGAGTGCAAAGAAAGGTCAACAAGCAACTGACCATAGTTTGGGAAGTCTCTTTCTCCAAAGCCTTCTGTTCACCATTAAATTTCTCAGCAACAGCTTTCCTCTTTATGCTGGTGGCTGAAACCTGTGGTTTCATCTCTTCCTGATATTCAAATTCTTCTTTCACTCTATCCTTGGATCTTCTTTCTCCCAATTTATCCGTATCTTCACTATCCTTAAGCATTTGTTCCCCTCTTTTTTCTTCTCTACAGACAACTCTATCTTCTTCTCCATCTCTCGTCTTTTCTTCCTTAACCACATCAGAAAGTCTATGTTCCTCCTTCCTATCCTCTGCATAACTCAACTGCTCTTCTTTAATCCTATCCTTAAACTTTCGTTCTTTCCTCCTCTCTCCCACATCCCCTACTTTCTCCATTTTATCCTTGGGCTGCCTCTCATCTCTCCTCCTTTCCTCATAATTCCCATTCAGATACCTTGTGTCCTCGTCGATTCGATCCTCAAATCGTCTCCTCTCTCTCTTCACCTCCCTTTTATCCTCCTTTGTTCCATCCAAAAGCTTGCTCCGCTTCTCAGTTGTATCCTCGTTATCTCCATGCTCCTTTCGTTTCTTTGAAGACCTTCGCTCCACAGATTCCTCTCGAGACTGGTCACGTTCATCTGAATCCCTCACACGTCTCTCATAAGATCGAGATCTCTCACGATGGGGCTCAACATCACGTAGCGAATCCTTGGCAGAACGGTGGTGTCGATCCCTGTCTCTATGCCTCTCTTCCCTACCTCGCTCAGCTGAATCCATATCCCCTCTATCGTATGATTTCGACCTCCCATGCCGATGTTCAACATCATCTGGAGAGCCCCTGCTAGAGTATCGGTGTCGTTGCCCATCTCGGTGTTTCTCATCTTTGGAGCGATGAGAACCATGACCATCATCAACGCCATCATTGTCTTGTCTATGCCTCTCTTCACGACGATGGCGGCGATGCTTGCGATGGCTGTGGCCATGATCTCTATCTTCATTAGTGAACTCAGTGTTGTCCATCTGCAGTTAAAAAACATGCACTTTAGTACAAAATCCATAGAGATTGGCCATCTTTTAATTTCATAATAACATCAATATTCATAAGCATGTTGAATCTATATACATCTTCTGAAGATGGGAAAAAGCATTTGAAGAGGAGGGGGAAACAGAAGGATGCAATAGAAAAAGCAACTCAATAGAAAATTTAAATAAAAGCAAGAATGCAACACCAAAATAACAACATTTATAAGTCATCAGCAGCCTAAAATTTAAAACGACCCCCACCCCCATTAGTTTCCTCCATTCCCACACATTTTCCCCCTCTCCGTCGAATGAAGGTATCTTTTAAAAGCTAATCGCATTTAGAAGGTGATTCTAAAAATTAAATATTTAAAAGCCGCCATCCATGAAAACAAAACACCACTTACTAACAATAATTTATCATTCAAATTATCACCATGAACAACTGGCAAGAAATGAACAAAATAACAATGACCATCCCAAATATTTAGATCTATGTTACAAAACGTTGACGAAGTTAAATCTCATGAAGGACCAAAAGAAACACATTTTACCAACTGAATCCTACTCTCCAGGTGAGTAATCGGGATAGTAATATGATACTTTTCTCAACTAGTATGTTCTTTTACCACTATCTACACATCTACACACTGGCCGCCTGGTACTTGACAAGAGATGCCAAGAACACAATGCACTCATTTTGAGGCACAGAAACAAATATTAGGAGATGCTCTTGACAAAATAATGCATGTATCTCTTTACCTTAATTATGGATGAAGTAACAAAACAACTGCACGATGACATCTCTTGGTGTATGTTATTTGCAGATAATATTGTCTTAATTGATGAGAGTATTGATGCTTTAAATGTTAAGTTAGAGTATTGGAGGCATGCCCTAGAGTCTAAAGATTTTAAAATTATTAGAAACAAGTCAGAGTTTATGCATTGCAATTTTAGTAATGAGAGAGTAGTACAGGAAGATATGATTCTAATTGATGGACAAAACATTCCGAAGAGTAATAACTTTCGGTACTTAAGGTCTATCATACAAGAGAATGGAGAGATTTATGAAAATGTTGTACATAGGATTAAGGCAGGCTGGTTAAAAAGGAGAAGTGCATCAATAGTCCTCTGTGACCGTCGTATGCCCGTGAAACTCAAATGAAGATTTTATAGAATGATTGTGAGACATGTTTTATTATATGATACCGAGTTTTAGGTAGTACTAAATGAACACATTCACAAGATATGTGTAGCAGAAATGAGAATGCTGAGATGGATGTGTGGCAAGACTAAGAAAGGCAAGATTAGGAATGAACGTATCCATAAGAACTTGGGGATAGCTCTAATTGATAGTAAAATAAGAGAAAATAGACTAAGATGATTTGGACATGTACTTCATCACCCTAACTCAGTGTCGATTAAAAGATGTGACTGACTCTTAGCGGATGCTAGCAAAAGAACTCCGGGAAGACCTAAAATGAGATATTGTGATGTTATTAGAAAAGACATTAGTTTCTTAAATTTAAATCTGAATATAACACTTGATAGAAATCTTTGACGGAACATGATTTATATAGCCGACCCCAAATAGTTGGAATAAGAGTATGCTGAAGATGATGATGCTCTTGACAAGGTCCAAAAGCCCGGAATTGGCCCCAAACACACTCAATCCGGCCACGATCCCAGCCAACCCCGCAGGCCTCGGATCGGTACGAAAATTTGATTCCAAACTCTTAGTTATCTCCAGAAAATAACCGGCGAAATTCAGAAGAAAATAAGTGGAGAGAGAGAGAGAGAGAGAGCGAGCGAGCTTGATAGCGCTTCACCAGCTCACCTGGAACGCCCTTCACGCTTCTCGAACAGTAGCAAAGCTGCGGACGGACGGGCGCCCGAAAATAGACGTCGTCGGCGCGCAGAGGTAGAGAAGGATAGGTTACCGACGCCGGAGGAGAGAGATGGGCGAGGAGATTGGGGCGGGCACCGATGAACAGACGTGAGAGATACTGCTGCAGCGGCTTGCGGCGGAGGAAGAAAACTGCGGCGATGGCGCCGGTGGCGGCTCCGGCCTCGACTGTCGCTGGGGCCGACGGCGGAGGTGGCCACAGCGAGGGTGCCGGTGGCGACGCTGCCTGCTGCTGCTGTGGCCGGCGGCAGTTTTGAGCGCTGTCGCTACTGTAGGGGCCGGCGGTGGGTGAGGAGAGGGAGAGGAAGAGCGGCGGCGAGTGCGTGGTGGCGGGAGGGGGACAGGAGAAGAAGGAAAGGGGGGTAGCGGTTCACGGCGGCCGGAGGAGGGGTGGAGAAAGAGGGAGAGAAGGCGGCAGTTCGTGGCGGCCAAAGGAGAAGGGGTAAAAGGGGGAGAGGGCGGCGGTGGTTCGCGGCGGCCAGAGGGGGAGAGGAGAAAGAGGGAAAGGGGGGCTGCGGTTCGCAGCGGCCGGAGGAGGAGGGAGGGGGACAGCGTCGGGTCGATGGCAGGAGGATGAGCGGAAGGGGAAGCAGGGGTGGCGGGTCGACGACGGCCTAGGGACGCAACAGTGGCGGCAATGAGCACACTGGCCGTTGGCGGGGCAACAGCGGGAGGGAAGGGAGCCGGAGGAGAGGAAAAGGAAGGCGGCGTCTAGGTTTAGGGCTTGAGATTCCCTTGCGCCTTCACGGCACGACAACGAGCGAAAATGCTCAATTTCATTCCAGAAAGTGAAAAAAAGATTAGGATTTTCGAGTACCTTTTTATTAAAGGCTCCAATAAAGAGGACAAAAACATAAATAGTAAAAGATCAAAATATTCTCAGAGACATTATAAAGTATAAAATAATTAAAATAACACTAACTAAGGTAAAATGACACTAACTAAAGCAAACTAACGCTTGATAACTCCACCCCAGAGTCGTCTATGAGCATAAAAACTCGCAAGGGTGGGGGGGGCGGGGGGGGCCATGATGTCTTCGTCACATGGCAAGCATGCGCAGCCCACCTATTGAGAAAACCCAATAGTAGTTTTATGGTACGTGTTAATGGATACATACATACACATCTGTGTTTACTTATTATTATATATGCTTTATGTGTATCTCCGCACATTTTATAAGTCAAAACAGTTTCCACCGTCCTGCCATGGTACAGGGCTACCTGGTCAGTAATCATTTGTTTTTCTAACCAGCAGACAATGAAGATTGTCTCTCTACTTGGCTTGGGCGAGCTTTGGTCCCAAGTTCTTTTGAGTTGCTTTCCCCAAAAGAAATGGTTATACTTCGCTCTGAACAGAGGCTGAACCACATCTGTTTGATTTTCACGATTAACTTGAGCATTCTTGTCTTGGTTTACTATTTTACCCCCTCTCACACCTCTCCCCCCCTATCTGGTGGTTATTTCAAGAATTAGATAATTTATTTATGTGAAAAGGATCGTCAAGAAAATTATGCAAATTATAACCCGCTGGAAGTACTAATAAGAGAACTAAAGTTACCGTAAAACATGATGGAGCATCTACCATCTCAAATGTCAGATCATATTCACACCCAGTTGACCACGAAGGTATTTAGGGAAGGTCTCCCCCCTGACATGCATATGTGTGTTAGAGTGTGGAGTCAGAACTCTTCATCGTGCGTCTCTGCACGGGATCATACTCTGGCTCAGAAGCGCACACACTGTTCCAGGGGAGCATTCGCTGCATCAGCGGAGCATGGCGAACACATGCTATCTCCAGGGGAGCATCCACTGCTCCAGGAGAGCAATCGCCGCTCCAGGGGAGCATCCTCAGCATCAGGGGGGCATGGCGTGCACATGCTGTCTCTAGGGGAGCAATCGCTGCTCCAGGAGAGCATGTGCCAGAAGAGCATGTCTTTGTGCGTTCTCGCACGGGAGCATATGAAATCTCAAGGAAGCATCTATGGCTTCTGGAGAGCATCACTGGCGTCAGGAGAGCAGGCATTGCGGGCTCAAGGCATTTCGATGTCACTTGCAGTGCGTCGACCTTGTCTTGGCTATGCGTCGACGCAGTCTTGGAAATGCATAAACCTGACCATTGGTGGGGGAGCATCTGCAGTCGCTGGAGGGCATACTCGGTCTCAAGAGAGCATCCGGTGGGACAGGCGAGCATGCGTGTCTGATGTATCCCGGAAGTGGACTTCTGTTTAACAGGGGTATTATTGTCCTTAATACCCTAACTAATGACGTCCTAATCTCCTAGTATAAAAGGGTGGGGTGTCTCTTTGTATTGAAACCCTGGTTGGTGATTATAGTGGATTACTGCTACGGCCGTGGACGTAGGAAGGCATCTTGCCTCCGAACTACGTAAAAATCCCTGTGTGTTCTTGTTGTGTTCTCCTTTCTTCTTCCTCCTCGGTTTGGGTTGTCCTCCCTTCTTCTGGGTACGCTGCTATATTCCCTAACAACTGGTATCAGAGCCTTGTTCTGGTTCGAGGGAGTAGTGGGAGTCATGGCAGCAGATGAAGGAAAGGTGATGATCGACAAGTTTGATGGCAAGGACTTCGGTTTCTGGAAGATGCAGATCGAAGACTACTTGTATCAGAAGAAGCTGCATGAGCCACTTCTTGGAACGATGCCAGAAGGGATGAAGAAAGAAGATTGGGATCTACTTGACAGACAAGCACTCGGAGTTGTTCGCTTGACGTTGGCCAGAAACGTCGCCTTCAACATCGTGAACGAGAAGACCACGGCATGATTGATGAAGGCACTATCAAATATGTATGAAAAGCCCTCAGCTTCAAACAAGGTATATTTGATGCGTCGCTTATTTAATCTGAAGATGGCCGAAGGTGCTTCTATTACAGACCATATCAATGAATTCAATGTGATTACAACCCAGTTGAGTTCTGTAGAAATAAACTTCCATGATGAGGTTAGGGTCTTGATTATTTTATCCTCCTTACCTGAAAGTTGGGGTGCAACTGTGACGGCTGTAAGTAGTTCTTCTGGTTCTAGCAAACTGAAGTTTAATGAGGTACGAGACCTGATTTTAAGCGAAGATATTCGCAGAAGGGAATCCGGTGAAGCCTCAGGTCCTGCTCTGAATACAGAGAGCAGGGGAAGAACAAACCAGCGTGGACAAAATAGGAGCAGATCCAAGTCTAAGAAAATGAGTCAGTCTAAGCCCCGCGGAGATGGCTGTTGGAATTGTGGTAAGAAAGGACATTTGAAAAGGGACTGTAGGCTCCTGAAGAAAAAGAATCAGAGTCAGAAACAGGAAGAAGACTCTGCGAATGCTATGACAGAAGAGGTCCATGGTGCACTTATCTTAAGTGTTAATAGTCCCATGGAATCATGAATTCTAGACTCTGGAGCATCCTTCCACTCTACCTCACATAAAGAAAGTATGCAAAATTATGTTGCTGGAAACTATGGGAAGGTTTATCTTGCTGATGATGAGTCATTAGACATTGTGGGGAAGGGTGATGTTCAGTTGAAGACAGCAAACGGGACTGTGTGGAATTTGAAGAATGTCAGACATATTCCAGACTTGAGAAGAAATTTGATCTCCATTGGTCAGCTTGATGACGAAGGATATGTCACTACCTTTGTTAGTGGGTGCTGGAAAATAACCAAAGGTGCCATGGTTATAGCACGAGGTAATAAGACTGGAACTCTTTATATGACTGCAAACAACAAAGACACATTGGCAGTGGCAAATTCAGAAGTTGAATCCAAGACCTGGCATTGCAGACTTGGACACATGAGTGAGAAAGGAATGAAGGTGCTGGCAGCAAAGGGGAAGTTGGGTGATTTGAAGTCCATAGACATTGGGCTATGTGAAGACTGTATCTTCGGAAAGCAGAAAAAGGTCACTTTCTCTAAAGCTGGAAGAAGTTCTAAGCCAGAAAGGTTAGAACTTGTACACACATATGTGTGGGGACCAGCCCCTGTACGATCTCTTGGAGGCTCACTCTATTATGTCACATTCATCGATGACTCCACTCGGAAGGTATGGGTTTATTTTCTTAAAAATAAATCTGATGTTTTCTCTACCTTTGTCAAGTGGAAGGCAGAAGTGAAAAATCAAACTGGTGCAAAGATCAAGTGTCTGAGGTCTGACAATGGTGGAGAGTACAGCAGCAAGGAATTCAAAGATTTCTGTGCACTGCATGGTATTCGTATGGAGAAAACAATTCCAAATACTCCACAACAGAATGGGGTTGTTGAACGCATGAACAGAACCCTGAATGAGAGAGCTAGGAGCATGAGATTACATGCTGGCCTACCGAAGACCTTTTGGGCAGATGCAATCAACTGTGCGGCTTACCTGATTAATAGAGGACCTAGTGTTGCTCTAAATGGTGAGATACCAGAAGAGACTTGGACCGATAAACAAGTAATTATTTCACACTTAAGAGTATTTGGTTGTGTTTCATATGTGCATATTGATTCCAATGACAGAGATAAGTTGGACCCCAAATCAAAAATGTGTTTTTTCCTTGGATATGGTTCTGATGATTTTGGATACCGCTTCTGGGATGATGAGAATAGGAAAATCATTAGAGAAAGGAATGTTATATTCAATGAGAATTTATTATACAAGCACAAATCTGTTATGAAATCTGAAGATGCAGGCCAAGAAACTCAGAAATCTAGACATGTTGAGTTGGAGGAAATTTCAGAAGATGATGTGTTGAAGGGATTTCAAGGAAACCCTGAAAATACTATGGTGCAACCAGAGTTAATCACACCCGAGGTTCAACCAAGAAGATCAAGCAGATTGCCTAAATCGACTGAACGGTTTTCTCCTTCTTTGTATTATCTGTTGTTGACTGATGCTGGTGAACCTGAGTGTTTTGATGAAGCTATGCAGATGGAAGATTCTATCAAGTGGGAGTTGGCAATGAAAGATAAGATGAACTCCTTACACAAAAATAAAACTTGGGTTTTGACTGAACTACCACCTGGCAAGAGAGCTTTGCACAACAAATGGATTTATCAGATAAAAGAATAACATGATGGCAGCAAGAGGTACAAAGCAAGGTTGGTTGTGAAAGGCTTCCAACAGAAGGAAGGTATTGATTATATTGAAATTTTCTCTCCAGTTGTCAAGTTAACTACCATTAGATTGGTGTTGAGCATTGTTACTGCTGAGAACCTACACTTAGAGCAACTAGATGTGAAGACAGCCTTTCTCCATGGTGACTTGGAGGAAGACATCTACATGTTGCAACCAGAAGGGCTTTCAGTCCCAAGCAAAGAAAACCTTGTGTGCAAGCTCAAGAAAAGTTTGTATGGTCTGAAGCAAGCCCCCAGACAATGGTACAAAAAGTTTGATGGATTCATATGTAACAATGGTTTCATTAGATGCAATATGGACCATTGTTGTTATCTTAAGAAGTTTGATAATTGTTATATCATACTACTGTTGTACGTGGATGGTATGCTAATTGCAGGATCAAGCATGACAGAGATTAACAATCTGAAAATGCAATTATCAAAGGAATTTGCTATGAAGGACTTAGGAGCAGCAAAGCAAATTCTTGGGATGAGAATTGCGAGGGATAGAACAGCTGGTATTGTGAAGCTATCTCAAAAAAGTTACATCAAGAAGGTGTTGAACAGGTTCAACATGGAAGATGCAAAACCAGTTAACACCCCTCTAGCAAGTCACTTCAAGCTGTCTAAAGAGCAGTCACCAAAGTCTGCTGAAGAGTGTGAGTCCATGAAGAAAATACCTTATGCATCAGCTGTAGGAAGTCTGATGTATGCCATGATTTGTACCAGGCCGGACATAGCACATGTAGTGGGAGTTGTGAGCAGATATATGACAGATCCGGACAAGCAACACTGGGAGGCAGTGAAGTGGATTCTGAGATACCTAAAAGGCACCTCATGCAAGTCACTTTGTTTCAGGAAAAGTGGTGTTATCTTATAAGGTTTTGTTGATTCAGATCTTGGTGGTGATCTGGACACTAGAAGAAGTACCACTGGATATGTTTATACCTTGGGTGGCACTGCAGTAAGTTGGGTTTCAAAACTTCAGAAGGTTGTTGCTCTCTCAACAACAGAAGCAGAGTATGTTGCTATCTCTGAAACTAGCAAAGAGATGGTATGGCTGCAAAATTTTCTGAAGGAATTGGGTAAGGAACAAAGCAATAGTGTGCTGTTTTGTGACAGTCAAAGTACAATTCACCTTGCCAAGAACCCAGTCTTTCATGCAAGGACTAAGCACATACAACTGAAGTATCACTTCATTCGTGGTTTGCTTGAAGATGATGTTCTGCTGCTGGAGAAAATACTTGGTGCGGAGAATCCAGCAGACATGTTAACCAAGGTGGTAACCACAGAGAAACTGAGGCTGTGCAAGATCTCAGTTGGCCTCCATGGATGATTGATGGAGGAATGCCGTAGCAGTTTATTTCTATTGTTATTTTGAGCAGGATTAATACATTGAGATGTTTACTTTCTTTGGAGTTCAGACTCAAAGTGGGAGATTGTTAGAGTGTGGAGTCAGAACTCTTCATCGTGCGCCTCTGCACGGGATCATACTCTGACTCAGAAGCACACACACTGCTCCAGGGGAGCATTCGCTGCATCAGCGGAGCATGGTGAGCACATGCTATCTCCAGGGGAGCATCCTCAGCATCAGGGGGGCATGGCGTGCACATGCTGTCTCTAGGGGAGCAATCGCTGCTCCAGGAGAGCATGTGCCAGGAGAGCATGTCTTTGTGCGTTCTTGCACGGGAGCATATGAAATCTCAGGGAAGCATCTATGGCTTCTGGAGAGCATCACTGGCGTCAGGAGAGCAAGCATTGCGGGCTCAAGGCATTTCGATGTCACTTGCAGTGCGTCGACCTTGTCTTGGCTATGCGTCGACGCAGTCTTGGAAATGCATGAACTTGACCGTTGGTGGGGGAGCATCTGCAGTCGCTGGAGGGCATACTCGGTCCTAGGAGAGCATCCGGTGGGACAGGCGAGCATGCGTGTCTGATGTATCCCGGAAGTGGACTTCTGTTTAACAAGGGTATTATTGTCCTTAATACCCTAACTAATGACGCCCTAATCTCCTAGTATAAAAGGGTGGGGTGTCTCTTTGTATTGAAACCATGGTTGGTGATTATAGTGGATTACTGCTGCGGCCGTGGACGTAGGAATGCATCTTACCTCCGAACCACGTAAAAATCCTTGTGTATTCTTGTTGTGTTCTCCTTTCTTCTTCCTCCTCGGTTTGGGTTGTCCTCCCTTCTTCTGGGTACGCTGCTATATTCCCTAACAATGTGGACCTGAACAAAGCAAGGATAGCAACAGTTGGTATAGGTCACAAGGTAGAGCAAAAAAATCATGATGAAAGAAAAAATTGTGAGGAATGATATATGGAGTTATAGAGACAGCAAAAAGATGAACCTGAAAGAAATTCAAACAGATCCATCCCCTCCAGCTCAAAAATGCTAAGATGAATAAACTCTTCCTATGATTTCCAAAAGTACGAACAAAACAAGTTCCTCATGTTTAATGTCTTCGAGTTGTTGAATATATATATATACACACACATAGTTATGTACATACATACACCTATATATGTATATAGATAAGAGAGGGAGAGAGTTTTCTATTACCCGATAACAGGAAAAAATTCGGTCAATATCTTTGAGACATCAGACTAATAAGGCCGCGTTTGATAATCCGTTTGAGTTAAGATTTCAACGTTTAAAATCTCCGACATCATTTTAGTGTTACCATATGTATGTCCCAAGATATTGGCTTCCGTGTCATAAAAAATCTCCGAAGAATAGAGATAAAGACACATGAGCCCGAATCCTTCAAAGACGGGGAAAGGGAGCTTCTCATAATTATGGCATCATTATAATCCACCTCGTGTCAGTGGATTTGTACGGTGTTGAGATTTTCTAAAAAATAAATACAACGGACGTGTTACCAAATGCGGCCAAAACCTAACAACTCAGGAGAAGCACTTTTGGGCACGTTTAGCTACATACATGCACCTATAGTATTACATGAAACAATTTCCCCCAGCATTGCATGTACACGTTTAGCAAGTCTTAATTCCAATAAGAACATGCTTTCTTCTTCATGAATTTGGGCACCAGGGGTGCATAGCACAGAAAGGGGGGACCAGCTACTATCTGTGCCATTGATGTTCATCCTACCGTGCAATTATCCAATCACATGATGGATAAGAAGTTGTTAATGAACTTTTTACTGTTACTTCATAACAGAAAATCATTCTCACATAAGCATATATACACATGCTACAAAATTTTAGAATGATGGAGTGTCTCAGTATATTCCATACTATCCTATGGGCCATTTGGGGTGGGGGGGGGGGGGAAGGAGAAGAACAATAGAATTTCATAAAGGAGGCCAAGATACTAGAGAAACATTCAGGATTTTGTGGGGGGAGAGGGTGAGAGAGTGGGTTATTTATCTTAGTAATAATGATTCACAAAACTCTTCTCTGTTGTCTTTGTTAGGGGGTTAGAGGGTGCACATGTTCTCGGTGTGACCCTTTCTTTTGTAAATGACTGTATAGGGATGTACGGAGAGCATAAAGCATATAGTTGTAAATCCCCCCTCCCTTCTTTTATTTTCAATTAATATACACACTGGTATCATCCACTTTTAAAAAAAATCTCAGTATATTCTATCTATCCATAAATAAATATAAACCTTGGATTAATCCTTTATAACTCACGAATGTAATTTTTATGGCAAAATTTCTTTAATAACCTTCATTGGATTATAAATATTTGATTGTGTATAAAATATAAGCCTAAAATGGGGTTGCTTGACATATCATATTTTATCTTTCAGCCATTTTGTCACATTCTATGATAATGGTAAAATAAAAGAAAGTTTATATTCTTGCAAATATTATATTGTCCAATTTTACAATTATTTTGTAAACTCAACAGTATTTCACTTCTTGAGGTTTACACATTGAATGTTCCTCTTTGGCCAAAGGAAAACAAAGGGGGGGGGGGGGGGGTGAAGTCAAGGCAATGTTACATTGTTTATATTGGGCTTAAGGGGACCAAAATATTTTTATGACCATTGAACCGCACAAAAGGCACAAGTATTTTATGATATTTCAAACAAACTTCAAAATTAAAATACATTATGTCATGGTCAGAAACGATACAGCATCGCCGTCGTCACATAAACGCCCATGGACATTTCATCACACACTCGGTAGGCATAATAAGCCCACACACATCCACTCAACAAAATATACACAAAGTCAAGTTTTTTAGCCTCCAATGACCTATGGAGATTTTGTCAAGCACCTAGTGGGCGGCACAAAGTCACACATCCACCCAATGAAATGAACTCAAGGTCCAAGATTTTTGCCCCTCGGTAGCGGTCCCAATGTCTCACACCTAAGTTCCCTCACTCAAGAGTCAAGGATAGCGAGACATGTCAAGAGAAAGTCAACAAACAAAGAAGAGAGCTACGCATGTCCTCTATTGAAAAAAACTAGAAAAAAGATAAGAAATATCTCAGAAATAGTGGATTTTTATGGTTTTGGACAGGCGCACATGGAGGGGGGACCGCCCCCTCCCTCTTCTTATCTCCCTCTCCCATCGATGGTGGGCTAACCCCAGTCAGAACAACCGGAGGCTGCCACCCCCCTTTTTTACTCCTTGATGTGGACAGGCTAGGAAGAGGGGGAGGACCCCCGGTGGTGTCCACCGGGAGTGCCTCCTCTCCCCTTACTACTACTCTTTTGAAAATAAACGATAAAGGGGAGTCCACCAGGGGTGCCTCCCCACGCCGTTGTTGTTCTTCAAGAAAGGAGGAGGGGGAGGAACCCTAGTGGGGGTACCCCCAAGGATGACAATTTTGGTCGAAACCAATATGATCCGATCGAAATGTATCGATTTTAGACCTGGACGATCCAAAACTAGACTTGCTCGCTATAACAGGTTCAAATTTTTTAAAAAATATTATTTTATTATTCGGGCGTTTTGATCCGATACGTCTGAAATCAGGCGAAACTAGATAATCTGAAATCAAGCGAAATCGAAACTGAAACTGAAACTGAAACTGTCATCCTTGGTACCCCCTCCCCCTCAAGCCCCCCCCCCCTTCTGGTCACCTCCTTTGGTAGTGGTAAGTTTAAGGAAAGCCTCACCTCTTAATGATACAGTTTAAATGGCAGTTTCCTTGTTATTGTGGTGAAAAGGCCAAGAGAAGGGACCCCTGGTGTAGCAACCCAGAATAAAATAATGAATAAATTAATATTATTTAATTATTTAATTATTTAATTATCTTCTCAAATTTAAAATGAGAAAAATAGTAAAAATATGAAAATATGTAAAACCTCAAAAAAAGAAATTTTTACTTCATTATTGAATAGAAAAAAACCCAAAAGAAATTTCAAAAAATAGGATTGTTGGGCTAAGAGATTAGGCCTTTTAGGTTAACTCGGAGTTTGGAAAAATCCACCCATAACTAGTCTAATTGGACCCCCAATCCTCGACCTATTGAGCTCAAATCGAAGTATAAATCCTAGCCCATCATTGGTGGTCAATCATCCCTTGAAACTCTAACCCTAGGAGCTCCAATTTGAGTTGGCGGCGCTAGTTAAGGTAAACCGCAGATTTGGGGCAAAATTTTCTCCCTTGATTATCTTGATAAAAATAAGGACTCTAGAGGACTTCCTAACTCTATAAATTGAGGGTCATGCCTCCTAGCAAACCCTATTTGCTTTGGAGAGCGGCGGTGTGCGAGATCGAAGGGAGGTTTCGACGATTGGAGCGAGATTGTTTAGGGTTTAAAAGTTCTTCTTCTTCCTCCTTTTAGGTCGACTAAGGTAGTTGTTCTCTCAGGTCAAACCTACAATTGATATATCAAAATGTGCGTCTTTAAGTACTCTTTCATTTGATATCTCTTTGCCTAATTTTAATTAGTTGTACCGCTCATAATCGTTGTTTGAATCGAGGAGTGTCGAAGTTCGCCGGAAGGCGAAGTTCTGTTTCAGATCGCGGTGCTAATAGGGGCCCCATCCCTGAACGCGGTGCCCCAATAGACCATGTTCCTTAGCCCCTTTTGTTTTAAAAAAAAAGTTTTGAATGAACGCGGCCTCCAGATAGACCACATCTATGTGGATCGCGACCGTGCACTAGACCATGTTTTGGCCCCAAGATTTCTAGCAAAAACCTAGTTTTTCCCGTGTTTGATCTCTGTTGATTAATGTTAGACAGCATGTTCTTAGGTTGTAATGAGTTTAGAACGCACTGTATAACTAGGGCTCATGAAATATTGTTCAATCTCTAATAAGATAATTAAGATCCATGTCATCTCATCTCTCTTAAATACTTATATCATCTCTCTGATATCTTGTGTATAAAGAGTAGATTAACATGATGTTCAACTTGTTAGATGATTAAATATTTTCTACGCTTTCATGACATGCTAGCCTCAATGTTATTCAGTATTTTCCATATAGTAGAATTATGAAGGTCTTGTTTGAGGGTCATGCCACCCCGGTGGTATTGACTCACTGCTGCTACTGGTTTTCGTGTTATTGTAACCATAATTCTTGGTTTAACTGGAACCCTCCGCTGGATATTCCTTTCGTCGGACTGGAACCACTACATCAAGGCTTCCATAAGTCTCCGCAAGCCTGTAATTCCCACTAGGATGTCGAACAAGTTGTAACTTAAAAACTCTGAAACCCACTAGAATCCACGTCCTACTATGTAGGAATGGGTTCAACCGGCCTTTTGAGGGGCGGAATGAGGTTCTGTTCAAGTTCTGCCAATTCTGTTTTGAACGTGACCTGGGCAGAGACCATGTTCATCCTTCTATTTTAGAAGGCATTGTATCACTAAACCGCGTTCCGATCTGACCTAGTCCACTGACCCTGATCGCAGTCGTCCTGCCGAATGCATTCAGATAGTAGTCAAGGGCTAGACCGTGTTCAAGCCTAGTTTCCCGAATTCTTGTTTCCCATTTTTGTGTTATGGATATCCGAGCTAGTCCATATTCTAGCCTTTCTTGGATGTATTCCTTGACATCCTTGACCTTGTGAGGATCTATCCCAAAACTTTATTACATGTCAACTACTCGCGTGCACACTAAGTCGTGGGTCCCATTCCCAGTAGGTTCAATCCCCAAGACGAATACTTTGCTCTATGCATCGACAAACAACTCAAGCAATCAAATACCAAGTCTTCTCTGTGCATCATGTGGGTGTTGAGACATCCTCGGTTCCACAGAAGAAACGACGTGGCGGTCGCGGACACAGGATTGCCACATCCCTAGCCGTCTCCAACTCCGATAGGACCATGCTAGTCAGAGATCTCAAAATTTGGCTCGATGGTGGAGAGACGATTACTCCACGGGACCGACATGTTCTAACTGTCAAGACCTCTAACCGCTTCAAACTCTTGCGGCGTACGCGGGAGGATGAAGCAAGATTAAAAAGCACCAACACTTCAACTCTACAACGACAATGGTCACGCTAGGCCATATCCAGCATTCCTAGGCTCTGATAAGGGAGTGATCATAAACAAGAGCGCCGGCCCTGCTTCAAGCGGATGTGGGTCACCAAGGAGGAGGCCAAGGCAGTTCGAAGAGCATGAGAGAGACATCACTCCAGTCACCTGAGCAATATCAAATATGGGATTCAGCAGGGCACTCGTCCAACCAGCCAGATATCGTCCAGGTGGTGGAGGCTTCTCGCCCTAACAGAAATAGGCAGAAGGGATCTCACCGCCAACACGACAAAGAACCCACTTCGGATTCATCCCGGAGTGGTCGAAGACATGTGCCCGATGCCCCAGCTAGGTGAATTTCTAGCTTCGACAGACTGAGGTCACCTATGCCAGCTTGCCCTGATAAGCCTCCTAAGAAAAAGAGAATGGTGCGGGTCATCAATGATGTCGTACGAGTCTTCGCCTGTTATGCCACCCGCCAGTAGCCAGAGGGTCAATCAGATGACCTAAACAAAACATTGGCGCATTGGAGGCGATCCCGACCATAAGTACAGACCTCCGTTCTAATAGGTGATGGAGGTGCCTGCTCTTCAGATCTGCAGAGCCAACCTCAAGTGGAAGAAGCATCTGTGGAAGGTCACAATGCTTCCACACGTGAGGAATCAGCTATTAACCCTAGGCCTCAGAATGAAGGTCAGGGAATCACAATTGAAGCCTTGCTAAAAGGAGAACCATTAGCTAAATGCTCTTCCATAGATTGTGACCTCAAGTCACATCACACAATCCGGCCCATGGCTGAGGGACAAGTCCCTCCGGGTAGACCCAATGGTGCCAACATCTCAACTTCAACGGCCCAAACCCCAGCGACAGTGGGACTCAGTGCACCCCTAGCAGAGGCTAATCCCCAGCCGACTGACACACCAGTATCAGAGAGTGTTGTGGCACAGCGACAAATGATTGAGAGGATTGTTGAAGCCAAGTTTGCTGAGTATGGTGAAAGGGTTGCCCCTATGGACCTCTGTAGTGGCCATATCCGCTATATCACCAATTTAAGAAACTCCCTCCGTAATATACTTAAGCCCCAAAGCTGTAAAAATTCAACGGGCAAGGATCTCCTTATGAACATCTGGCCTACTATATAACGGCCATGGGTGAGCTGGCCCTCGATGAGTCTTATGTCCTCCGATATTTCGCCACTTCTCTTATGGGAATCGTCTTTCAATGGTATTCCCACTTAAAGCCCAATTCAATAGTAGATTGGGTTGATTTACAGAAGAAGTTTCTCGACCATTTTCAAACGATCGGGAGGAAAATATCATTGCTTGAGCTATGTTACATTTGACAAAAGAAAGGGGAAGAAACAACTCTTGATTTTATTAAGCGATGGCGCGACCTCAACATGAGATGTACTCATCCTCCAGCGTAAGAAGATGGCATCACCATTTGTCGAAAAGGCTTGATGACTGAAGTCAGCGAGAAGCTCCTTGGCACTAACATCAAGGGTTTCGACCAGCTCAATTATGTCGTGGCCGAGATCAAGATGTTCTTCACTGACAATCCTGGCTATATCCCTTCTAAGGGGAAGCATGTCCGGGAGTGCCAACAAGCTAAAGAGGTAAATGCTGTTGAGTTCTCCCCAACCACTTAGAATACCAAGGAGATCGGCTCAAACGATTGTGTGAATTTGGGAAAGTTTGAATCATATAACTTGGTTCACGGCATAATTCACTAAGTGTTCTTCCGGATAACTTCAAATTGTCACTAAGTTAAAATTCAAATCGAAATGTATTTTCACCTATTGCATAGTATAAAATACTCACCAATCTTTTATTTATTATTTTATTTATTATTTTTCAACTCTTTTGATTTAATGAGTTTAGAAGTTTTAAATCATGCAAGAGATCGTTAAATGTGATGTTTTAATGTGTTTCAAAACCTTTAAAACATTGTGACCATTGTGGAAGAAACGTACGTCCATTGGGCATGTGTTTTAATTTAAAACCTTTAAAACAGTGACTGATGTGGACATAATGTATACCCATTGGGCCTCTCTCTCATTCATTTGAGAATGGTCTTGCATGCCTATATATACATGTGTAGGCTGGCCCTGAAACATAACCATTCAATTCTCTCCTCTTTGCCTTTTTCATCTACGCTTTTCAACAATCTTCTTCTTTTGTGCCGAGTTCCTAAAACTTAGATCGAGATTCGCTATATCTCTCTTCGAGAACGTGTCGACAAGAGAGAAGAGATCACTTATCTAAGAGTCATCGTATCTCTAAGAGACAATTGTCGCAAAATTCGCACGTCGGGTGACAATAAAATTCTTAAATCTAACGATACGCATTTCAACCCGACGTGCTATGTTTCTTACCCTTTTATTTAGTCAGATCTAATTATTTGCTGCTTGTTCTTTTTTTTTTCAGCACCATATTTCCAACAGTCACTTAAGGCCTCGACGATCAATTTCGTGAGCTAGAGATCGCATCGCCAATGGAGGATAGCAGTGGTAGTTGTAGGGTATGATCTTGAATTGAATGGCTACAAAAAATTCAAAAAAGAGCTAACGCCCTTATGAAAAGGACTTATATTCCTCTTTTTCTGCGATTTGTTTTTTATTACCTATCTAATTGTACATCGGACAGTGTAGCTGAGTAGGTTATACTTAAAACTATCTAGAAAAGTTTAACAAATATTTTTTTCTGAGTATACTCTCGGGGTCACTTTGTTAACGGAATAAATCTCGGGTAGAATGAGTTATTCCACCTTTTCACCCTTGTTCGAGTTTGATAGCAGGATTAAGTTACCAGGGGTCGATTAGGATAAAAACCCTTATTCTAAGAATAACTCATTCTACCATTTCTATAGAATGAGTTATTCTTAAGGTAAGAACAAATTATTAAACTGAAAAGGTGAAAAGTCAAAGAATAACTAATCCTAATCCATCTCACGTGAATTATCCTAACTTATTATCAAAGAGGACCTCAAAGAATATATAGTCCCATGTACATGACGTGTTAAAAACCATACACAGCTCTCAAGATGATGGGAATTTGACTGTCAGATATCAAATTTGAGAATATTAAAGAGTGATGAAGTTTTTACGGCATACGAAAAACCAAACAGCAACTGATTTTTTTTTGGTTTCGTCATCACCTTGTTTACCAACATTTGATAGTTTTGGAAGCTTCGGTACCAATAGTTTTACTCCTATGTGGTTAATAAAAAGGTCACATAATAAGCATAACAAAAGTCTCCCATATTCATCGGATAACATTTCAACGCCCAAAAAATGCAAAAAAAAGAAGAAAAGAAATAGAGGTTCAAGGCAAAGCAGGGCGGCGACGGATGGGCGATGTTGTGGCAGGTGATTGAGAGGACAGTGGCAGTGGAGGTGGAGAGGGTGGCAGAGGTGGATGAGAAGTGCGGCCAGAGAAACCACCTTCACTCGGACCTGAAACTGGGGGCGGGGGAGGCGCGTAAAAGAACCACGCTCGCACCCTGTTCCTCGCCGGAGTTGGAGGCGATCGATCTCTCCTCGAACCCATGGACCTCCTTCTAGGCTCCACATAAACTTTCGGGTTCATCCCCGTCGGGCCGGCTTTCCCACCGGAAACGACCTCCCCAGGAGCAGTATTAATCTTGCAGCAAGCAGAGAAAACCCACAAGCTTGCAATTGCACCACCTGTACATGTCACCGTCCACAAGTTCCACAACAACGTAAATTCTAACCAATCTAATGACGTACCCAAACAATTAAAAGGGTAGAAGGATAGCTCTGGTTGGTGTCGAGTACCAGAGAGAAGGCAACCGGAGATGAGGAGGAGGAGAAGGGCGGTGATGGCCATCTGGCCGCGTTGGCAAACCTCCCGCGATGCCGAAGAAGAAGATAACAAGCGAGGCCAGGCTTCTTGTTATGTGAATCTGGCCTTCTATCGAGTAAAGAGCTCTGCGCTGGAGCTTTAGTGGCGGCCAGCAAAGGAAAGTAATGGCGTCTTAAAGTGGAGTGGCTCAGTGGCGGCATGGGCGTTGACGATTGACTCGACATCAATCATCTAGGACGAGAGTGTATGCCCTCTATTATTTGTTTCCATAAAATTATCAGGTTTTAGAATTATAAGTTTTAAATTTGATATATTTTATTTAATTTTAAATTATGAAGTATTTTATTTGGATGCCCGCAAAATAAAACAGTTACTTAGTTCATTTCTTACGATTTCAACTCAATTTTTCCTTTAATTTTGATTTTTGATGGATATTGACCAAAAACGAGAGAATTCTAATACCACATGGCCCATATAATCTCATTAATGTTGTTTTACAATGAGCTAAATAATAAAAAATATTGTAAAACATAATAAATATAGTGTTTTACGGTGTCTTTATGACGACACAAACAAGCTCTAATTGCACTTACTAATTAGATTCAATACCTTGACGTTTGGAAAAAATTTCCACATGAAATTAAAAAAATTCATATATAAAGAGTTTTCTAAAAATATATCTCTATAATTATCGACCCGATCAATGAATGGGCTTAGAAGATATGCGAGTGAATTCCGAAATGAGGAGCTCACGTGGATAGGGCTATCAATAGGTTGGGCTTAGGTCGACCCGGCCTAGACCCCCTTATCAATGTTAAAGCCCAAACTCGGCCCGGGCCCGAGCTATGTCTCGCCGGGCCGGGTCAAACATGATCAAAAAATATGTAAAGTCCGACTAAGACCCGGTCGAGCCAAACACGACCAAAGTAAGAACAAAAAAAGAGAACGGACCTGGTCGGCCTGCGGGCTGAACTCAAAACCCGACCGATCTGTGGGCCTAATCAGACTGAGCTTGTAAATCTGACTAAAGATCCGCAGATCGAAAAAGATTTTGTAACTTGACCTGAAATCAGACTAAGCCTGGGAGTCTGTCGAGCCGACCTGACCCATTGACAATCTTAATCGTGAATAATTAAACACCAAAGAAGTTGCCAGCCAACTACGGATCAACCATAAGCGAATTTGGGATGGGCCGGTTGGTTCTGACTTGAGCCGGAACTAATAGGAAGAAATCACAGTGTTGAGCAAGGAAGTGGAGTAGATTAGAAATGGACTTTTCAACATGTAATCTAATCTATGGGGGCATATTTTTTTGATCATAATAGTTGGCATAAAAGATCAACATTAACTAATCACGGGTCACCATCTCAAAAGGGTACTCCCTATTTTTAATTTTGTTGGTAGTGAAATCATTTTTTGTTACTAAAAAAAATGCATTCATGTGATGTATAAGAATGTGATATAGTGCATCATATGCTGGCTCTTGTTTTCTACATTATATTGCATCTTTGTGCATGATATAACTTTCCTCGTGATGTAATATAGTGGAACGATATAACGGACGAAAGTGATATGTCGTAGAGATAATTAAATAAGGTCGTTTGGTATCGGTTAGAGTGAGGATATCTTTGTTCTAATCTTATTCTACATTTGATACGGTTAAAATTGACGGAGATAGATTTAGTTAAAAAAATAGAGTTAACTTCGATTTTAAAATTATAAACGGGATAAGTCGTTTCAAACTTTTATTTTGTTGGAACGATTTATCCTCATTTTTTAACTCCATTTTATCTCTTTTGTACTAAATGTATATAAAAATAATACTAAATATAAATTATCTTTGAATTATTTATATCTATTCTCCTGGACTTTTATTTTTATTCTAATACTAAATAACATATCCTTATCCACGTCTAATCTACAGGTTATTTTTTCTCACCTTGTCGAGAGCCCGTCATTCTGACTATCCTTACCAAGAGTACCTTATCGTTCTATCCGGTTTTACTTTTTATAGACGGCTTGCGGACTGATAGGTCTCGTGTGGATGACCGTGCCACCAGCACGACGGCGCGAGCATACATTGTTTACTTCGTTAGAAAACTCACTGTCAATTAATAAAGGAGATGTGCCCGCAAGCGGCGCCGGACTGACTGTAGGCAACATGGGCTGCTGGTTCGTCAGCTCTTGCGGCGTGGCCCGCAGGCGCCGGCGGAGGCAGCTGCCTCCTGCATGCACGGGCATTCCCGCCCGCACAGCAACTAGCATAAAACCGAGTAATTTTGCAGGAGATTCTCACACGTAACTACAGGTTTTCCTCTACCGTATGGTGTAGTTGTGATTGACGACACTGGCAGCATAAAACCGAGTAATTTTGTCGAACAGGTGGATACTTTTGTTTTTTGAACAGTTGTACAGCAGTTTTCTACATGTTCATTACAAATCCTGAAAATCAGTTTTTTTTCAGTAGACTCCTATTTCAGAAACCAGCATGGATCAGTTAATATGGACGAGGGCCGAAATTTTCACTCGGGATCTGATCTATTAGAATTTAGACGTAGTCTTCGTATAATAGTCTCACATCGATTGAATGGGTTATGGTTCATATACTTATGACACTAGAGCTGTGTATCTCAATATTACGATTTTGTAAATTTTAACATGATATCAAAGCTCATGATTATGATTTGGGCATCCCATATTTATCAAGGTCCATATGATAGAACCTAATGTGATTATAATTGTGGTGTCCTCTCCACTCAAACATCTTTAAGTTTTAAATTAGATGGCTCAATCTAATAAACTTTAATATGGCATCAAAGCATGGTCTTGGGCCCAACCTCATATATTTCTTATCTTGCCACCTTCACCTAATTAATCTCCACAGTGATATCAGAGTATGGTCTTGGACCCAACCCCATATATTTCTGAACAATAGTCATGTATCTGTTAAATGAGTTATGATTCATGTGCTTAATTATGACTCTGGGCCTGTGTATCTTAACACTGTGATTTTATAAATTTCAACATTATCTACGTTCAAATCTTAGTCATATCCAAGTCAAATGGTACAAGAATCACGATGGTGGTGAATAATTACGGACCGGTGGTACAAGAATCTTTAGTGCGACTTTGATAATAGAATAAGGGGCAAATAGTATGAGTTATTCCGCCTGCTCACCTTTAAGCGAGTTTAGTAGCAGGGTTAAATTATTTCACATAAAATGAGTTATTCCATAGATAAGTGCAAGTTATCAAACTTAAAAAGAGAAAACTAAAGTGTTAAAATGTTATAGATATTTAACGTTATTAAAGTGTCAAATATTAAAATAATAATGATATTTTGTAAGACTTATATTAGTAATATAGAACATTCGTTCACCCCCACTGATGGTTGATTACCACCATAGAGAAATTGCTCCAATAATTTATAGGTTCGGTGTAAAATTTAAGATTTTTTACATAAAAATTATTATTAGAGGTGAATTTTAAAAAATTATTATTATAAATATATTAAAAAGCATATCATCGCGTAAATATAAATTATGTAAAAATATCATATTTATTTATAGACATATCATTTTTTATAAAAAAATTATAAAAAATTACACTTAAATGATATTTATGTATTATTTAAATTAATCCAATGATATATTTGTTATATATTTCTAAGAATAATTTTTTTATAAATTTATCTCTAAAAATATTTTTTTATAAATTTTAAATAAATACGTCGAGATGACTTAGTTAGAACCAAGAGGGGGGTAGAGCTTCAATTCTTCTCTTGAAGTTTTCAGCGTTAGAATTAGGGCTGTCAATGGGCCTGGCCGGCCCGACAGGTCTGCGGGCTTGGCCCGATTTCGGGTCGGGCCGCAAGCTCTTTTTCGGCCCGTGAATTTTTAGTTGGCCTAAAAGCCCGACCTGACTTGGCCCGCGGGTCGGGCTTGGGCTTTGTTCGGCCCGCGGGCCGACCCTACCCGTTCTCTTTTTTATTCTCACTTAAATTTTAAAAACTATTTAGTTAAAATTATGTTAATTTAATTAATTAGAAAAGTTTAAACTCTCTTTTCACACAAATCATATAATTAATATCAAAAATTCAATTAATTTAATGAGATTATAAATTTTTTATTATTAAATATATATTTTTATTTTTATTTTTATTATCGGGCCGGACTTTAGTCGGACTTTGAATTTTTTAAATAATGCCGAGCCCGGCCCGGACCCGACATAGGACAGGCCCGGACTTTAATATGGATAAGTCGGGCCGGGCCGAGCCGACCTAAGCCCGACCCGAGCTCGGCCATTGACAGCCCTAGTTAGAATTCATGCCCTCGCTATAAAAAAGCAATAGAAATATCTTTTTCATGGTACATGGGTAATGCTAATAATTTTTTTAATTTGAAATTTAACATATTTAATTTAGAGGTAAATTTAAATATGACATCTTAATTTTATACTTAACAGGGACACTAGTTGAAATATTATCTTAGTACGTAGTGATAGCGATAAGAGTCATCGTCCTGGTAGTCACCAAAATAAAAATCCATCTGAGTGATCCAATCCCATCTCATTAACTGCGCGCCACTCACTTGTTAACCGTGAAGTCCACTTTCTAGCTAACAACCACTATGGCCCACCTGGCCCGAACCCCTCCAAAGTGGAGATTTGATTTTGGCAGGACTCACAGCCCCGTTTCGTTTTGACCCCCTATCTACAACAAAGTTTAAAAGAACACCGTGCGTAAACCTTTTCGTCTTCTTCCATACGTGGCATCAATCTATTGGCACTCTACAATGCGCCACTTCCACACCACTTTAAACGCACTCTTCTCCTCTGACCCACATGTACCAGATTTCCGTACCGCGCACAACGTCTTCCGCTTCCTCTTCCTCCTGCTCCCCACGCCCATCTCGGAGCATCGCCAACTTGCACACTGAAGACCCCTCGGGGTCAGCCCTCCCCTCTCCCCACTGCTAGGGTTTCCGCCGTCGATCTCCTCGCGGTCATGGCCATCGACCAGGCCGCCATCGCCAGGGACCTCCCCTTCTTCAACCGTGCCGCGAGGAAGGTGAAGCTCCTCTGTAGCTTCGGCGGCCGGATCCTCCCCCGCCCCAGCGACGGCGCCCTCCGCTATGTCGGCGGCCATACCCGCATTGTCGCCCTCTCCCGGGACGCCTCCCTCGAGGAGCTCGCGAGGAAGGTCTCCGACGCCTACGGCGGCGCTGCCGTCCTCAAGTACCAGCTCCCCGGCGAGGACCTGGACGCCCTGGTGAGCGTCTCCACCCACGAGGATCTCGAGAACATGATGGAGGAGTACGACAAGCTCGCCGGGGCGTCCCCCGAGGGTTCCGCCAAGCTCCGGGTGTTCCTGTTCTCCCCCGCCGAGGTGGATGGATCGGATCTTGGGTTGGGGCCGACCGATGTCCATGACGGCGGGCAGAGGTATGTGGATGCGGTTAATGGGATTGCCGACGTGTGGGTGAGTGAGATGAAGCGGAAGGAGAGTGTGGCCAGTGTGTCGTCTATGCAATCCTCCGATTGTGGTGCTGGTGAGCTTGACGGTGTGGCCGACGGCATGCCCCCTGCAAATCTTCCCCCAATTGTTGCTGCAGCAACATCCCAGGACTCATCGGGATCGGTACATTCTGGCGTAGGATCATATCCTTCGTTTCCTGAGGCAACAGTGACTGCATTACCAGTGAATGTGAACAGCTCCGATGGTGTTCCTCCTCGGATGTTGGACTCATCTCAGCTGTTGCGGCCGCTGGCTCCATCAGCTGGGATGGCTTTTGTTCCGCATGCGTACATAGAGACTCTTCCAGATGGATGTACTTATATTCAGAATCCAGGTCAAAACCAGTATGTGGATCCTCAGCAATTAGGATTAGCAGGTGTTCCTGTTGGTTTTGTTGCTGCCCCACAGCATTCATATCTTTCCACTATGCATATTTCGACAGCGATACCGACTTCCCAAGTTAGCAGGGGGCAACGGTTACAGGGAAGGGCTGAAACTTGTTTGGAAGATGTTTCTTCTGGAGGGAGGACTGCTCAGGTTGCTGGGGATCCAGTCTGTAGGCCTCTTCAACCTCTCTCACAGCTTCCACCTTTGCCACCTTCCTTGGTACAAACGCAGAATGTTGAAAGGTATGGTTTACGTCAGGTGCCACCACAAGCGGCAGATCCGGGGCAGTCACTGAGGTTTGAGGGTTGCAGTTTGTGTCAGAGAGCATTGCCACATGCTCACTCTGACTCTCTGGTGCAGGATTATACGGGGAGTGGCTCAATAATGAGTGTTCCCAATAATAGCCCAGCATTTCACAGTCTCCATTCTGAAACAGCATGCTCACATGCCCTTCTTAGTGCTGTAAATGGAGCCATGCCAGATGCTCCCGTCGATCACCAATTGTACAGCATTGTTCCTCCTCATTCAGGTGCTTATGGATATTCCCGGATTCCTGAATTACAGAACGATGTCAAGGTTGCTCAACAGAAAGCAGAGAGTATAGATCAAACTAAGGATTTGTTTCCACCAGGTTTAGGTTTCACTTATCCACAGGCTCCACATGGTTTGTATTTGAGCGGTCATCCTCATGCCTGGAGTGAAGATATATTGCACCCACAGCAGAAACCACCTTTTGGACCACCTCCAAATCTGCACATGCACGACCCTCTGATCAATGATCCAGCTGGAGTCCATAATTCAGGTCTGTCTGTGCAGGACACTGGAGTTGAAACTCATTTTAACCAGTTCCAAACTGCTGGGTTAGAGCATCAGATGCCACCTATTAAGCCTCATCTCGGTGACTCTGCACCTATTGTGCAATCTCTCTATGTAAATCTATCTGAGACTTCAGTGGTTAGTGAGCCATCGAATACAGTAACTAGAGCTGATTTTGGTGCATCTACTGGGTTAAATCTAGATAACTTACAAATAGTTGAAGAAGATATGGAGAATAGCAGGCCAAAGGTTGGAAAGCAAGATGCATTTGCGGGTGCCTCTGCTGTCAGTCCTAGTATTGCAGTTGACACAAATTCTTTTAAACCAATTGACCTTGTGCCATCTTCCACATTAGAGGTAACTCATTTGCACATTTTTCACCTTGGAGACTCCAACCATGTCTGGCCAATTATTGGGAATGTTGGACCGTACTCCCACCATTTTGAATGTGGCATCGAGCCACCAATTCCTCCTGAACGTTTGCTTCCGGGGCCTAGTGCAATAGGAAAACTTCCCCCAAGTAGTGACTGGGAAGATGAGAATTCTCGACTATACTCTGGGAATAATTTAAATGATGTATCTGCTCCTTTGAGAGTCAACTTACCATTTCAATCATCAAATGTGAGCACGTACAACATGCATACTGGAGTTGTTCAAGGACCAGTTCCTTCAGGGTCAGTTTTCAGCAGCCTAGAACCTCAGCAAATCATGCAGAATAATTACTTGCCAGTTCTGAAACCCACAAGAGTGGCTAGCAGAGATAAGTTACTCCCAGGTGATATATGCACTGATAATCATTTAAGGGGCAGTGATGAATCTAGCATTGCTGCACGTTTGGAGGAAGTTAGTTGTCACCAATCATCAGATTCTCTGAGTAATGACACAAGTCCGGGTATGATTCACCATGTAGAAGATTGTCATCTAAGGCCTTTCAATGATGATATGTTAATTTTCAATCTCGAACATTATATGTGACGGGCATTTTTCCTTTTGGTTTACTGTTATAGGCTCTGAGCTCATGAAGCAAAAGTTGCAGACTGTTGCAGATGGTTTGACCGAACCAGTGTTCCAGCAATCTGTTCCTGTTCCCAGATCTTATGCTCATGAAAAAGATTCTGCCTCTGAATCCAACAAAACTAGAGGCACTGAAGAGGACAAGATAAATTCACTGACTATGTTGCAGCCTCTTGGGCACGAAGCTGAGGTAATGTCCTATTTGTTTTGCACCCTCCAGTTCGTTGAAATTATCTGAAGTAATGAGCTATATGGCAGTACAGGAGGTCAAAGTTGGACAGATGGATAAGCCAAACCTTGGGGTCCAAGTCGTAGAAGACCTAGGGCACCTGCAGGTTTTGAGACTGGTGTTACTTCCTGTCAATTTCTGATTCCTAAGTTTCCATTCTAGCTTCTTCATGTTGTTTTTGTTCTTTGCAGATAATAAAGAACAGTAATCTTGAAGAATTGCGAGAACTAGGTTCCGGAACATTTGGAACTGTTTATCATGGCAAATGGAGGGGCTCTGATGTAGCAATAAAGAGGATAAATGATAGATGTTTTGCCGGAAAACAATCTGAACAAGAACAGTGGGTAAGTGTCAGAAATATCCATGTTTTCATTCCTTGTCTGAAATGTCTTTGATTTTCATCATTTCTTTCAGCAATTTGACCTGATCATATTTGTTACATGTTAGAGGGCTGATTTTTGGAATGAGGCCTGCAAACTTGCTGACTTGCACCACCCCAGTGTTGTGGCATTTTATGGTGTTGTTCTGGATGGTCCTGGGGGATCTATGGCAACAGTAACTGAATACATGGTTAATGGTTCTCTTCGACAAGCTTTACAAAAGAATGATAAGTAAGCTTTCGGCTTTGTTTAGCTTTGAACTTTCTACTTAGTCCTGTTATGAGATTTGTTTATTATTGTCTGAGCATCTAGGATAAGATTATAACTAGAACTTCCATTTTGGCATATTCTTGGTAGGACTCTTGATCGGCGTAAACGTCTTCTCATTGCTATGGATGTGGCATTTGGTATGGAATACCTGCATGGAAAAAATATAGTGCATTTTGACTTAAAGAGCGATAATTTACTTGTCAACTTGAGGGATCCTCAGAGGCCAATATGTAAGGTACTTGAGCTTTGCATTTACCTGGGTGCTTTATGTATAAGATTATTGGATGGCATGGATATTCTCCTGCTGAAAGTTATTTCAATAATATGGATCTTAGCTGACCTTCCAAAAAAATATGGATCTTAACTATTCTTAGATCAACACATTTTTTTAAAACTCGCTTAAAAAAACACATTTTTTTTAAAACCGTAACTATTCTCATAAGAATGCTTTGATTTGTTTCTTTTCATTTTTTTTTGGTGGAGGGAGAAAGGAAACCTGTTCTGACTTTAATCTGGTCAGACATCACTCAGTCATTGTCTTTACTTATATAACTTTTGGTACATCATGCAAGGTAAGAATGGAAAACACTTCGAGATCTATTTTATACACAGCTTTGCTTCAAAATTGTGATATTTTCCAGATTGATAGTATGTATTGACAGTAACTGTGAAATTGTTTACTTTGGAAAGGAATGGGTAAAAAGAGGGTTAAGTTAGGTACATTGCAAACCATAATTTTTGGCCCGTGAAACTAAGGACAGGTCCTGGTTCTGCTCAAAATTTAAAGGAAAAAAGCTTACTTTTAGAAAGATGTAGATTAAAAAAAAATTCTGGCTAGGCTATGTACACTGTACCTAGAAAGAAGAGGTATCTAGATTTAGGCCTACATGATTCGAGAAGAGCAGGTCACATGCTTTGTAGCCTAGTGCATAGACCTTGGTGTATCCTGTATCGTTGATCCACTAATGCAGGATGCTATTGATAGCAGAATTATTTCTATTCCTTGTACGTTATCATATTCATCATTTCTCAAGGCTTTTTGAGAAAATAAAATAATGTGTGCTTTTATGCCACATAGATGCAAATAGGGGCCCGTCTTAACAGTCTATGATTATCTTTGTCAGATCTGTAACCAAAAATAAACTCCAGGTCATGGCCCATGGAATTATACATGCTAAAACACCCTTTTCAGTCGGTTGATACTTACGTGTAGTCTGAACAGTGGCAGCATTGGCTATATAAGGAAATGCATGGGAAACTGCTTCCAAATGCTTAGCCTATCGGTTGGACAGATATATAATATGAGCATGTGGGAAGGTCATGCCATAAGCAAGCTTTTTGACCCCCACTTGGAAACCAAATTAGACAGATTTGTCTTTAATTGTATTTCAACCATCTTAGACAGATTATTTTTGCATATATCTTTTCAGTAGGTCTAACACATCTTTAGTCTATGTAACAATTGGACCCGTTATTTTTCTCGAATTAATCGAGATAAATAAAAATTAATGATGGCTAAAAGAATGGCGCGGAGTCCCCGTGGAACCTACCTGGACCGTGTAGGTGTCCCGAGGAATCCTTGGACCTACCCAGCCCAGGTAGGTGTCCGGTGGGGTCCCACCACCAACCTGACCCGGGTAGGTCTTCCTAAGGACCTATCCGGTCCGGATAGGCAGGGATGGTAGTTTCGGCCGAAACCGATACGTGTTGGTCGAAATGTATCGGTTTCGGACCGGGACGATCTAAAATCGGACATGCTCACTGTAGTAGGTCCGAAACTTAAAAATATTATTTTAGTATGTTTCGAGCGAAATCGATTCCGGTTTTGCTCAGTTTCGGGCGTTTCGACTCGATACGCCCGAAACTGGGCGAAACCGGACGTGAACCTAAGGGAGTTCACGTCCGTCACACCCGTAAGATCTGATATGTGAGGGGCTGCCGCCAGGGGAGGTGGAGGAGGGGTAGGGGGGACTTGGGAGGAGGTTTTGCTGCCGAGAGGAGATCTTGCCGCCGCCGCCATTTCTTGCTGTTTATAATGCGTAGCTGTTGTCGTCGTCGTCGTTAACATCATTGGGTTGAAGATTTCTCAAGGATCTTGTAAGTTTTTGTATTTTTTTCTTTGTTCATAGTTTTCTTATTGTAGGTAAGGTTATATACAATATGTGAGTTTTTATACGTTAATTATGGTAAATCTCTAAATTGGGACCTAATTAGCGATTTAAATTTGTGGCTTTTGTCTAATTAGGTAAGTTTAGCGTCAATTGAATGTTAATTAAACTTCATCGAATGTTTTAGGGTGGGAGCATGTTGCTAATTGTATTACACGCCTGGTAATTGGGGTAAATCCCCAAATTAGGACCTAATTAACGATTTACATTTGGGGGTTGTGTCTAATTAGGTAAATTTAACATCAACTGAAACTCAATTGAGCTTCATCGAATGCTTTAGGGCGGGAGTATGCTGTTAATTGTATTACACGTAAGGTAATTAGGGTAAATCCTCAAATTGAGGTCTAATTAGCGATTTAAATTTGGGGGTTTTATCTAATTAGATAAATTTAACGTCAATTGAAGCTCAATTAAGTTTCATTGAATATTTTAGGGCGGGAGCATACTGCTAATTGCATTTAATGAAGGATAATTAGGTAAAATCCTCAAATGTGACCATAACTAGCGATTAGAAATTGAGACTTTTGTCTAATTATCTCAATTCAACATAATTTGAAGCTCAATTATAGTTCATTGCATTTTTTCATTGTACTTAACCATCGGTTTTTGACTATCTTAAGACAACATCATGGGTAGATGTGAACAAGGTCAGGAGCAGCAAGGGTAGGACGATCCGGGGTGGGCCCACCTCACCTTAGTTGATGCTAGAATAAGAAAAGTCAATGTAATTATTGTGATAAGGAGATACACGACGATCCGGGGTGCATTCTCCCATTCAACCCTAGGCAGGGTTTTAAAAAAAAAAAGGAGATACACGACGGAATTACTAGAGAAAAGCAACATTTGACATGGATAAGAGGAGAGGTCAAGCAATGTCACATATGTCCCCGACGGGTGGTAGAGGAAATGCGCTAGCACCTTCTGGGCAAAAAAGATAGGATGCAACGAAGGGCTTAAGATCAGGCTGGAATTTGTGAGGAGATTTCAAGTAGAGTAAGCAGAAGAGGAAGGAAGGATGATGATGATGAGGAAGGCACTAAGGATTCAGATCGAGAGCTGACCGAAGCAGTAGAGGGTGAGCGTACGGCTCGAAGTAAGAGAAAAGCACTGATATGATCAGGGGCCTACTCCAGTACAACTAGTGTAGCACGACATCCTGACACTAGTACAACCCCGTAGAGAGTAGGCCCCATGGACCGCTATGTGCATAGAAGACAAAGTGCTACACAGCTAAAAATCAAGTGGGCATTGAGAGGGGTAAAAAAATCAGCTGAAGCAGCAGGACATATATTTAAAAGTATTTGCAAATGGTTTTTTCATGCAGGTGTGCCTGCACATCCAGGTGAATCAGAATATTGACAGCCTATGCTTGATGCCGTAGCAGATCCTGGCTTTGGCTTCAAGGCCCTGTCACGTCGAGACATATACGGGCATGGCCTTGAGGGAGAGGTTGAGGAGCTTCATCAGTGGGTTGAAGGCTTCAAGTATATCTGGATGGAGAGAGGATGCACTATTATGTGTGATGGTTGGACTGGTACCACGAAGAAGTCCTTGATCAACTTTCTGGTTTATTGTATCGAAGGTACAGTCTTTGTAAAATCAATTGATGCATCAAATTATGAAAAGAATGTAAATTATTTGTTTCATTTGATGGATGAGATGGTAGAACAAATTAGAGAGGAACATGTTATGCAAGTAGTCACCGATAATGAAGCCAATTACAAGGCTGTAGGGAGGAAGTTGATGTAGAAGCGCAAGCATTTATATTGGCTCTCATGTCCAGCACATTGTCTAGACTTGATACTTGAAGACATTGAGAAGGACAAAAATATGAAGAAGACAATTGAGAGGGCAAAGAATATCACTCGGCACATTTATGGCCATCCTAGGATCTTGAACATGTTCAGAGAGCATGCAAGTGGGGGCCGAGATATCATCTGTGCAAGGCCAACAAGATTTGCTTCGAATTTCATTTGTTTGTAGTCCTTACACAAATATAAGAATGAGCTCAAGTCTTTCATGTACCACAATTCCATGCGCGATTACATAGACAAATCCAATGTTGATTCTCAGATGGATTATTTGAAAGTGTGTCACATCGTGGAAGACAACAAATTCTAGAATAGGGTCTCACGTTACATGAAAGTAGTCACACCCTTCGTGAAGGTCCTAAGAATGGTGGATAACGATGAGAAGAATGATATGGGATATCTGTACGAGGCCCTGGACCGTGCTAAGTTAGACTTACATAAATCCCTTTCTAGAGAGTATGAGAAGTGGTGGAAAATTATTGACCACATATGGGACAACACATTACACCATGAATTGCATGTAGCTGGTGAGTGATTAATTGTACTGATATAAAGTTCATTATTTTTAAAGTTAATTTACATCTTACATTTAGTTAATTATACACAAATGCAAGTTATTTCCTCAACCCTTGACTTATATACAATGTCAATGCAAGCGTTGATGGTGAGGTGCTTCAAGACACATTAAAATTCATTGGTCGTTTATCAAAGACACTAGAAAAGAGGCTTCAGGCCGAGCTACAAGTTGGCCTTTATTGATTTTATCAATAAGAGGAAAAGAATTTACTTAATTATTTATGTTAATCTGTTACTTTATCCTTATAGATGGACAATTTTAGAATGAGGATTGGGATATATTCTGACTCACCATTGCAATACATTGTGGGAAGAGTGAGCCCAGGTATACTAAATCTTTGTGCTTAAACCGAGTCAATATGTATTAGTACATCATGAAGAATTGATCTTCATTTGCATCTTACATTTATTTATTTATGGTTAGTGGAACAGTTGACTGGTGGATAATGGTGAACAATATGGATTTAGACAGTAATGCATTGGCTTACATTTCAATTAGGGTGTTGAGTCAAACAACATCAGCAAGTCAATGTGAAAGGAATTGAAGCACGTTCAGCCTTTATACACTCAAAGGTTCGCAATCAACTAAAGGCTGAACATCTAGAAAAATTGGTTTACTGTCACTACAACATGAGGTTGAGAATAAAGAACATGGAGCTGGGATAACAATTGAGAGACAAACGCGTCGCAGACGATACAATTGGCCAAATTGATGTGGATGCAATATTTGATGATGATAATCCCTTGCAATATTGGGTTGAGGTACGAGCGCAGGTTGATGATCTCGTTTTTGATCCTGATGACAGAACATGAGCAGATGGTATATTGGATGGAGATGAGCCAAGGGATCCAGAATTCAGAGGATCAACAAAGAGGCCAAGAGTGACTCATGAGCACTAGAGAGAGGAAAAGCCTTTGTTTGTTGACGACATTGAGCATCAGCCTGAGATTAAGCCAGCTAGATACTTAGATATAGATAGCATGTCAGTCACTCCTAGAATAGTCAAGTCACCTCTATCTTTAAGAAGAAGTACATCAGTGCATGAGATGACTGAGAGGACTAGTGCTGTTGCTTGAGAGGACCCGGTAATTGAGCAGATGAAGCAAGTTTATGTGAGACCCGGCACGAGGAAAAAGATTCCTTTCAAAGATGAACGAGATGGTGACACCAAAAGAAAAAAAATAGAGTCAAAGGCTAGAAGGCGATTGGTTACTTACCAAGTGATGATCCCTTGTAGGTGTTGCTACTGGCGGTGGCATGTATACACCTACTTTCCTTCTTCCACGCTAACATGGGTAGAGGATATAGTTATAGTGAAGGAGGATATGATTCACAGAGCCAATATGGACATCCATGAGGTTGTGGAGGTGGCCAACACGAAATAGGCATGTATGAGTGGGGTTATCAACCAGGATTCCAATTTCATCTAGTTCCAGCCATAATCTTCAAGGTTCTGCTTCTTATGCTGATTGTGGATTCCAATCAAGCCAACAACCTTATACTCAAGAGGGATCCAAAGAGGGATGCACGACTTGACTGCATCATTGTTTGGTTACAGTGAATATACAGAATATATGCAGTCTTTTTATAAGTATCAACACCAGAAGCCATACGATGAGGGAGAAGGTTCTTTCAGTTATTATGCATATTAGTGCATCATTATTTGGGTAAAGCAGATCATTTAATTTCTGTAACATTTACTGTGTTTGTAATATTTATTGTACTGTTTGAACGTACTCCATGTTTAATATGTAGCGAATATTAGTTTAACATGTCCAATGCCTACTTTTAACACTTAATCCAATTTATTCACACTTAAATGCATGTCCACTGGCTTTTTTTTCTGATTTTTTTAATTTTTCTATTTTTTAAATTTTTATAAAGTTTTTTGAATTATTTGAACGGGTTTCGGGCTGAAATTGAAATCGAAACCGAAACTACCATCGTTGCGGATAGGTCCCCGGGTGCCTATAAATACCCCTGTGGGTCCCAACACACAGAGAAAGATACATACATAGACACGGAGAAGAACTCACTTGTGCTTGGAAGAAAAGAAGACTTGTGCCTTTTTGTGCTTTGAGACCCAGCAAGGGTATGTTTACATGAATACCCTTGTAATTGTGGTTATGTTATGTAATTTCTTGTGATTTTATGGGGGGAAAACCATGTAATTTTCTGAAATAATCAGAAATTATGAAAATATCCCTGAACTCACAATAAAACCCCCATAATGTCCTATAATTGTATAAATGTTCTATAGCTTTCGGGAATGGTTCACCTTCAAACTTTCAAGAATTGTAGAAATACCCCACTTTTTGCGGAAAAGTCTATAAAGTCTACAAATTGTCGAAAAATCATGTATTTTGCAGATTTGTCGTATAAAGACATGTAATTGTGTAAGAGTCATGTATTTTTTAGAAATGGCCAAGGTTTACAAAAATATCTTGAACTTCTGTAAATTGTGTAAATGCCCCTCCAAGTGTGTGAGACTTGTAAATATGTCCTCGCCTAGCGGAGATGAGTTCAAGTCAGTCATCCAACAGTTCAGAAGTGATCATGCTGGCGATTCAACAACTCAATTGTGATGAAGCTCGAAATCAACTCTCCAACGTGTAGACACGCCATTTTCACGTTTTCATAGGTACATCTTGTATTACACCGTGATGCCCCAAAGTGGCTCACACATTTCATTCATGTGGGTGATTAGTTATTTTGGCCTTTTTTTACATGAAAATAATAATAATAAATAAAAAAATCAAAAAAGGTTATTACAAATACAAAACAAATTCAAAAAAAAGGTTACTAAAAATTCAAAAAAAATCGAGAAAAGGTTAAAAATAATAAGTAAGAAAATGTTTGAAAAAAATAATAAAACAAATCTCTATACACAAAATAAATCCTTTTATTTTTGTATAAAATATAAAATTGAGAGCTTGGATATACATATATATATAAGTAATTAACACAAAACAAAACCACAAAAAATATATAATTGTTATCCACCTGTAATCTCCACGTTAATATATAATTATTATGTTAATCTTTATTAGAATGAACCTTGATGTATTATATATGTTAATCGTTATTAGCATTAATCTTGGTCTATTAATCTCTCTCACGTCTTTCTCTTCTTATCTCCCACTCTCCCCTGCTCCTCCCATTGCCATGTTATTTCATTTTCTTCAGCCCCACCGTAAGGACATGTTATCCACCGTCTCTCTACTATTCTTTCTCTGATACCTTCTCTTAATTACACACCTTTCTCTATCTTCTTTTTCCACTCCCTTGTCTTTTGTACTCATCAACCCGACAGAGGGAATTTCATTCTTCTCACGTCCTTCTCATCTTTGGCAGCACATTCATCTCTTCCTCTCCCTCATCTTATCCAAGGGGCCCTCTCTCCCATCTCCCTCTTTCTCCTTTCTCTCTAACACCCTCTCACGTCTCTCCCTCCTCTCTCTCTAACAGCCACCTCTTCCCACTTACCTCTCTCTCACACTCACTTCTTTTCCCTCTGCACACCCACGTCATACCTCTGGCCGCCATCTGCCGCCTCCCTTGCATGGCCGGCATCCCCCTTCGACGAGCCCCACGTATCCCACTCTCCACATCTCACTCTCTCCCATTCCTCACATTCCATATACCTCTCTCTCCAGCCGTAGCTTCCCTATTTTTTTTTTCTCTACTGCACTTCCCCTCCTTGCTAACCAAAACCACTCCGCCTGAGCCCCGTCGGTGCACCCCACCGTCGACCTCTCTCATCTCTCCCACTGCCATCCCCCATGCACATCGGCCCCTCCATCTCCATCTCCCTCACTCTCTTCTAAACCCAACCACCCATCGTACGTGCATGCACCGTGAACCCCCACCTCACCTCTTACCCTCCTGTCGGAGCCACCACCGCCCTTTCCCTCTCACCCGTGTCTCACTTCCGGCCGGCCACCTACCGCATGCCGCTTCGTCTCCGGCATCCTCCTCGTGAGCCACGTCCGTCATCGCAACACCCATCCGCAGCCAGCTCCGGCCACCATCCGTGTTGCTATCGGGCACCCACGTCGAGCCGTTCACCTTGGCTGCCACCTCCACGACTTCGCCGTGAGCCTCCACCGCCACTCCGCCAGCCTGTGTAGCCGTCGTCAGTCACCCACGGACACCGCGAAGCCTTCTCTGGCCACCCCATGCGACACCCTCCTTCTCTGTCCTTCCTCTTTCTAGCCACCACACCATCACCTTCCCCTCTTTCCTTCCAGCCACGATACACCAAAAACCATAGCGCCCATGCCACCTCCGTCGTGAAACCAACCTCCTCTCTCCCTCTCTGTGCCGGCCTCCCTGCCGTGACGCCAGGCGAGCCACCTAACCGCTGCCGTCACTGTCGTCATCAACACCGCCTCCACTGCGAGCTCACCCACGCCGCCAGTGCCGCTGCAACCGCCTCTCAAGCCACCTTCCACGCCGTACGAGCCACCTGCTCACGCCCACGCCGCCAGTGCCGCTGCAACAGCCTCTCGCGACCACCTGCCACCACCATCGTCCGCCGTGAAGCACCGCTGTGACCTCACGTCCGCCGTTGCAAGCCCGTCGTCAAGCTCACCCTCCACCGTCTGTGTTCGCCATCAACCCCCCCTTGCATGCACCGTCCAACTCCCCACGTCGCCGTTGCTGCGTTTCCGTCCACCGTCGGAGCATCTCCTCCGACCGTTGCTGCCGTCATCAGCCACCTCCGTCCATCCGCGAGCCGGCTGCCACGTCCGTCATCGTCGTCCGCGACCACTCCACGGCCACCCACCTGCATGCCCGCGAGCACCGCCGCGAGACCACCTCCCTCTCACCGTTGAGAGCCCCCACTCCCGTCCGCCTCCGCCGCTGCCGTGAAGCCCACCTCCCACCTCGAGCACTCAACCACGGCCACCACGTCTGCGAACTCCACCCTCCACCGGTCGCCCGTCCGCCGCGTCCCCTTTTTCTACACGAGCTCGCCGCGGACGCCCTCTCTCATCTCTCTCTCACTTTCCTCTCTTTCTATTCTCTCTCGCCCTCTCTCCCCTGCCGCGGCGAGCTCCCCTTCCCTTCTCTCTCGCGTTCCCTTTCTCTCTCTCTCAACCGCTCTCTCTTTCTCTCCCCCACCCTCTCTCTGCTTCTCTCTCTAACTCCCCTCTCTTCCTCTTCCTCCTCTCGATCTCTCCCCCTCTCCCATTTTTTATTTTTTTTTTAATCCTCTCTATTACCTTCTCTCCCCCTCTCGATCTTTCTCTCTTATTTTTTTTTCATTTTTTTATCCTCTCCCCCTCACTGTCTCTCTCTCCCACTCTCTTTCTCTCTCTCCCTTTCCCTCTCTCTTTCGTCCTCTCTCTCCCTTTCCCTCCTCTTTCACCTACCGTCTCTCTTTCTCCTCCTCTCCCTCTGCTCTCGCCGCCCTCCTCTCCTCACTTCTTCTTTTTTTCTTTTTTTTATCTATGTTCCCCTCTCTCTCCCGTTAACTCTCTCCCTCTCCCCTTTTTATGTATATAAGACATATATGTATATATATATATATATATAGTATAGATATTCTGAAAATATAGTAATTATATAGTATATACAGATTGAACATATAATATTTACTATTATTCATGTATTAATTATATATATTTCCCTCTTATTTTTCTCTTATATGTTTATTTTTTATGTATATCTACCACATATATACATAACTTAAGGCTTTAAGAAAAACCTTAAAAAAAGAGTTTTCTCTCTCCCTTTCTCGCCTTCTTCCTCAAATTTTCGTTCTTTTATTTCGACCAGTTTACATATGTTTATATATGTTTGTATTTACGTATATGTTAAATATCTTTAATATGTCTAAGTATATGTTTATGTAAATATATTTATCATTCATATGTATATGCTTGTGTGTGTGTGTTCTTATGTCCGGCTTAACTAGTTTCTGAAGTCCGCTCTGAAGTCCTTCGGTCATGCTGTGCTCGTGATATTGAAGCCCTTCTCAAAGCTCGTCGCCGGTCTTCCCGATAAGCTTTTCTCCCCCTTATTTTTATTCAGTTAGTTAATTATATTGCATGCATCATTTAGCATATGTGCCATGCCTTTCTCTTCGAGAGGGCCTCCCTTGTGAGTGTCTTTGTGTTTGTGCATTTCATCATGACATTTCATACCTTTTAGTTCTAAAGGGGTTTTAAACACACCAGCCAGGTACGTGTTCGTTTATGTTATTTACAGTTTTATTATCTAAGGATTGGTACTACACCACTGCCGTTCTCACCAACCAGTTCTGCTCTGTTTATTCTTTGTGTAAGGGGTAACCAGTTAAAGGCCCTCTTCTTCGGCCTGTCGAAAGAAGAGGAAGAAGGAACCCACGCAATTCCCGCGTCAAAGGCAAAAGTGATCAATCCACTCGGGACCCTCGGTCCCTGGCGATCACAACACTCTTAACGCGCGCTCCATTTTGATCATCTTTGTTTTAATAACACCCGCGGAGAGTTGCTTCCCGCAGCGGTTATCTTCTTCTGTCTCTGACCTCACCCGCGCGGAGGATTATTCCCCGCGGCGGTTTCTGTGATTTACTTTCTGTATATCTAATTCCTAACTGGTGCGGTGGGTCACCTCCCGCGACCGTTTCCATTTCATCTTTTTATTTTTTGCACTTTACTTTGTAACTCCTAACTATTTAATTTCGGCATTCCCCTATCATCGCTTTAAAATCCCGTGGAGATCAACATCTCGCGGCGGTTTATTTGATCCATTTTCCTTTCCTGTCACATATACTTATATTATAGTAAAGACCCCTCAGAGGCCACAGTCTCGTGGTGGTTTATATATATATATTATTTATATTATTTATGTCACATTAAAGATCCCTCAGAGACCAAAGCCTCGTGGTGGTTTCTATATATACATATATATATATATATATATATATATATTTATATTATTTATGTCGCATTAAAAACCCCACAGAGGCCACAGTCTCGTGGTGGTTTCTATATATATATATATACTTATACTTATTATTTATGTCATAATAAAAATCGCGCAGAGGCCACAGTCTCGTGGTGGTTTATATATTTATATACTTATATTTATTATCTATGTTATAGTAAAAATCCCGCAGAGACCAATGTCTCGTGGTGGTGTATATATATATTTATATTTATTATTTATAATGCATTAAAAACCCGCAGAGGCCAATGTCTCGTGGTGATATATATATACTTTTATTTATTATTTATATTGCTTTAAAAAATCCGTAAGGCCAATGTCTCGCGGTGGTTTCTAGATGTACATATATTAATTACTGCTCATCTTGCAATATTGTTGTTAAAACCCCGCAAAGACCAATGTCCTGCGGTGGTGTGCTTTTATTCATATTGTTCTTGTAACTGTTCGGGGAGTGATATATCGTTACAATTTCCGAGTCTACGTGTCTTCCCGTCTGTCAAATTCTATTACGTAGAGTCCCAGGACTCGAATTCGGTATCTGAAAAGCTACTCTCGGAACGGTGGGTTACGCCTACCGGAAGGGGTTCAGTTTGCGCGAGAGGGTCTTCGGACCCCTATCTCCGCCATGTACCGGAGTTCGGTCAGTCTAAATTCTTTTTGTCTCCATTAGAGTGTCATTTGTAGGTTGTACTTGTCCACCGTCCTTTCCATATCCCCTATAGCGCGCGTTTCATTGTTTTGTCCTCATTTCTTTCACCCTTTATTACTCGGAGAGGGAGAAACCCCATCTCTCTCTCTCAGTCCACCACGTGACGCGTTCACACAACGGAGATCTGACGGTCTACTAAAGATAAGTTTCACATCAATTGACCGGAACGGGTCGGAAGTCGAAGCTAATGCTCACACAACAATTGCACCCTAAACCTTCCCTAAACTGTAAATAAATCCTTGCCAATACCAAACTGTAAATAAATCTCTACTAGTACCAAACTGCAAATAAACCCTTACCAGTACCAAACTGTAAATATATCCATACTAGTATCAAACTACAAATAAAATTTTGTCAATATCAAACTACAAATAAACCCCTGCTAGTACCAAACTGCAAATAAATCTCAGCCAGTGCAAAAACTGCAATCAACCCCCAAATAGTACCAAACTGTAAGATAAACCTCAACTAGTATCAAACACCAACACAAATTACAAACATACCCTTGCCCTTGCAAGTGCACCCTAACCCATGTAGAATTACATCCGTACCCGTGCTATTGCATAAAATACCTATGCCTGTCAACGGATCCAGATATTATCTGGATTTGCTTCGAGTCTGAGTCTGCATTGACAGATAGTATTCGAAATCGTAACCGCTTTCTTGATACGGATAATATCCGAATTTAAGTCGAAGCAGATACGGATATCATACCATTCGCTTCGTAAAATATTCACCCGTAATATCATATATCATATAATATGTATATTTTTAAATAATATACTATAAAGTGTAAAATGTGGAAGAAAATGTGATACGATGGAAGATTGTTCCACTTCCCAAAATTATATTACTGCCTACCACATTCTTACTAGAAGTTATGCTTCCAATGGAGCAATTAATGTGGTGAATATCTATTTAATTTTTTTATATCTATTTCATGAAAATTATTACCATTAGAGTCGTTGGAAGTGTCTTTTGATTTTTTACTTCTGTTTTTTCCCCTTCTTATTCATCATGTTAATAAAGCTGATAACAATCGCATGTAGAATTTTTTAAACTTGTGGAGTATTTTGAAATCGGAGCAGATAATTCGAATAATTTGAAAATTTTATTCAAATCAAATACGGATAAATAATATAATAATATGCCGGATAGCCGAGCAAAATCGAATAATTCAATTTTTGAAATAGAGTGAATACGGATAGCCATGTATACACTTTGTATCCGCTCGTTGAGGGGCTTATAAATACCTTAATCCCTTCAAAGGATGTTTGGGTGTCACAATTACTAATATACCCTCGATATCACAGCGGATATTGTTGAGGTTAATGGTTTCTTTGGCAAGGAAAAAGTTGAAGAAATCTTGTACCTATCCAGGCCAGCTTAACTTTTAGAGCCAATGTAGCTTGGCCTATTAGTGAGTTTTGTTATCTCCCACATCTTGAAAATGTTCAAAGCTAAGGGCCAGTCTGCAAAGGATATGACCTGAACCTTGCTGCCACAAGTCTGATCTAATTATTTGGTGACCACAGCAACTCCCTCTCCCTTTGCATAGAGATTATTAAAATAAGCCATATACGTATCTACATAGCAAAAGTGAGACAGAAGAAGAGGTTGAAATTTGAACATTGTGCTATTTTTTCTCCAAACAAATGTGCCATTTTTGACCTTTCACGTTTAAGATGCATGTGCCAACACTGCGGGCTTTTTTTTTTTTTGTGGGAGAGGGGGTGAGGGGGAAGCAGAATCCAGCATGATTCAGTAAAACCAATGAAACATGCTTGGCTGGATATCGCGCTGGTCCACATTCAGGGCCCATGAAACTGTATTATGATCATGCTGTGCAGGTTGGTGACCTGGGCTTATCTAAAGTAAAATGTCAAACACTAATTTCCGGTGGCGTTAGGGGAACACTTCCATGGATGGCCCCGGAGCTTCTAAATGGTAGTAGTAGCCTAGTCTCTGAAAAGGTACTTGGACTTCTGCTGATGTGCTTTGGATCCTCCCAATGTGTTATATCTTACACCACTGTTCCGATGCAGGTTGATGTGTTCTCTTTCGGGATCGTGATGTGGGAGCTTCTGACTGGAGAAGAGCCATACGCTGACTTGCATTATGGTGCCATTATAGGTACTACCTCTGAGTAGTCCTGCTTCAGGCAATCTGCCATTCTTTTATGTTTAACTGCACCTTCCCAAATTTGTTTGAGTGCAGGTGGTATCGTTAGTAATACGCTGCGGCCACCAGTACCAGAATCTTGTGATCCAGAGTGGAGATTTCTGATGGAGAGGTGTTGGTCTGCTGAGCCATCGGAAAGGCCAAGCTTTTCAGAAATTGCTAACAAGCTGCGTGCAATGGCAGCTACAGCCCCTCAAAAAGGATGAGTCCAGCCACAAACAACGGTTCCTGCACAGGCACAAAAAATAATGATATTGCGTTGAGAGGGTAAAGTTCTGCATACATCAATTCGAATTATAAGCCTGTACATGCCCTTTGAGGTCTATGCAATAGGTCTTTGGACAGTCCCTTGTATCTTTTTATAACACTGACAGGAAAAGGTGTTCGTCATCTGTTAAGTCAACACTACAAAATCATATCATTTTTTCAATACCATATTTTCCATTGATTACATGGAACAAGCCTGCACGCTGTATGTTACTGTCTCTGTTCTAGCGAATGGAGAAAATAAATGTTTTCAGGAATTTAGTGGTTTATATAGAATCTCTTCAGCTTCATTATTAATTTTTTCTGAGGGTTTTAGAACCGAAATGAGTTCTCCCCCTCCATGAGACTCGGTCCCCAGGTTTGGAAAATCGTACAGAATATAGCACACTGAAAATGATGAATCTTTGCAAACATACCACTGTTACAGGCCAAATGACACGTATGTCATTAATCAAATGGTTCTGTGTTTATACCATTTTCAATTGCCATTCGAATATATATATTGGATATTTTTCTTCTCAACAGAGGAAAAATAGATGACCATAATGACTCGTTTAACAAAATGGTCGAGCTCCATCTTCTCTTCCCCTCTCATAACGCAAAGATACAGGGATTTTTCTCATTTTTATGTGGACCTTCAATCAAGGATTGACTGAGGTCAAGAATACTAGTTAGAATGATGCAAGGTGTCAGTAATAGCATCTTTGGTTATAGTATCGTCTTATGTTTTCATTGTGTTTTACAATGTTTATGCCTAACTAAGTGAGCCACAAGTCCAGTAAGACTCAAAAGGCTTCCTTAACCCATCCAGAAACCTGGAGATTTATAGAGGGTAAGCAGGACAGCTAAAAAAAACCGACCTTATCATGGGTGGCCTAAACGAACGTCATAAATTTTCGTTTTTCTTAATCTCTGTTCTTCCATTGGGCCATATAATAGTCAAATATTTATAAGTTGTACTCAAATATTTATAAATACCCACTGAGAGTAAGAATTCAACTTTGGCATCCCTTAATTGGAGGATATTTTTCACATACTGTCCCATTCAAGCAAAAAAATCAAATTAGAGGATTTCTTCTCTACATTTCCATCCTTTCCATCCTATTCATCTTATATAGACCAATTGTAAGATGACTAGACACAAATTACATACCACGGCGTGTGGCAATTTCACTCTTATATAAATCTAGGCTCTTCCAAGGGCATTGTTGGGAGGCCTAATATATACTAGCCTGCTTATTTAACGGGCCGGCCGCTTAGCCACTTCGGGATCGTCGGCCCACTATAGTAAAACGGCTCCTCTTTGTCGCCCCATTCACTCCCTCCTCACCTCGCCGGGCCTGTTCTTGCCGCCTTTGAGACCGTCCTCTCTCTCTCTCTCTCTCTCTCTCTCTCTCTCTTAAATCTCCCTTTCCCTGCCGCCGGTTGCCAACCCAGCAACGTCTCCTCTTCGCCTGTGGCCCCGTATAAAAGGCTTCCCTCTCGTCATTGAACACGTTGCTCTCTCTCGACGGTAGCTCGCTACCAGCGGCGCCAACCCATCTCTCACGTCTGTTCATCGGTGCCCGCCGGCCCCAATCTCCTAGCCCATCTCTCTCCTCCGGCGTCGGTAACCTATCCTTCTCTACCTTTGCGCACCGGCGACGTCTATTTTCAGACGCCCATCAGTCCACAACCGCAATCCCATAGTCGCGGCCTCACGACTCCACATATGTCAGTGAGTCCTTTAAAGGGTGTGAGCAAGGTACTATCATGTCTCTTGAGTCTTGGATTCATTAAGAGTATAAACTCATTCTAACCTCTTGTTTCTATATATCCACTATCACCATAGGAATAAGAGCTGAATATATTAGTGCTCTACATAGTTACTAATCAAGTTTGTTTCTATCTATTGAACTTCTGTGAGGTTGGGTTGTCACCGTGGTAACTCTTCTTTTATGGCTCAATCACATCCCTCTCGACACTTTTAAAATCACCATTCTAGATAAACTTTTTATAAATATGTCTGTAAGATTTTTCTCTGATTTCATAAAATTCAAGGTTATCAACTGTTGTTTCATTTTTTTCTCTCACAGATTTGTGTCACACTTTCAAGTGCCTATTTATTTTCACATCAATATTTGCTTGCATGCAACAATTAATTACTGATTTACAATCACACAAAATAGATAGGTGGAAGAGGTCTTGCCATCAATGAAATATCAATTAAAAGGTCTTTCAACTATTCAACTTCTGTACAAGTTATGTCAAGTGCAATCATTTTATATTCTATTGTACTTCAAATTAACACAATTTGTTTAGTAGATTTTCATAACATTGCACCTCCTCCTAAGAGGAAAACAAAGCACAATGTGAATTTGACATCTGGAGAGTCACAATCTAATTTTCATTACTATAGCCTTATAAAACAGAGGGATAGGCAGTAAAGTGTAAACCATATGATATAGTGCCTTTTAAATATCTAAGTATCATTTCTAAGGCATTCCGATGACTCTCATTTGGGTTAATACATGGTGTATTTGCTAAGCCTATTGACTGAGTAAGCATGTCTGGCCTTATGTAATTTGTGAGGAATCCAAGTGATCCTATGATTTGTGTGTATTCATTTTGTAGTACTGGATTTCTTAAGTTCTCTTTAAATGAACACTTTTATTATAGATAGTAGATATATGTTGATAACCTATCTGGTTGATTTTTCTAAAGATTTTTTTCTACGTAGTGAGACTGTAATAAAAGTATTCCATCTGATTTTCTTAGAATTCTAGCATTGAGGATTAAGTCAACTTCACCCAAATCTTTCATGTCAAAGGATAGAAATTTTTTCACTTCTTTTACAAGATGCATGTTGGAACCAAAAATTAATTAAAATATCATCGGCATATAGGCATAAGATAACAATATATTCATCAAACATTCTACGGTTCATACATGCATCCGTTTGGTTGATCTTAAATCCATAAGAAAGAATAGTCTCGTCAAATTTCAAATGCCATTGTGTGGATACTTATTTTAGGCCATAAAGAGATCTAACCAATTTGCATACTTTATTTCCTTGACTTGGAACAATAAACCCTCAGACTGATCTATATAAATCTCTTTATCTAGTTCACAATTTAAAATAATAATTTACATCTATTTGATGTATGATCAATTTGTGTATGGATGTTAATGCAATCAGAATTCTAATTGTGGTGATTCTAGCTATCGGTGAGTATACATAAAAATAGTATATGTTGACTTTTTATGTAAACCCTTTACCTACTAACCCAACATTATATTTGTCAACTGATCCATTAGGTCTCAACTTCTTCTTAAAGACCCATTTACGACCAATGATCTTACAACAAGGAGATAAGTCAGTTAAGACCCATGTGTTATTTTGGACTATAGAATTCATTTCACTATCTATTGTATCATTCCAGAAGGATCAATTTATAGAGCTTATAGCATCAGAAGAATTAGTTGGGGAGTCTTCTACTAGAAGTGCATAAAAGTCATCTCCAAAAGTCTTTCAAGTTTTAACCCTTTTACTCCTTAGTTCTGTAGGAATTTCTTCCTCTTCCTTAGGAACCATTGTGTTGGAGCTAGTACTTGGTTCATTAATTCTTACACCGGTTTCAATTCTAGATCTAAATAGAAATAAAATTTTAAAATAGAATGCATCTCTAGCCTCAATAATAGTGTTGTTTAATATATCACTTGCCTCAAACTTAATTACTATGAAACTATTTGTGTTGTTAGAGAACTTATCAGTATTGCTGTTTATAGTATAACCAATAAAAATAGTGTCTATAGTCTTAGGTCTAATTTTTTCTTTTATTTCAGATACTTTGACTTTTACAAAGCACCTCCACACTTTAAGAAAATTCAAGTTATATATGTCTTCTACGTTTCCAAATTTCATATAGAGTTGAGTCATTTTGTTTAAAAGGAATTTTGTTTAAAATATAACAAGTAGTCAAAAGAGCCTCCCCCACAAGTCCTCAGGTGCGCTTGAACTAATCAACATAGAATTTATTATATTCATTAGTATTCTATTTTTTCTTTGAGCTATATCGTTGGATTGGGAGAATAAGGGGCAGTTACCTCATATATTATTCCATGTGCTTGACAAAATTGGGTGAGTGCAAGAGATATATACTCTCCTCCTCTATCATACCTAAGTACTTTAATTTTCTTTTCTTTTTAATTTTCAGCTTCAACCTTATAAATATGAAATTTGTTTAGCACTTCTTCTTTAATTTTTATTAGATAGAGATAACAAAATTTTGAAAGACCATCAATAAATATTATCAAAATATTTGTTGCCATCTCTATAGATCCGCCCAAAATTACATGCATCAATGTGTATATGTTCTCTGGCATCACAATCTCTATCAATTGATTTGAATGATTATTTAGGTAATTTGAGTTCAACACAAATCTCATATCTTTCAGGATGTTACATATCCATCTTAGAGATTAATTAAGTTTAATCACATCAATCTTTTAATTGAATTATAGTTAACATGACTCAATCTTGAATGCCACATATAAGAAGATTCAATATTTAAGATATATAATTGATTATTCATTAGATGAAGGTGTACAAACATTCAACTTGAAAATCCCATCACACATAAAATATTTTCCAATGAAGTAGAATTCTTTAGTTATTACAACTTTATTTGACTCAAAACTAACTTACGGTCCCGTTAAACTAAAAGAGATCCACTAACAAGAGTCCGCATGATGTCAGGAATATGATGGACGTCGTGAATGTCAAAGTTTTGCTTGAAGTTAATTTTAGATCCACTTTTCTAGCCCCTAGCATTTGTGCCTCAGTATTGTTTCCCATCATCACAACTCCTGCACCTGAGTTTTGATAAGTGGAGAACCAGAAGCCATCAACACAGACATGAATATTAGCTATAGTGTCGATCCATTAATCAATAGATAAATTGGTCAAGTTCACTTCAAGGGTTAGGAGAACTGACCTAAATGCTAGTTCGGATGCACTAGCACCTAAAATTATTACATTGACTTGAGGGCTAGTTGGAGGAGGAAATGATCTATTATTGAGTTTGAAAAGTTTGGTTTCAACTATATACGTTGGCTTCGGTTTATAATTTGGGGTGAGGGACTCTCTAAATTTGTATTATTCTTCTACTCTAATTACATTGAAAACTTAGAGTCAAGTTTATAATTTAAGGTTACCTTGAGTGTGACTATTTAATTTCAATGATAATAATAATAACACAATTGAACTATTTTATAGCTTAAAGACATAATTAATCATTTTCTATAAACAGAAATAATTTTTAGAGATTTTTTTAACAAAATGAATTAATTATTTTCTATAAATATAAATAATTTTTAGAATTCTATTTTCCACAAACAAAAATATTTTTTTCTGTCAACAATTTTTTTTCAAAATTTCATTTTCAGTAAAAAGAAAGTATTATTATCAGCAAATAAAGATAACTTTCAGAAAAAAGTATAACAGAAAAAGTCAAGATTTTATTTTCAAAAAATAGTAATATAATTTAGTTTTAGTAATTAAAAATCAAGATTTTAACAACAAATTAGCAATTTAAAAATACAACAGAGATATCAGAACCTGAAAACATATCAGCAAGTGAATAAAAATCAGGTTTTTAACAACAAATTAGCAATCTAAAAATTCAACAGAGATAATCAGAACCTAAAAATAGATCATCCGGTGGATGCTATTTTCAGTAAAAATAAACCAGCGATAATCTCGATTTTAGAACAGAAATAATTTTCAGAAAATTTTGGATAATAAATAATCTGAATTTTATTTTCAACAAAATAACACTCTGATTTTTTTGTTTTCAAAAATTAAAAGTCAAGTTTTTAACAGGTTAATGATCTGAAATAGGTCTGAAACCATTAATACATAGATATAAGGAATTTCTTTTCTTCCCTGTGAAGAAGAATGATCTTAATTTGATAGGATATCAAATTGCCGTATGACACTGGCTATTTCCTCCTAGCGGTCACCCGTTTGCAAGCAATCAAAGAGATCACAAGAGGGTTATATTATATATAAAGATTCTCTGGGGTTAATTATCTATCAAAGTGTCATGCCTTCGGTCCTGGAGAGGGGGCGTGGATTCAAATCCTAATCCTAACAATTGCTTGCAAAACCCTCTGTCTGTTACTTGCTTGTACAAGAATTTTTATTTCTAACACATCTCCAAGTCTCACGTATATATATATATATATATATATATATATATATATATATATATATATATTGAAAGCATAAACATATATTCATTCATACCAAACGATCACCACATTACATGGACACACTTGACACAGTGACGAACATAGGCGACCATACCAGCCCCATACAGACGACAACCCATCGAAATGACAGGTAGCAAAAGGAGAACATTGGAAGATACATACGCCAAACAAGACTTTAGAATCTTTGAGACATCGAGGAAGAGGCATCCGCTTTCGTCGATGACGGAGCACGTCCTCGCGGAGCACATGGCTTCCGAACCGCGCTGATCGAAGGCGGTGAAAATAGGATACTCGAGAGGCCAGCATCCCGTGGGATGCATGGGGGTAAAGCTCAGATTCTCCGAGTCCCATTGAGATCGAGGGTGAGGAACCGACACCGGCGCCGCGGATCTGACCCTGGCTTCGACGGATGCTCAGGAGAATGTCCAACGCCATGAAAGGGACCGGACCGGAGGAATGGGGGGGGGGGGATGCAGAGATAGAATGAGGGTTGGGGTAGGGAGCGGAGCACGTGGGGGGGGACGACGTAGGGGGGGAGGAAAGGGGTGGAAAGGACCGAGGCCGGAGGAGCGGAGGGGGAGGCAGCCGGCGGTGTGAATCGGAGCAGGGGGGGAGCGAGGGAGGGGGGGGGGAGAGGGGGGGATGTGTGGACGACGGGAGGGCGGAGGGGATCGCGGGCGGAAAAGAGGGAAACCGGGGGGGGGGGGGGCAGGGCTGCGCTGGCGGGGGGGGGGGGGGGGGAGGGAACAGGCGCTGGAGAGGGAGGGAGGGACGGGGGAGGGGAGAAATGGCTGGGGGTCACGGGGGAAAGGGGGGGATCGGGAGGGCGGGGGAGACGGGGGGAGGTCGGGGATGGTGGGGAGAGGGGGAGGGGGGCGGAGGAGAGAAGGGGCGGTGGCTGGCTGAGGAAGGGAGTACGGGGGGCGGCGGGAGGGTTGGCTCGGCGAGGGGAGGGGGGGGGGGAAGAGGGGATGGCCCGGAGGGGCTGCCGGAGGCGGAGAAGGGGGCGAGGGAGGGAACGGGGAGCTAACCTGGCGAGGCGGGGCGAGGCCGAACGGATGGGGGGGGGAGGGGGAGATCCCGGCGGGAGCTCCCCCTCCCGACGAGCCACCGATGCGAAGCGCCGGTGAGGGTTCCGCCGGAGAAGCCTCCGGCGGCGGAGCCACCGTCCCGGGGGACGGTGAGGGTTCCGAGGGTGAAACCCTCGTTCGGTTCCGAGGGTGAAACCCTCGTGCTAAGACCATAAACGGACTTAAGTCTCACGTATATATATATACCCACAGCTGAGCAAGATGATTTTGATAGTCGTGATAGTCTTGCCGTGTCACTCAGGAGATATATCGTGTTATGAGTCTAAGGAGTTGTGCTAGAGCAACGAGAGTTTTATCAACTAAATGAGTCTTCTCCCCCCGTAAGTTATTGTGTGTTATTTTTAATTTCGAGAATGAAAATAATTTTTTTTAAAAGGGGAGGACTGTAATATCTCGAGATTTTAGATCGGGTGGTCGCGAATTTCGGATTGTGTTTTCACGAGTTTCGAATGGTATTTTTAAAATAAAATTAGAATATTAAATATTAAATCTTCGGATCCTCAAATATGAAATATAATTTATTTTTAGTCACCGTGACGTAACGAGCGAGTTACACATTTTTTTGGGGATTGTGAGATTAAAATTTGATAATTTCAATTTTTATCTTTTTAAACTCCAAAAATAAAAAACCTTATAAGACCCCCCACCCTCTTTCTGTCTTCTCACTCTCTCCCTCTCTCCTATGTTACTCTCCTCCCTCTCCTCCATCCTCCGGGCGGCCGACGGCGGCGTGGAGGCAAGGTGGCGGGGCAATGGTGGCGGCGAGCGGCGAGGATGGGGGTGAGGAACGGGTGGTGGAGAGGCGTGGTGGTTCGTTCACAGAGGTGGAGAACTGGCCAGGAGAAATTCAGTGTTTTCGCGTCAATCAGACATTTTTGGCATTGTAAAACTTCGTGAAAGGTAGGGGGATAGATTCTGCCCTTTTCCATCGTGTTTCCTCACCGCTTTAGCATAGAATCAAGTTAGAGAGGAGATTTATTTTATATTTGGGAGAAATAGCATGTTCAAGAGTGAGCGACGGTTTTGACGAATCCAAACATCGTTTTATAGTTTAAATGTTGTCCCCCGATGGTTTGGTTGGAGGAGACGAGTTTCCCCATGTTTTTCCCATCGCCAAAGATGATTGGGCGTGGTTTGGAACCCCACGGTGGGGTCAGGACCGGGATTGATCGATCGTTGGACTCCATAGGTCGACCTATGTGCATTTTGTGTGAAAAAGGGGCTGAAAACTGAATAGGCCGACCTATGGGTTGAGTAGGTTGACCCATGCAATGACTAGGTGGACCTGTACACTGTATAGGTCGATCTGTCCATGGAATTGATCAACCTTTCCATAAAATAGGTCGACCTATTGGGTCCTAATGGTCAACCTTTACCCTGTAAATGCCCCAGCTACCTGAGCTACCCCGTTTTAAGTCGTCAGGTGCTCGTGATTGCCATATTTCCGTGAAGGGTCATTGCCGCGTGGTTTTAATTAAATTATGCAGAGGTTTATTCACGCATGGGTTTTGTGTGTAGCTAGTGACCGTAGGTTTTGTGGTTCGACCAGGTGTTTGGATGATTTCAAATCCTCCCTCACTAGAGAAGATTCTAAGCAGCATCGGCCTCCCTCGTGTTTCCTTACTATATATGTGTGTGGGTGTATCGGTAACTTATGTTTGACTGCGTCAATGGGTACTCCCGTGGTAGGACGTAGACAAGGACATTCTAGTGGTACGCACGTGGCAGGACCTAAACGAGGACAATCTAGTGTGTGCATACACTTGGTCGGGACTTGAGTACGGTGTTGTTGGACGCAAAGGCGTGTACCCCGTGTCGTGGTAGTAGGACACAGCCGTATTAATTGTTGGGTGTAGAGACATAGACCCTAGCTAATTAATCATAGTGAGAGGTGTGCGTGCGTGTCTCGTTGTCTCACTCGAGCACAGGGTGTGGGCCGCTCGCGTGAGACCTAGGGTGCAATATAAGACGTCAACAGACGCACTTGGCCTAGTTATTCGTGAGTCGTAGTTTTTATGCCGCTCAAGGTTGAGTTTACTGACATCGAGATTGTAGCCCTCCCGGTGATCAAGGTAGTGTATCCACTATGGCGAGGTCGTGGCTTCCCGACAGTGTATTCGTACGTCTATCGCCGAGTGGATTTATGACTTTTCCAGTAGTCGTAGTCATACATCTTCCGATTGTGTTGGTCAAGTTTTTCGGTGTGTGTGCGAGACTTACCGAGGAATGCGGTTTCCTCGAGACTAGAGGTGTCGTGTGATTTACGTGTGACTCATGCGACAGTACTATAGTAGCTTCGTGTTTTGTGTTCCACCGCCACTTGTTGCTGCTGTTGTTATTATTTGTTACATATTGTTGTTGTTTATTGCCGTTGCATTGTGCTGGGATTCGCGGGACCCCTATTGAGCCAATGAGATGAGACATACTATTTCTTCTGTCAGGTGTGGCGTTCCTCCATATGGTTCGGAGGTCCTGAGCGGTGCCTGCGGGGGTCCTTATATAGTTGCCAACTTGCCAGAGCCGAGATTTGTCCTGTGACTGTGTACGTTTCTCTTTCGTTGACTATACTTTAGTGAACTAATTAGACTCTGGATTGTAATTATTTAATTATGAAATATAAAATATAAAATTATAATTTAATTAATTCTATAATTAAAATTCTTATATTTATTTTAGATTCTGATATACTCTCACAACGTTAATCTAACCCTTTCGAGTTCTATGGTTCGTGGGTGATGGGTCAATATTTGGATTGTGTTGGTTAATTTCCGGTACTTGGATCTTAGGTCAGTACAGTTGTCAATTTTATTAACATGAAGAATAAAAGGAGAAAAAATAAAGCTAAGTTAAAAATATACAAAATAATTCTTCCATGTTTTACACGTTAGTGTATATTAGTAAAAAGTATACATACTATATGATATATGATATCACGGGCGGATATTTTACGAAGCGACAAACATGATATTTACATCCGCTCTGATTGAAATTTGAATATTATCTGTGTCTGAGAAAGAAAAGATACAAATTCGAATATTATTCGTCAAAATAAACTCAAATTCAAAATGAATCCGAATAATATCCGAATCCATTAATAATCCACGTATATATAGGCACATAGGTCCGTTCTCGAATGAACGAGAGAGAGGTCCAATACACGTAAGTGACGTCCTAAATCGTCAATGTCTTATGAAAGTCTTTAAAACACATGTCCATTAATGGACGTGTGTTTCCGTCCACACCGGTACGTTGTTAAGGATTTTAAAACACGTTGAAGCACCGCAGTTAACGCATTTAAGTACACAAACTACATCTTTCTCGTCGGAGAAGAAAAAATATTTTTTTATCTGTATATAGTTTCTCAAAAGTGCATCGAAGTTACGGCACATATATCGATCGTTGAATTCATGTATGAAATCAGGGAAACATGTGTGAAATCAGGGAAATCCGGTAGCCCTTCCCCTCTAGATACTTGGAAGCCACTTGATCATCGTGAAAGATCCTCGTCGCCAACCACCAAAAGGTCCAAAATTAACGCGGTGAGAGGAAGCCAACCTTGGAATGCCATCGGCTCCGCTTATTCCTGCATGGGGCGCCGTATAAAAGATCCACATGGAATTCTTCAGAGGAAGCGCACCAAATTCCTCGCCTGCTCCCCTCCTGCGAAACCCTCAGAGGTCGATCGGCAACTCGTACGTGCTAGCTAGCAAGCTCATGGCGTCGACCGTGGTTTTCACTGCCCTTCTGCTCCTCGTTGTCTCCGGCTGCCTTCTCCTCCCTGGTACTTCAACCTACCCAACGAAGTTATATGCCCGCCGTCAATTGTCTTTCTGTAGTTCATGCATGCCCTAGCTAGATTAATTGTTTAGAATTTACGTCGTTGATATTCACAGGTGGTGGGGCGAGGTTGCGGGTTTCTCCGCTTGCCATGGGAGTGCTCCTGGCGAGGTCGTCTCCGGCAGGAAACTTGGTCCTACAAGGGAAATCCCGGGGTTTTATGCAGAGGCAAGGAGGCGATCCCTGGGTAACAGACCTCCCCGGAGCCAGCCTCCCACTCCGAAGTCGGCTCCACCTAAGGGGACAAAAGGGCTTCATCCGCCCCAACCGCCGTATGGCAAAAGAAGCCCACCTCCACAGCGGCCACCGGCCTCTCTGCGGCCATCACTCTCTCCACCACCGCCGCCACTGCCGACGCCACCCCCTCCAACACCGCCGCCGCCGCCGCCGCCGCCATATCCTGCTCCTCCTCTTGGTTTTGTATGACGTATGACTGCATGAGTACTTATCTAAAGATGTGCCATGATCAACTACGCTGCGGACTCCGTGATGTCTTCTTTACCTTGCGTTGAAATGTTAATGTTGTGCAATCAACACAGAGTCAACAGCGTGGACGTTGTCATATTCATCGCTGCTATTTTTCTTAAGGGTTTTTTTGTAAATAAATTATTGTCATAGTTAAAATCCCAAAAATATCGGCCCTGAGAAATAGATTTACTGAGATATTTTTATTTTTATCAAAAGCTAGTGCAAGAACGACTTCGTGGTTAACTTCCGTCAATACAAAATGATAATATCCTACAAAGATTCAAATATTTTCTTTATTTTGTAATTAAATAATTAGAATACCTCTCTCAAATCCCAAAATTTTCATCTTTATCAAAAGAGAGATCGATGAGAGAGACCTAGAGAAACATAGGGAAGTGTCGGAGGGGAGGGGACTTCCCCTCCCGACGTCGACAACCCACCCAGTGGGGGGTAAGTTGCACAGAGAAGAGATAGAGAGAGATTGTAAGAGAGTGAAGGGGGCAGGTACGAGGAGAGAGAGAGAGAGAGGAACCGACGACGACCTAGGGCTCATAGCTCAAGATGACAATGTCGAGGCGATACCAGCGATGGCGGAGCAAGATAACGTCATCAAGGTGGTACTATTGTGTGCATTGTGTTCGGATGATGTCTAACTATAAGTCATTAGCAAGCCAATTCAAGAAAATATGAAACAATTTCTTTTATGATTGGCTGAATGTGAAGAAATTGACTAAGTACACTGAGTGTGTCGACCTACTTCTCAGGTGAGTCGACCTACTTGCTTACAAGTAACAGATCCGAGCCAACTTCAACACTGCGTCGACACAAGACCTTTTGTGCGTCGACGCACCTTCAATTCCAGTACAAGTAATACTGGGAATTCTTTTTAAGCTATGTCGACTCCATCCTCTCATTTCTCTTAAGTGCGTCGACCTACACGCCTACAAGAAGCAGAATAGTCAGAGCCGACTTCAACACTACGTCGACACAAGTCTGTCAGTGCGTCGACACATCTTCAATTCCAGTAGCCGTTATACATACGAGCAACTCTCTTTAGCTACGTCGACACAACTTTTTCAGTGCATCGACATAGGACTGAATCCAGAAGCTGCTTCAGGAGCATCTTATAAGAGTGCGTCGACACACCCTTCTAGCTACGTCGACGCATACTGGTTCAGCTTGCATTCCAGCATGCAACAGTCAGCATAGGTTGCGAGGTGCGTCGACACACCCTTCCAGTTGCGTCGACGCATAGTGTTTTGGTTCGCAGTCCAGCCCTCAGCAGCCCCCGTTGGTGGTGAGGTGCGTCGACACACCAAACTAAGTGCGTCGACACACTCGAAGCAAATTGTGAGATTAAGTCAAACTCATAACAGTCCTCTGGCAAACTTCGAATAGAGTCAACTAATCTTATGTTTTTACTCCAAGTCAATGGCTCACACCTCCAGGACACGCGTCTCAATGTCTAAAAAAGGTCATAGGATAAAGATCCTTTCTTTCGTCATGGGACAGTCAGAACACTTTTTGTGAAAAGGATCTATCAGAAAATATATCTGGAAAAAGGGTCTTTCCATGTTGTCTTCTCGATAAATATGGACCAATCAAAAACATCCATGGAAAAGGACCAGTCAGAAAAATAGATCTGAAAAAAGATACTTTCCAGGCTTCTATTTTTTAATCAAGGACCAATCCGGTGGCAGCTTCTAAGAGAACCAATCTCAAAACATATCTGAGGAAGAAGGGATCTCTCCATATCTCTCCTCTATATATAGGAACCTATCGCCCTGGAGAAGAAGCGCGGGAAGACCAGGAAGAGTTCAACTGCCTTGAGCTTAGTTGAAGAACACCAAAAGAGTGTTGACCTGTGTAATTCCAAAGAAAAGAGAGGGAAGCCCTGAGAGCATCGTGAGAGAATCTTCCTCCCCACTACCGCTTGGCCTTTTAAGAAGATAGATTTAGCAGTCACAAACTAGAGCTCAGACTTTCAGCTTCTTAACTTCTATCAGAAGCAACATTTCATTTTTCTATTTTGTGTTTTCATTTTGATTTCTCTCCTATCTTTTTCTGTGTGTGGTTGCTGAGCTTTTTCAACATTTTTCCGGTACCATGTTCTGAGGGACTAGAGTGTGTCTTGACTGCTGTGCAGCCGTGTGTGGTCGAGGAGCTTGCTCCTAGTGCAAGCTATTTTTCAGCTCTTGTAGCAGACCAACTCCATGTGTGTGTGTGTGTGTTCCATTTTGGCCAAGTGTGAAATCCTCACCAGGTTGATGAGGGATGGATGTAGGTCTGCTAGATAACAGCCGAACCACCTAAAAATCCCTGAGTAGTGGTTGGTTGTGGTGCATTCTATTTCTTCTATCTTCTTCACAGGTGCTATCACTCAATCAGTGTGTCTCATAACATTGTATTCTCGAACCACACGTTTGTTAGCCTGCATCCGAGCTTAAGATTGTTCCTTCTGCTTCGCAATTTCTTTTGATTGATAAGTGGTCAAGAATCGATTGTGGGGATCTATTCACCCCCCCTCTAGATCCACTCATATCACTCATCAATTGGTATCAGAGCAGGTTCCCTAGAGATGTAGTCCAACGACCAGGGAAGATCTGATGGGAACATCCCTTGCAGCTTCATAGCTGAGGTCGCTCTATCAATCGACCCCCATTCTTTGATGGGGCTTATTATACATATTGGAAAAATCGGTGGAAGTTTTTCTTCGTGCCCAAGATCATCTGATCTGGCGGTAGTCAGTCGAGATCCTTATGAACTACCTAAAGACAAGGACACCTGGACTGCCGACCAAATCAAGAAGTCCACGGTTAACTGGAGGGCGATGAACGTGATGCAATGCGCCATCCATCCTACATAGTACTCTAGAGTGTCAACCTACAAATCAGCAAAAGAAATGTGGGATCGACTACAGCTGATTTACGAAGGAACTTCTGAGGTAAGGGCCACAAAGGCTAACATGTTAATCTCTGACTATGAGATGTTCAAAATGAAACCTGACGAGTCCATTTCTAAAATGTATTCCAGACTCACCCAACTAACAAACTGTCTAAAATCCTTGGGTAAAGAATATCCTGATAGTTAACTTGTTATAAAAATACTGAGATCTCTCACACTAGCGTGGCACACTAAGACCACCGTGATTGAAGACTCGAAAGAGATATTTGTGATGATAGTGGAGGATTGATAGGATCGCTCATGACACATGAACTCAACCTAAGAAAGAAAGAAGAAGATCACAAGAAAAAGAAACAAGTGGCTCTTAAAGTCTCTGAAAGCATTGACGAGTCCGACGAGGACGAAGAAGAAAATGATCCTCAAGAAAGCCTAGGTGATCATGCTCTACTCACCAGGCAATTTAAGAAATTCTTGAGGAGTAGAGGTAAATTATAGAAGAAGAAATAATCGCCACAGGTAAACCTGAATAAACAAAAAAATCTGACAAAGTTATATGCTACCAGTGCAAGAAGCCTGGACATATGCGAGGAGAATGTCCCGAGCTGCTCAAGAAGATGACCAAGGCCATGGGAAAGAAGCCCAGGACAATGATCAGTACCTGAAGTGATGATGAGGAGGAAGATGAGAGCTCCTCCGCAAATGAAGACGAGGACAACCTCTGCCTGATGGCAAATGAAGACGGGGATCAGGTAACTACTCCCTTCGAAAACTTCTCCATTGAAGAATGTGAGGATGCATGCCTACACTGATTTATTTGAAAGATATGAGACATACAAGAAAGAAAACAAGCTTTTGAAAAACAAGATTAATGTCTTCTTGGCTCATGATAACCAATAAAAATCTGGAGACTCTAAAAATTGAAAATGAAAGACTAAGAAAACAAATCGATGAATCAGGATCTGACAGTTCAGAACTGGGAAATCTGAAAATTGAGAATGAGAATCTCAGAAAATAGTTAGATGAAGTTAAACTGAGGTGCCAGAAATATGCGAAAGAAAACAAACTCAATCTTGAAAAATATGAAGCCATAAAAGTTGTAAATACTAAAATGTAGAAAAATCTTGAAAATACTGAAAGTGACTTAAAGGACAAACAGTCAATCCTAGAAAAAATAGTTCAAGGTAAGTGTTTGATTCATTGAGCTAGTTAATGAACTAGACCACCCGTACGTACCTCTTCGTGGCCAGTGGCGGATCCAGGGGGACAATTGCCCCCCCTTGATTTATTTATATTTACCCCCAGCCCCATCGTATGTTGGGTTTTATAACCATAGGTATCTTGAATTTGCATGGAAGGAGGCGTCAGGTGTCAAAGTTAGCATTACTTATGTTTACCTGGGGTGTGAGTTGTTGCGATGGAAGGAGGCATGGGTTAGACTGGTAAATATATTCATTAGGTGGGTTATAAGTTAAAGAGAGGGGTGGGGCCGTTCTGAACACTTAATACCCATTAATACCCAAAAAAGATCTAAACCTTCTCATCTTCTGTGGTTCCGCCGTTCTGCCGTTTTGCATACCATAAAATTGAAAACGCAACACTGCAGCACTCAGCAGTCGGCGGCGATTCTCTCTCTGTGCATCTTACTTGAAGGAAAGGAGAGATTGAAAAAGAAAGAAGTAGCCAGAGAGAAAAATGAAGAGAAGAGTTCGATCTTGTGAAGCTTATTTTTGATATTATTTATTCTCCTGAACTTGAAGTTTTTGATTTGGGGATTTATTCTGTGTAAGGTAATCCCATATTCTTCCATTCTCTTATTTGTATTTTTTAAGATTTGAACACATCTTGAGAGAGGAAATGTGTACTACTATTTTTCATAGTATAGTGTTGTCGATTTATCCCATGATTTTTTCCCTCTATGTCGTGGGGGATTTTTTGACGCTAAAAATTTAGTTCTTTTTGTGTGTGATTGTGCTTGCGTTGGTTTGGTGATTTTTCGACTCGATACTTGCACATAGTGATATAGATGGCATAAAAAATATTGTGGTTGTGCAGGGACGTCAAAAGGTGTACGGATAAATTTATTTCCGTGTCGATTCTTCGATTACACTTGTTTTGTGCTTAGATTTATTTTTTTAACTCTTCAACAAGTAGAACCGTAAAAAGGTATTATAGCTGCTTGTTGAGAAACTTTGTCTGTAGCCGTGCAGGTTTGCTTCGCAGAAATAAAAAAAACTCTATCGAGCTGTGCACAGAAATAAAAAAGGCTATCGGACATTTCATTGAGGACTATTTTTCTACCCACTTGATTTCACTTTCGTTTATCGAACAGGTAAGATTCTCTCTATTCCTTCAATAGTTCAATTTATTAATCTTTTATCAGAATTATGGCTGTATATATATGTTGGATAATGGATATTGGTTCCTTATTTCAATCATTGCACTGCAGATATTGATTCCCAGCAAAGTGTCAATTAGGGAAAAAAATTACAGAAGCACTTAATAAAGAATATAATTGGAGAGTTTTGACATGGGTAAGATGCAAAGTTCAAATATATAATGAAAATTTTATTTTCATTATAATGCTAACTTAAAGTAATTATATATTTTTTATAGATAAATTTTTGAAGAGAGGGATAACTCGAAAAGCATCACATGACAAAGTAAATGATAATGCGGCTATTGAGATACCGACTTCATCCAAGAGACAACGTGAAGTTGTAAATATTGAAGATCTTCCCTCAGATCTAGGATCGAGAAAAAGGATTGTTGATTACTATCCAAATGACCGAGATCAAATTAGAAGAGCATATTTACAAAAAGGTCCTTTTCAACCTAAGGATACTAAATTTCCACAGACTAAGTTTGGTAAAGTAGAACGGCGATTTAATCCTGCATGGTATAATGAGTACAAAGATTGGTTGGAGTACAGTAAAGAGAAAGATGATGTTTTCTGTTTATACTGTTATTGTTTTAGACCTGAGAAACAAGAGGGCGGAGGGGATGCATGCATTTGTTGTCGATGGATTTAAAATTAGAAGAAAAAGGAGAAAATAGAAAGTCATGTTGGAGGACATAATAGTGCACATAATGAAGCCAGAAGAAAGTGTGAGAGCTTATTCAAGCAGAATCAAAATATTCAGTCAATTTTGATTAAGCAATCTAAGCAAGAAAAATATGCTTATCGAATTCGTTTAGAGGCATCAGTTGATTGTGTTCGTTTTCTCTAAAGACATGGTTTATCTTTCAGAGGACACGATGAATCTGAATACTCAAGAAATCAAGGTAACTTTCTTGAATTTCTACACTTTCTTGCTAAGCATAATGAAAGTATTGCTCACGTTGTTTTAAATAATGCTCTAGAAAATTTGAAACTAGTTGCACCTGAAATTCAAAAGAAAATAGCTCATGCAAGTGCTATGGAGACAACAAATGCTATCATTGATGATCTTGGTGATGCTTTTTTCTCAATCTTAGTAGATGAATGTCGAGATATGTCAAATAAGGAACAACTAGCAGTTACTTTGCGATATGTGGACAGAAGTGGACATGTGGTAGAACGTTTTCTTGGCATTGTACATCTTCTAAATACTACAGCTCAAACACTGAAGGAAGGCATTGAGTTATTGTTATCAAAACATGGATTAACTATATCAAGAATACGTGGTCAAGGGTATGATGGAGCAAGTAATATGCGTGGTGAGTTGAATGGGCTTAAAATACTTATTATGAGAGAGAATGATGTGCTTATTATATCCATTGTTTTGCACATCAGCTTCAATTAGCAATAGTTGCAGTTGCTAAATCTCATGTAGAAATTGCTCTGTTTTTAATTTGGTTGCTATGCTATTCAAATGTTGCTGGAGCTTCATGTAAGCGGTATGATCAACTCCGTGAAAAGCAAGCTACAGAAATGGCTAAAGCTCTTGAAATTGGTGAACTTGAAAGTGGGAGAGGTTTAAATCAAGAGAGAAGCTTAAAAAGAGCAGGGGATACTCGTTGGAGTTCTCATTATAATGTATTAGTTAATTTGATCTGTATGTTTGCATCTACACTTGATGTGGTTGAGACTGTGAGGGAAGATGGTTCAAATTCAGAGCAAAGGGCTGAAGCATATAGGCTATTGGAGTCAATTAAGACTTATGATTTTGTGTTTAATCTCCATTTAATGAAAATGATCTTAGGAATAATAAATGAGCTATCACAAGCACTGCAACGGAAAGATCAAGATATTGATAATGCTATGAAGTTAGTTGGCATCTCAAAACAACGGATGCAAACAATGAGAAATGATGGGTGGGATTCTCATTTGTTAGAGGTTTCATCTTTTTGTGCAAAATATGAGATTGGTATTCCTAATATGGATGATATTTTTATGCCTCGAGGACGTTCAAGACGAAGAGCTCAACAAATTACAAATTTACATAACTATCGTGTTGAGTTATTTTATTCAGTTTTAGATATGCAACTCCAAGAGCTTAATAGCCGATTCACTGAAGTAAACACCGAGCTATTACTCTGTCTATCATACTTGAATCCAGAAAGATTATTTGCAGCCTATAATAAAGAAAGGTTAATCAAATTTACTGAGTTCTATCCAAATGAGTTCTCTTCTGTGCAATTACAAGCACTTGATAATCAGTTAGAGACTTATATAATTGACATGCGATCTGATGATGATTTTACTCAACTGGTTGGAATCGCAGAACTTGCTGAAAGGATGGTTGAAAAGAGAAAAGATATTATCTATCCATTAGTTTATTTGTTGTTGACATTGGCATTGACTTTACCGGTTGCTACAGCCACTGTGGAGAGAGCATTTTCAGTAATGAGAATCGTGAAGAATCGATTGCGCAATAGAATGGGTGATCAATGGATGAATGATAATTTAGTGACATATATTGAGAAATAGATATTCGAGAGCATTGACAATGAGGCAATAATGCAACGTTTTCAGAATATGAAGACTCGTCGTGGACAACTCACTTGTAAAATATCTTCTACTTGAATGAAAATAAATAAATTTTATTATATTAGTTTTATTTTGCCCCCCTTTCAAATATTCCTGGCTCGCCACTGTTCGTGGCCATCCTCTTCTTAAACAGCTCCTTCAAATGAGATGTTTTGGAGTGGGTTTATGCATGTTAGATCCTCCTTCCATAATATAGAAGTCTCATGATCAATGCCACATCCCCCAAAGTAAATGTCAACTACTTTTGTCCAAATTAAAAAATATTCCCCTTCCAATGATAGGACAATATATCCTCTACCAAAAAATTATCAAGGGAAATTCAAGACATGCTCATAAATACTATGAAGGGAGTATTATTCAATAGATTCTTATAACAATCTCTAAAGTTAATGGTTCCCACAGCTTTCAAGTAAAAAATGATATAACAATGGTGGGTAAGGAATTGTGCAACCTTCTCAACTTCCTTAGCGAAAAATTTCCTCTGTCTTACTAGCACCTTCCTCCTTCCTTTTGAAACGAAATAATTAAAATTCCATGAATCACTTGCTCACGTACATAAAATATAACATTTGGAACATTTCACTACAGAAATGAAATAATTTATTACAAAATTGAAACATTTATTGTAGAACTGAAATATTATATTGCAGAACTGAAACATTATATTTGACTATAGAAATGAAATGTTTTATTATAGGAATATAAAAATTTGTTACAGAAACAAAATATTTTATAACGAAATGAAACATTTAGATTTAGAAGCAAAACATTACGTAACAACAATCATGAAATACTTTGTCAAACGAATGAAATAGTTTCATACAGAAATAAAATATTTATTATACAAATAAAACATCTCATTTTACTTGGACGATCGTACATAATTTTTTTTTACAGACATGAAACTTTTTGTTATAAGAATGAAATACTTTGAATGTCTGACTAATTTTTTTTACATGAATATTAAATACGTTAATGGGGAATATAACACAATGCAGAAAAATAAAAAAACTTATTACAGCATACCTAGCTTTCTCATGGGGGTGTGTAGATCTAGCGGAGGTCTCCTCTTCATCTAACTCGGTGAACGTCATTTCTCTCTAGTTCTCCACACTAACAAAATAAAAATGGAGATGTAGCTGCTAGAGTGTTGATTGTAGCTAATCACAAAAGTAAAGGATGAAAAAGAAGTTACACGCCCCTTTGCCCAGGTCGTTAGATAGGAGGGCAATGCTGTGCCCTCGAGCAAGCTCCATCAGTGACGTACGACTAAATGAAACTGTGCCTCTTCTTGTGGGCGAATACATACCTTACGACAAATCTCCTTGTCGTCAGCTCTGCCATGGACGACCCCCTCCCACCGTGACCTCGATGATGGTAAAACTCTACTCGATTATCGACAACCTACACAAGTAACATCGAGGACCGCCCATTCTCATAGCCAAAATCAACAATGGAGGGAAAGAAAAAGATTCAAAAGGTATTTTTAATAGGTGAAAAATTATGTTCTTCAAAAGAATTGACTTTATTTAATGCGGCCATCATAACGGTGCTTCACATCTTGTTTCTCTGATAGTCTCATCATGTCACGTTAGTTTGGATCAATCCAAGTAAATATTGCATGTTAATGTGACAAAATACAATCAATGTGTTGCACAAAACATTTCTCTTTTGCATTCATTGGCTTTGGGCACGACAGCTTATTGAATGGGACATAAGAAAGCTCCAGCACTTGATGAACCGGGAAGAAGATCACATGAGGTGATGTCAATGTACATCGATTCATGGTTCCTGCGTGGAGGCAGAGGAGATTGACAAAAATAAAAACAAAAGAACCAAAAAAATCCAGTGATTCTGGAGAATCCATTTTGAACCCCTACTAATAAATAATGATCCGATCTGTGTATTTTAAATGATATTTACATAAAAAATATAATACCCAAATATGGGCAGGGCCATTAATTAGGATGGTGATGACAAAGAAAAGAAAAGACCTAAAATATACAACTAACAATAGCCTAAGAAATACTAGTTTTAAGCAATGACTTAGGAATTGTTCGATAGTTGTGTTTTAAAAAATATTTCGTGTAAAATTATTAAAAAATAAAGTCAAGGATTTTAAATCATAGATTTCGGAACTAATATTTTAAAACTAAACTTTTATTTTTATAAATTTTAAATGTAATTAGTTTAAAACTGATATTTTTTTGCTGTTTTACGTGGACACAAAAGTACTTGCATGGTACACACCTCCGAAGCGAACATTTTGCATCCCCGATAACACAAAATCTTTCAATACTCAATCGGGATATATATTTTGGAAAAGAAAGAGAAATTATAGAAAATTTTGTTTGACTGCAAGCGTGACAGGTCAATCCCTTGTAGTAGGTAGGGAGATTTTAACGGCGCAATGAGTTTCATGTTGGGCGAGATCGTCTTCGTCAATACGTAAATTAAAATTTATCGGTTCGATTGTACCTGTTGTTGTTAATATTGTATTATATGATATGATACGATACAGTACTATAATATAGTATCATGTGTTAAAAATAAATTTTTTTAATAAATATATTTTATAATAAAATATGATAAAGATATGTGTAATTCAATTGTCTTAATTAAATATGAAATTTGAGATTTAAATCTCACAATTATCATAAATTTTTATTTTTATTATAATTAAAAAATTAAAAAATGATGATACTCACACGATTCGAACTTGACTTAAGTTATTTATTTATTAATATATATTAATTATAAAATATATGAATAGCGTACTTACATCCTATCATGTATCGATAGTACCGATCTCCGAATCGATGCGACAAACCCTGGCGTAAATGAAGCCAAAATCCGTCCATGACCAAAAGGTTGTGAACGAGCGAAAGCGACCTGATCGAAGAACGCCATCGCCTTCTCGCAGCTGGTGACGAAACGTACCGACGCGCAGTCGAATTGTTCGCTCGGAAATATATGTGATAAGACTATTATAAGAAGCTGGCCTCCTCGCCTGCTACGTACATCCTGCACATGATATCCCGAGAGGTCGTGCGCGCTAGCCCCGTGGTCATGGCGCCGTCCACGGCTGTCAGTGCCCTTCTCCCCCTCCTCTTTGTCTCCGCAGTCTGCCTCATATCTGGTACTTCTTCCACCCAGCTGCTAGCAACGGCGTTGTATACACATTGATCAGCTGTTTGCTTTCGCACTTTCTATGAGCATGCCCTGGCCATTAAATTGATTAGAATTTATATATGTTGTTACGTGGTTGTTGATTATCTCTAGGTGGTGGGGCGCGACCACCTGGGGTTTCTCTGCTTGCTGCGGGAGTGCTCCCGGCGAGGTCGTTTCCGAGAGTAACGCTGGTCGTGCAGGGGAAACGGTGCCGGAAATGTCTTATGCAGAGAAAAGGAGGAGATCCATGGGTGGTAGAGATCCCCTGAGGCCTCCGACGCCGCGCGGGAATCGCCAAGCACAACCGACGCCTCTGCTAATCCCACGTCCACGGCCGCCACCACTCTCTCTGCGGGCATCACTCTCACCAGTCTCCACCACTGCCACTACCGTCACGGCCAGCCGCGCCACCACCGCCACCATCTCCACCTCCTCCTGCTGGACTTGAATGAGCAACTGCACGCGTTATCCAAAGGCTATATCACAACCATCTGCTCTGCGAAATCCGCACCATCTTCTTTCTTCTGTTCTTTGCATATTGAAATGTTATTCAATAAACACCAGACATTGATCATAACGTTTGCTACATATGTATGTCATTTTTTCTTGGTCTTAAGGAGTGTTAACCGGTGCATGCATATTTAGACTTTCCAATTAAGCTGCATGTGGAATATTGGGAAACACACAATCGATGAGGTTTGCAATCCAATGCAACAAACACGTACGTACGATGAGGTTTCCAACTGTGTTAACCGACGTGAAATGCCCAATAGGAGGAAAAATCTTAATTCCCGGTCCGAATGCATGCGAAGAAAACGGTCAATTCCGTTTTAATTAAGGTGTTGGAGAACGTAAAACCCCAAATGCCCTCTTAATTATTTGTTGGCGCATATTAGGAAGTCCCATGCATCATTCCTAATTCTCGGTCCAGTGGGAATCGATTTTCATTTTTTGGACAAGGAGATGGAATCAATTTTCAGTGTGAGGAGAGTAAATCCGGTTTGACCCAAGAACGGCCCAGTAACGACAGGCCCACGACAGATAACTCTCGAAGGAGCGCGCCCAAGCGACGGGCATGCGGAAGTGGCCCATCAAGGGGAGGCCCAGCCCAAAAGAGCATCAGATTCTACAAGACGTAAGTGTTACGGCCCAAGCGCAGTTATCACCGGAGGACTCTCCGGCGACCGACCGTTGCCCCCGTGACGTCGGCCTTGACCCCATAACGGGCGAGCACGTCCCACGAGCGCTGTAAGACTCGCCCCAGGACCAGCCAACGCGGGGTAATTGTCCCCCAACGGGAAACTTCCGCCGCTATAGCGGAGAAGGTTACTCTACTACGAACACCCTTCCCTATCGAGGGATGAGGCCCCTCGCTCCAGGACAACCCCTATAAAAGGAAGAACGACAGAGAAGACAGACACGGTAGATTCTTCTACTAAACCCCTATACTGCTACGCAAGAGAATAGAGCTACCGATCCTACAGAATAACGAGAAGGAAGCAGCTACGATCGACACTGAAAGATAAATTCTCCTCCGACGACCTTACCACCTAGCGATCACTCTCTGAGTGAGCACTGGGAGCGGCGAGCACTCGCTCCGAGGATCTACACCACCCTTCAGCATTCGACTACGATTTCTTTCTAACTCAACTCGCTCTTCTCTATTTTTCATTAAACTATTGCTGACTTAAGCATCGGAGGTGTAATGCCCCGGATTTTTCAGATATTTTTTCGGATCAGGATCCGTGGGTTTCGGATCGTCTTTTCGCGCGTTACGGATCGTGTCCGAGTGAGCTTCGGACTTTTTATACCGGATTTTCGGACCCATTGGTGGTGTGCCCGTGAATTTCGTTGGGTCCGTGGCGTGGTGAGGAGCACACCGGTAATTTTCTGGAATTTTCAGAGCACCGTTGTGGGTCCCGGGTTGCGTTTTAGGTTTTACGCGTGTGTTTGTCCGTCGGACCTTCGGAACACTGTGCAGGGTGAACCGTTGCGTTCTCCGACTCCGGGATGGCACCAGTGCATTGTGCGTTTTCCGAGGATCGCAGAGTTAATTTTTCCTAATTTTTAGAATTTCTTGAAATTTTTGGGTTTTTCCTATATAAACCCTCCCACCCCTCTCTCTCTTCTCATTTCTCACTCTCTCACTCTCTCTCTTCTCCCATGCTCTCCTCTCACTCTCTCCTCTCCGGCGGCCGACGGACCGAGGCGGGGGCGAGGCGGGGCGACGCGGGCGGGGAGGACGGCGAGGATGGGTCGAGGATTGAGGGACGGGGGCGCGATGAAGCCGGTTCGCGAGCGTGAGGCACCGGCGGGGTTTTTCGTGGGCGTTTCATCGTGGATCGGCGTCCACGGTGTGTCGAATCTTCGGTGGAGGTAGGGAGATGGACCCTCAACTCGCGTACTTTATTTCCCGCGAGTTTTGTAAGCCGTGGTGAGCCGAGCGGGCTTATTCGAGGAATTTGAGGAAAATACATGTTTTTGGGTGTGTGAGCCGAATCTTGTGCTTTGATCGTGTTTTTGGGGTTAAATGGACATTCTCGGTGCTAGAGAGGTTGGGGAATATTTTCCCCTTGTGTTTCCCCTTCACCTGGGGGTGGATGGGGCGTGGAATGGATTTCTCGCCGTTTTTCCGTTCTTCCGGTTTCGGACAGAGAACGCGTAAGTCTCAGGTAGCGCGTTCTTGAAGGTCGCGCCGCCCCGATAGTGCACGTTCATCGAGAAAGATGAACAGTAAGGCGGTTTTTATCGCGCTAGGGGTGAGTAGCGCGTTCTGTGTTGTCACGCTATAGGCCTATAGCGCGTTCTGTTCTGAACGCGCTATAGAAGTATAGCGCGATCTTGTTGAACACGCTAGGTATGTATAGCGCGTTCTGCCTGAACGCGCTATGCGTGTGTAGTGCGTTCTTGGGGTGGCCTGTCGGGCTGCCCAGGGCGGGCAGTCTACGATTGATCGTGCTCCCCTTGGGTCGTGAGTGTCCCGGACACCCCGTGGGTTTCGTTACCGTATTTTTGGGGTGTCTGGAGGTGCCGTGTTACCTCGATAAGCGTGCCCGTGGGCTTGGCGGGTCCGGGTGACCCCACGTGTTCCGAGCTTCCGTGTTCTTCCTCGATCGAGTCACCGTGTATCGGTGTGAGTGCGGTGAGGTTTCCCCGCAGGTCGTTGCTTCTTTGGAAGGTGGCTTCCGAGTGGGCCAAGCGTGTGGCCTTGGACGGTGAGTCCAGTCTCCCATCCTGGGGCTGGAGGTTTCTTAAGTTCCCTCATCGAGGGATGGATCTCGGCAGTTGTGAACTGCCTCGTGAGTTATCGCATTGTGGTTTTGGACCTAGGGATTAGGCCAGATTGGCGGCTCAGTGCTGTCGTGTGCAACGGTCTTGACCCCGAGTCTTGTGACTCAAAGGCCGTTGGGTTTAGTAGGTCTAGTGGGCCGTCTAGAGTCGGGTGGCTTTGAGCCACCTGTTACTCCGTGTTACTCGCAATTGGTGCGTGCGTGGTTTCCAGTGTCCACGTTCTGTGACACGTCCACTAGTCGTAGCCTTCTTACGGCACGCGTGTGCTGACCCACTTGGGAGTGGTGGAGCGGCTGACCCGAGAGAGACGGTGAGTAGGCTGGTTACCGTTGGGCCCCCACGTACAGCCGAGTCCGGGCTTAGGGGGAATTACCAGCTACAGGACAGGCCTAGGGCGTATGGTCTGAGTGTGCACACGAGGTTGGGGGCGTCGGACGGCGCCGGCAGGCGCGACCCCAACTATTCCTTGTTCTGTGGTACTGCTGGTTACTGTGTGTGTCTGAGTCTCCGCCTGGGGCGTAGTAGCTAGACACTTGAGACGCGGTGTAAGACGTCAGGGGACGCATCCGGTCGTTCTACTAGTGGGTGGTGCTCCTGTCACGTGACGTGAGTTGTTGTGTAGCGGGTTCTATTTCTGTCCGCGAGACGGGACTTCGTGAGTGGTTTCGGGAGTGTTCCCGGAGTCGAGGTCTTGGGTCTCCGGTGAGCGTCACCGAGGGCCTTTCCCCAGATAGCGTTGTGTTCACGACGGTGAGGTCATGACCGTGTTTCCTGACCGTGTGATTTTGGCTCGGGCCCTTTTTGTGAGGGCAGGCCTCCGCTACAGAGGTATCGTGGCGTTTTGTTGGGTCCCGTAGTGCAGGAACACGGATCTAGAGGGGGGGTGAATAGATCCTTGTGCTAAAAACTATGTCCAATTAAAAACACAAACTACCACACAGCGGAATTTACAAGATTGATAGGATTGAGGAAATTAATCTAAACAACTTTAAACTTAATTCACTCAATCTCACCGAGCTCACACGATTACATAACTAGATAGTAGAGAACACACAATCACACAAATCAAACCACAAAACACGGAGATTTTTAAGGTGGTTCGGGACCACGACGGGCTCCCTACGTCCACCCCTCACCAAACCGGTGAGGCTTCACTACACGCTACAAAGTGTAGCAACACGGGGAAGAACCCCAACACACACACGCTACTTTCGCAGCAAACCACACACGAGGCCTCGCCTCAAACTACTGCCACAGCAGCACACACACATACACACACGTTGGGGAACACACCCCGAACTGTATACTTCACACGGAGACACAACTCTGTCTACACACACGTAGGACAATGCCTACACAACCACACGGGAGAAAACTCCCAACAACACACGTAGATATACTCCGCACCAATCGACACACAATAGACCACACACACACTCGGAGACCCCTTTCTCCGAACACCCACACAAAGTATTATTTCAAATGTATATGAATCAACACACATATATGCTATGACCCCCAAACAAAATATATAGATGAAAACTGGAAAGTTGCATCAAGTATAAGGCTCCCCCTTCTTCAGCAGAATCTGATTCTCCTTGCTCGTTGATGGATGATCATGATTTAGACATCATCTTCTTCGTCTCCTTGAAATGCACGTCTTTACCTTCTTCCAATTTCTTCTTCACCTGAAAGAACAGATAGAAATGATAAGCTTCAAATCAAGCCTGCATATATCAGAAAATTGATTTAGCTCATAAACCCCTCTACTCTCATCCTTGTTGGTCGCACTCCTCCATCTTCTTCTTCTACAAGAGAAATGAAAGCATTAGTTCATCTTGTTGCTTAGGATGAAAATGCAGTACTAATAAGAGGCCAATCAATAGATGAACAAATGAACATGCATATATATATTGCCCCTCTTAGATAATCATTCAAGAACTTGAGCAATCTCAAACAAAAACACAAAAGTGAGAGATCAAGATAACTCCCTCAGATTTTTGATGAAAAACTTCTGCAGGATGAGAAACGTTCTTGAATAAGGATGATCGATTCTTGCTAAAATATAGTTGTAACTTGATTTCCTTCGCAGCTTCTAGTTGTATATGATCTTGGGCCTTGATTCAAGGTTCTTCCTCTCAATTTCAGCTTCAGAGCAAGGTGGAAGAGGACTTGGAGGCTTCAACTCCGAACCTGCACACCAAAGAATAGTTTTCAGCCCCCTTCTTAGGGTTTTCACTCCAATAGGATGTTTTATAAGCTTAGAACGGTCAAGGGACAGGTAGGAGACCAGATCCACTAATTAGGGAGTGATATAGGGCATTAGGATGTGATTGGTTGGACTTTCGGAGCAAGAAAACGGCAGTCAAAAAGTGCGGCTCGAGGTCCTACCGGAATGGGTCGACCCTTAGGGTCGACCCTCGGGCAAACAGAAGCCAAACAGAACTTATTTCATGTTCTATTTTACAGGGGTCGACCCTAGGGGTCGACCCTCGGGCTTCCAGAACCCAAACAGAACTGATTTTGTGTTCTGTTTTACAGGGGTCGACCCCAGGGGTCGACCCTCGCGTTCCAGAACCCAAACAGAACCAATTTTATGGTTCTGGGTTACAGGGGTCGACCCCAGGGGTCGACCCTTTCAGGCAGATTACAAAAAAATAGCTCTGCGCGCTTCGGCGAAAAGAATTAATTCTCCTAGTTCCGAACTCCGATTGAAGCAAGATTGGAGGCGTTGGAAAGAGGACTCACAGAGCTACAACATATAAGTTTTATGGGGAGATCCAACGGTTGGATTGAAAATGGTGAAGACTGTAAGATAGTTTGAGTTTGAAAAATAACTAAAACCTCCATCAAACCAAGGGGAAATAATTGATTAAATGTTACCATAATCCCATGAAGATCAACCATGATTTTTCATCCTGAAAAATATGATAAAGCAAGGTGTTAGTTGACAATTAAGATCTTTACATCAAGCATTAACACTATGACCATGTTCATAAAAAATTGCTCAATCCTAGTGGATATGATCTTTTGGGATATCATCATGTGGATGCATTGTAATTCTATAAGGTTTATCATCATGTGGATGTATACATGCTTTGAGGTTAGCACAAACATTGCATATACATTGTCTCTACACATGGTGAGATTACTTTATATTTAATGAGAAAGCCTATGTGGAAAACATACTTGGATAAATGTCATTTTGAGCATCATGTCATATTGAGCCTCTCATATTGAGCATCATGTCATATTGAGCCACATATCATGAATGTGACTCAACATTGTTATGCGTACCTTGATTCCAAATTTGGTGATCATGCAATGATAATTCAATATTGGAACTCCATGATTCTTACATGAACAATTCAACAAAAGAACAAGCATTTAAGGACAATGTGAAACTCGGGTAAAATAATGTTGTAAGTTCCATCTTTCACTCTTGGAATAGGTTCAACGAAGTAATTTTTTATGAACATGGTCATAGTGTTAATGCTTGATGTAAAGATCTTAATTGTCAACTAACACCTTGCTTTATCATGTTTTTCAGGATGAAAAATCATGGTTGATCTTCATGGGATTATGGTAACATTTAATCAATTGTTTCCTTTTGGTTTGATAGAGGTTTTAGTTATTTTTTAAACTTAAACTATCTTGAAGTCTTCACCATTTTCAATCCAACCGTTGGATCTCCCCATAAAAATTATATGTTGTAGCTCTGTGAGTCCTCTTTCCAACGCCTCCGATCTTGCTTCAATCGGAGTTCGGAGCTAGGAGAATTAATTCTTTTCGCCGAAGCGCGCAGAGCTGTTTTTTTATAATCTGCCTGAAAGGGTCGACCCCTGGGGTCGACCCCTGTAACCCACAACCATAAAATTGGTTCTGTTTGGGTTCTGGAACGTGAGGGTCGGCCCCTGGGGTCGACCCCTGTAAAATAGAACATAAAATCAGTTCTGTTTGGGTTCTGGAAGCCCGAGGGTCGACCCCTGGGGTCGACCCCTGTAAAACAGAACATGAAATAAGTTCTGTTTGGCTTCTGTTTGCCCGAGGGTCGACCCCAAGGGTCGACCCATTCCGGTAGGACCTCGAGCCGCACTTTTTGACCGCCGTTTTCTTGCTCCGAAAGTCCAACCAATCACATCCTAATGCCCTATATCACTCCCTAATTAGTGGATCTGGTCTCCTACCTGTCCCTTGACCATTCTAAGTTGGATGCCATATGCATAAATGATTGATGTAAATTTTCATCCATTGGGGTCGACCACAACATCATCATGCTGAGAGAATGGAACAACATCATTTTCAAAATTATCATTATGCAAAACTCCCCCATAATCAATGTATGATTTCAGAAAATTCATTTAAGTTGGATGCCATATGCATAAATGATTTATGGTACCGGGCGGAGGCATATTCTCACGCATGATGATTGCTTTCAAACAGGCTTGACCTGCCCTTCCACATGTCACCATTTTATATACCATGTAATCATTGAAATGATGATCAGAAAAATACAATGTATTCACATATGACATCGGGGGTTTAGCAAAAGGCATTCAATAGCTACACTCTCATATATACTGCTCAGATGTTCCAATGCCATTCAGCCAAACATTCATTTTCCACATGGTCAAAAGCAACCAAAGAGTATTCACAATTTCAAAATCACTGTCTGTCAAGATATGGCATTAACATCAAGATCAAAGAGCTTCAAACAAACACTTTATTTCCTCGCCTTTGTCTTGAGTTACCTTTATTGACATTTTCAGATTCTTTGCTCTATTTCGCTTGTTGTCATCTTCATCAACAAGCTCCTTTCTTTCTCTCCATGATTTCAAGGGTTGATGGTCATAATCAAATCTGCACTGTAAAGAACTCAATTCATGTTAATATTAAGTCAATGCATATGAAGAAACTAACTTCAAGGCTTTTCATCACATGTGACTCTCTCTCTCTCAACCTGTAAATTAGAGAGTTAAATTCCAGCAACATAAACTTAGAATTCACAACTTGATGTGCACAAACCTGAACAACCAACTTACATATTCGTGTCAATTCAAGGACAAGCCCATGTTAACCAAGGCATCACACCAGAACTGGCCTAGTAGACTTAAAGCCTTCTTCTTGGTCACATGGCAATCCTGCAACAAAGTTCTCATTTGGTTGTTTTGGGTACCCAAACCTTCTTGGGTCCCGGATGGTTAGTTGCACCTCTCGTGGGTGCCTTCCACTGTTTTTGGGCATACATATCATCAAAATACTTTAAGGAGCAAACATTCATGGTATGCCCAAACTCACCACAATAATGACAACAACCAAGAAACTTCACAGAATTCTCATAAACATGACAATCAAATTTCGGTGATTTGGCATGAATGTTATCACTATAAGCATGGAAATATTTCTTCTTCACAACAAGATGAGCATGAAGTTTTTGTGGGTTTGCAAAAGTATAATTGTTTTTGACTTTGAAAATATTTCTTTCATTTACTTGCCAACACTGTGACACACGGTGTCCTAGCTTTCCACATGTAAAACAACCACCCCTTTTTCTTTTGGAAACAAGTTCATTTTTGCATGCTTTCAAATCATCCGATTTCATCAAAAAGTAATCATGCATCATATGACCAAGTTCACCACAATAAAAATATGAGATTTTCTTTATGGATGCATGTGTGTGTGCAACATGATTTTTCATGGCATTCATCGTGACACCAACAACATTTTTAGCCTTTTGATGCAGGTTTTGTTTCTTCTTCAGACTTTCATTTGATTGCTTTATTGTTTGAGGAACAGACTGATTTGGAGACCCATTTGATGTGCTGGCTATATTAGAACCATGGACAAATGATGTGTAGACTTTGTTTTCAAAGTTCTTTTTGTTCACAGGATTATAGCCCAGCCCTTCTCTTTGAAAATTCACTTTAGTCCCCAATATCTTGTTCAGATTTTCTTCCCCATTCACAAACTTAGACAAAGAAGCATTCAGATCAAGAATTTCTTTTTCAAGAGATGAAATATGCAATTCATAGGAAATGATCTCATTTTCACAAGAAATGACTTTTTCATTCAATTGAGCATTGATGGTTTGGTAGCTTTCCATCTTTTGTTCTAACACAAGCATCTTGTCAGATTCATCAACAATCACAGATTTCCCTTTTTCAAGTTTTTCAAGATTTTTCAATCTACTTTCAAGCAGGGAGATCTGAATTAGCATTGCACTATTCTCCTTTTTGAGTTCTTCATTTTCATTTGCAAGTTTATCATTCATAATCAATTCATTGCAAATATCATGATCAATAGAGTTTGACTCCATTTTGTTTCTTAGATCTTTTTCAGTTTTCTCCAATTGATCAATTGTGTTTTTGAGGGCAACATTTTCATTTCTCAAACAAGCAATGGTTTCTTTGTGACATTCAACATCATGCTCTAAAAGATCATTGAAGTTAACAAGCTCAGAACACTTATCACAAGAACCATTTTCATGGACCAAGTTTTCAGATTTCTTTTTCAATTTTCTGTTTTCTGACTTGACTTTCTTATATTATTTTGCCAACTCATCATAAGCTTCAACAAGATCGTCAAGAGTAAATTCTTCAGAATCAGAATTTACCTCTTCTGCATTTTTGTCACTTTGTTGATCAACATCATCGGCCATGAGACATTTTTGTCTTTCCTTTTCTTGAGCTTTAATCAACCGGTCCATAAGCTCCTTTGCCGTCCTACAAGAAGATACAAATGGATACTTGTTACTACTTACAGAAGCTTTCAATAAATTCAAAGCAGTAACATTATCATGATGCATCATTTTATCCTGATTAGACCACTTGGTCTCATCTAGAGGTAATATGTGTGGACCATGACAAATCAATTTCCAAAGATTAGGATTAATAGAATTGATCACCACACATAGTTTGCCTAGCCATGAATCAAAATTCAAACCAGTGAAGATTAGCAAACAGTTCATTGATATATGTTCAGTAGAAAAATTCATGATTGTGGAATGCACTGGGATCACTCTGTAGATCGCAAGATCTAGGGACAACAGAGCCTCGCTCTGATACCAATTGTTGGGTCCCGTAGTGCAGGAACACGGATCTAGAGGGGGGGTGAATAGATCCTTGTGCTAAAAACTATGTCCAATTAAAAACACAAACTACCACACAGTGGAATTTACAAGATTGATAGGATTGAAGAAATTAATCTAAACAACTTTAAACTTAATTCACTCAATCTCACCGAGCTCACACGATTACATAACTAGATAGTAGAGAACACACAATCACACAAATCAAACCACAAAACACGGGGATTTTTAAGGTGGTTCGGGACCACGACGGGCTCCCTACGTCCACCCCTCACCAAACCGGTGAGGCTTCACTACACGCTACAAAGTGTAGCAACACGGGGAAGAACCCCAACACACACACGCTGCTTTCGCAGCAAACCACACACGAGGCCTCGCCTCAAACTACTGCCACAGCAGCACACACACACACACACACGTTGGGGAACACACCCCGAACTGTATACTTCACACGGAGACACAACTCTATCCACACACACGTAGGACAATACCTACACAACCACACGGGAGAAAACTCCCAACAACACACGCAGATATACTCCGCACCAATCGACACACAACAGACCACACACACACTCGGAGACCCCTTTCTCCGAACACCCACACAAAGTATTATTTCAAATGTATATGAATCAACACACATATATGCTATGACCCCCAAACAAAATATATAGATGAAAACTGGAAAGTTGCATCAAGTATAAGGCTCCCCCTTCTTCAGCAGAATCTGATTCTCCTTGCTCGTTGATGGATGATCATGATTTAGACATCATCTTCTTCGTCTCCTTGAAATGCACGTCTTTACCTTCTTCCAATTTCTTCTTCACCTGAAAGAACAGATAGAAATGATAAGCTTCAAATCAAGCCTGCATATATCAGAAAATTGATTTGGCTCATAAACCCCTCTACTCTCATCCTTGTTGGTCGCACTCCTCCATCTTCTTCTTCTACAAGAGAAATGAAAGCATTAGTTCATCTTGTTGCTTAGGATGAAAATGCAGTACTAATAAGAGGCCAATCAATAGATGAACAAATGAACATGTATATATATATTGCCCCTCTTAGATAATCATTCAAGAACTTGAGCAATCTCAAACAAAAACACAAAAGTGAGAGATCAAGATAACTCCCTCAGATTTTTGATGAAAAGCTTCTGCAGGATGAGGAACGTTCTTGAATAAGGATGATCGATTCTTGCTAAAACATAGTTGTAACTTGATTTCCTTCGCAGCTTCTAGTTGTATATGATCTTGGACCTTGATTCAAGGTTCTTCCTCTCAATTTCAGCTTCAGAGCAAGGTGGAAGAGGGCTTGGAGGCTTCAACTCCGAACCTGCATACCAAAGAATAGTTTTCAGCCCCCTTCTTAGGGTTTTCACTCCAATAGGATGTTTTATAAGCTTAGAACGGTCAAGGGACAGGTAGGAGACCAGATCCACTAATTAGGGAGTGATATAGGACATTAGGATGTGATTGGTTGGACTTTCGGAGCAAGAAAACGGCGGTCAAAAAGTGCGGCTCGAGGTCCTACCGGAATGGGTCGACCCTTGGGGTCGACCCTCGGGCAAACAGAAGCCAAACAGAACTTATTTCATGTTCTGTTTTACAGGGGTCGACCCCAGGGGTCGACCCTCGGGCTTCCAGAACCCAAACAGAACTGATTTTGTGTTCTGTTTTACAGGGGTCGACCCCAGGGGTTGACCCTCGCGTTCCAGAACCCAAACAGAACCAATTTTATGGTTCTGGGTTACAGGGGTCGACCCCAGGGGTCGACCCTTTCAGGCAGATTACAAAAAAATAGCTCTACGCGCTTCGGCGAAAAGAATTAATTCTCCTAGCTCCGAACTCCGATTGAAGCAAGATCGGAGGCGTTGGAAAGAGGACTCACAGAGCTACAACATATAATTTTTATGGGGAGATCCAACGGTTGGATTGAAAATGGTGAAGACTGTAAGATAGTTTGAGTTTGAAAAATAACTAAAACCTCCATCAAACCAAAGGGAAACAATTGATTAAATGTTACCATAATCCCATGAAGATCAACCATGATTTTTCATCCTGAAAAATATGATAAAGCAAGGTGTTAGTTGACAATTAAGATCTTTATATCAAGCATTAACACTATGACCATGTTCATAAAAAATTACTTCGTTGAACCTATTCCAAGAGTGAAAGATGGAACTTACAACATTGTTTTACCTGAGTTTCACATTGTCCTTAAATGCTTGTTCTTTTGTTGAATTGTTCATGTAAGAATCATGGAGTTCCAATATTGAATTATCATTGCATGATCAATAAATTTGGAATCAAGGTACGCATAACAATGTTGAGTCACATTCATGATATGTGGCTCAATATGACATGATGCTCAATATGAGAGGCTCAATATGACATGATGCTTAAAATGACATTTATCCAAGTATGTTTTCCACATAGGCTTTCTCATTAAATATAAAGCAATCTCACCATGTGTAGAGACAATGTATATGCAATGTTTGTGCTAACCTCAAAGCATGTATGCATCCACATAATGATAAACCTTATAGAATTACAATGCATCCACATGATGATATCCCAAAAGAAATAGTTTATGATCATTTCCACAACCAGTTCAAGTGAAGAGCATTCACGCACAAGGCTAAGCAACAAAGGCATTTTGTAATCATCAAAATCACATACACAACACGTTTTCCTAGTAGCGTGGCTAGGGCGGTTCGTGTCTGGTGGTCTCCGATCGTGGAATCGGGTGGTCGGGTGTGTGGCTTGGTTGTCCCCCGATGGGAGATTATGTCGTGTTTTCTGATACAATAGGAGTAGCTGTATAGCCGAGGTTTTACCGGCCACCGTAGTTACTTTCCTGCTTTCGTAGTTACTTCTTTCCGTGCCGCCGTTGTTTCTCAGTTGGGGTTCCGCGGGATCCCTACTGGGCTAGTGACAGGAGGCTCACCCCTGCGTTTCAGGTGCGACGGTTCTTCCTCGAGTTTCGAGGGTGCTGTACGGAACTTCTTAGTTGCCAGCTTGCCGGGCCGAGTGTTCACTTGGCATGTGGTACGTTTTACTGCTTTAGACTGTACTTTCTGTTGGACTGGACTCGGTTGTAGTTGTTTATTTATTTCTGTTAATTGTTGAATTATCATGTCTTATTTCCTATTTCTTTGTACCTCCACACTCCTTTTTTGCCCTTCCGAGCCTCCCGCTCGTGGGCGGCGGTTTGAGTCTCGGGTTATCATGCCTTCCCGGTAACCGGATTCTCGGGTCCCCACAGGAGGGTTGTCCCCTGAGATAACACCTGGGACTCCTTCTGACGCCTTTCTGGCTTCTGGTGCTTGCAGGCTTCCACGGGCGCGAGATGACTTTCCCAACAAATAAATAGAGAAGGTGGTACGTGGCATAGGAACCATCTTCCAACCTCTACACAGTGTAATACATGTTCAACCATGCGGATATGGCCTGGATTAATTAGTGATGGAATTAATTGAAACGCTTCATATATGTACAACCTAGAGAGGTAGTTAGAACTGTTGTTGTTATAATTTGTAGTAGGTAAAAATGTAAATGGATCGAGTTAGATTCGGATAGATCAATATCATATTTTATTCATAAAAATTTTAAAAATATCATATTTGGGTAATATTTTATTATTTTTTTTAAATATAAATACTGATATATCTGTTACGAATATAGATATATCTACAGATATTTGTATCTATCTATAAAATATGAGTCTACGTTTCACATCTAAATTAAGAAATGTAAGATTTATGAGAATTGAGTAAATAGAGATCTGATCAAATCTTTTTTTTTCTTAAAAATAATTTTTATATTTTATAAAGATATTCTTACAACTTTTATGTTTTATAAAGTGTGTTGTTATAATTTGTAGCAGGCGAGGCCACACTTCTCTTGAGCGAGGAATTCGACGGTGGGTCTGCGACGGCACCGGGGAAAGATGGTTCGACGGCGTTTCCCCACCGGGTGCGTTTAGGTCGTTGGCGGATTCGACTTTTTATTAATAACGGTCCGTGTGGACGTGTGGTCAACACCACGAGCATTCATGCGGAGCTTGCCGGCGAATGTCCAACCTTTGCATGGTTTGTTTGGTGACTAGAAACGTCTCTGGTTGGCTTCATTAATTTGGGGTCCGTGTGGAATGGGGTCAACCCCACGTGTGCATCCATGCGGTGGCTGTCAGCGAAAAGTCCAAGGTGGGTGTGCTTTGTTTGGTCATTAAAACGTTTACAGTGGAATTGAAAGGGCACAGGCTAGCTGTGCCCAGGCAAATGTGCACATGACACCAAATGAGATTATTGTTATCTTCAAAAAACTCTGACATGACCAGGCAGTTGTCCTTGAAGGGATTTTAAGAGAAATCCCATACTCTCCTCAAGCGCAAACAAAAGGGCCCTTGAGTGCTGATCGATCCTGTGATCCATTTTGGCTCCTTAATTTCTTTGCTCTAAGCAAGTTGTGTACAGCTTCACAACTTACAAGCTCGGCTGTCTTGCTCGAAACATCTGATCATGATGAGAGTTCCATGCCTGAAATCAGACCTAGTGTACTATAGGGACCTTGGACTTCTAATTAGCAGAGCTCGGCCTCATGCAAACACACCTCTCAGCATCAAATCAAAGCGACGATGACTTCATAATTAATTAACACGGCAGGCAACTGGCCCAACAATTAGAACGGTAACATTAGACCCGACAATTATCCGTTTAAAATTCGAATCGAATTCGAATTCGTATTCATTTAATCGGATAATTATCGAATAAAATATCCGACAGATAATTTAATCAGATATCGGATATCCGATTATTAATCGGATACGAATTCAAATATTGAGATATCCGTGTCGGATATTATCCGACCGAATATGAACCCTTTGATAAAGATCTAATGATGTACATATTCTATATATAATTAGCTTAAATCTTCATATATTATTTGAGTATTCTTTTTTATCTTTTTTGTCTCAAAATATAATTTATAAATAAGAAATTCACTTACACCCACTTCGTAAGTTATCACCTATTTTTTAAGATGAAGTCTAATTTTTTGATAACATCTCTCAAAATAAAAAAAATCTTTCACTCTTTCTTTTTTTTAGAAAATAATATACGATACTCTCACACGGCTAACACAACTCACCTCTAAGTAGGCCTAGTAGTTATCCGTTTAAAATTCGAATCGAATTCGAATTCGTATTTATTCGATCGTTATCTGAATAAAATATCCGACGAATAATTTGATTATTAATCGGATACGAATTCGGATATCACACTATCCACTCCGTATCCGACCGTTTAGTGGT